>VZSV01000019.1:9037616-9148567 GCA_013398735.1 Nothocercus julius | reverse complement strand
CAGAAATTAATCTTCTATCCTAAATATCCAACTCAAGGCTGTAACTGTGCCTTTAAATGGGACTAGAACTAGAATTTGAACTGGCACAGAATCACGGAATTGTTGGGGTTGGAAGGGATGTCCGGATGTTGTCTGGGCCCACCTGCCTACTCCGGCAGGGTCAGCTTGAGCTGGCTGCTCTGGACTGTGTCCTATTGGTTTTGAATATCTCCAAGGCTGGAATCTCCATAACTTTTCTAGGTTACCTGTGTTCAGTCACCCTGAAAGTAAGGGTTTTCTTGTGTTCCTGTGGAATTTCCTGCACTTCAGTTTGTGCCTGCTGCCTCTTATTCTGCCACTGGGCACTGCTAAGAAGAGTCTGGTCCCATCCTTCTTGTCACTCTCCCAGTAGATATTTATACACATTAATAAGACTCCCTACTCTCACCCCAAGCCTTCTTGTCTCCAGGTTAGGAAGTCTCAGCTCTCTCAGGCTTTTCTCATATGAGAGATGCTCCAACCCCTTAAAAATCTTTGTGTCATTTTGCAGGACTCCCTCCACTAAGTCCATGTCTCTCTTGTATGGGGGTCCCCATGACTCAGTGGATGTGGCACTCCAGGTGCTAAAGGAATGCCTTTAGCAGTGTTGAGTGGAGGGTAAGGATCCTCTCCCTCACCCTGCTCTTGCTAAAGTTACCCAAGATACCATTGCCCTTTATGGCAAGGGCTCCTTATTCTCTTACGTTGAATTCATTTCCCACCAGGACTAATTTTCTTCAGAAGTTGGCTTCTCCTAATGAGTCATAAATTAAAATGTAATGACATAAGTGTCCAGAGAATCAGATAAGATGACTTAATTGTTCCTTTTGTCTTAAAGTCTATAAATCTGTGAATCTATCTATCTAAGCTGGAAGCATGACTGGAAGAAACTATATTTTTCAAAGTTCAGATCACTGAAGCTGTTCCCAAAGGAGGAAAGACATATTACAGAGAAAGATAAAGTGGACAGATATAAATATAATTCACTTTTTCTGCTTTTTTTATTTTTTTACCTTAAATACATATAATCATGCTCAATTACCCTATTATTAGACCTATTTAGTAAAAAATACATAGGGGATGTGCAAACGAGGTTCCTTACTGAATTTGAACCTAAGCTCTGTTGACTTTACTCACTATGAAAACATAGAAACCTAATATTAACTTGATATTATGGGCACAGAGAAGTAAATATCTACATATCTCCATCAAATTATTTTACATAACTGAGTAAATTTAATGTAGTATTCTGAATATTGGAGTAGACCACTGATCTTATTCATGTTCTGTCAGAAAAAAAAATGCAAATACTTCACTCCTTCAGATTTAAAGGGGGAAAAACCCATTTGAACTTGATAGGACTGTTTTTATAAAAATCAAGAATATATATATATATGTGTGTATATATATATATATTTTGTTGTAGAACTGTTTAGAACAAGAAACTGGAGTGGTACTATCAATCTTCATTCATGCACATTGAATGAATAGGAGGGAGTGAATGCATGGGCTGGGGAGAGGCATGGGCAAGGAAAGCGAGGGCTAAGAGTGCTTTCAGGGCCTGGATGTACCTTCCTAAATTAGGAGAAACACAGATTTCTCCTTAGACCATCAAGTAGATAGACACAGAATCACAGAATGGTTGAGGTTGGAAGGGACCTCTAGAGATCATCTAGTCCAACCCTCCTGCTCAAGCAGGGACACCTAGAGTAGGTGTCACAGGGTCACATACATGGCAGTAGAAGAGTAAATAGTTGCTGGGCTTTGTGTAAACCGGGAATTAGAGGAACAGTCTTTGAGATGAAAATAAAAATTAGAAAGTTGGAACACTGATTGGATGGAGGAGTGAGCTGAATTTCTTAAAGAAAAATGAAGTTAAAACAGTGTGTCACAAAGAGAACCCTCAAAGAAACATATGTGTAGGTGGGAAATGGACACATATACATTGTTGATAGGCTTTGTAATCAATAAAATAGGGTTGAAGAGGGACTACCTCAAATGTTTGTGTACAAATAAGGGAGTGTTGAGAAGCCAGCATGTTGGAGGCAGCTCTCATACCTTTACTGGGAAATCAGTACAAACAGATGCCTCTCTGAATTGCCTATATGCTAACATATGCAGCATGGGATGGGAGCATGCAAGAGGAATTAGAGACCTGTGTGCTGTTGCAAGGCCATGTACACACTGGGATCACAGAGGTGCCGTGGTATAGCTCATCCAGCTGGAGTGTTACTATGGGGGGTCTTGGGAAGGACACTTCAGGGCACTGAGGAGGGAGAGTCATCATGTGCTTGAGAGCTACAGGAATGCATGGAGCTCTGCCCGAGGATGGACAATGAGCCAGTTGAGAGCTTACAGTTAGGATCAGCAGGAAAAGCTTTGTGGGCAATGCTGTGGTCGGTGTCTACACACAACCTGATCACGAAAGAGAGATAGATGAAGCCTTCTTCAGACAAATGGAAGGAAGTACCTGATGGTTCTGAGGAGCCAACTGATGTCCTTACAAGGCTGCTTTCTATCATGTCTGAAAGGTTCTAGTTATTGGAGAAAGTTCCTGACAACTGGAGAAAGTCATTTACATGCATCTGCAAAAAAATAGGTAAAAAGTTCAACCCGTGGCACTACATGCTGGTCAGCCTCACTTCAGTCACAGGGACAATTATGGAGCGAGTTCTCCTGGTGAAAATTTCTGGGCAGTGGAAAGAGAATAAGGCATGTGGGAGAAGCCAGTATGGATTTACCAAGGTTAAACTGCTTCTGACCAACTGGACTGGATCTTGGATGAATCATGGATGAGGGGATAGCAGTGTATTGAGAGGTCATTCACCTTTCAGAAGGCTTTCAGCACTGTCTTACAATATTCTTGTGGCCAAATTAGGTCATTACAGCCTGGATAGGCTGACATCTAGATGATGAAAAACTGTTTGGATAATTGGGTCTGGAGGGTAGTTAATGGGTCATACTCTACCAGGAGTCAAATGGATGCATCTGTCAAGTGGAGTACTACAGGGGTCTAGCCTGTGACTTGTCCTGCTTAACATCTTTACCAATGCTTTGAAAGAGGTGATGAAGAACACTTTTGCAGATGACACCAAACTGGGGGGACCAGTTGACACACTTATGGGCTTAAGTGCCTAGGAACCTATGGGGTCATGGTAGACAACAAACTGAATGTGAGACAGCAGTGTGCCTTAAGATGGAGAATTAGGTTTTGGGGAGACCTAGAAGCCCCTATCACCTACAATATGTCGTTGAGGAGCCATAGTCAGGCTTTTGTCATCAGTGTATGGTGGAAGGGAGAGAGACCAACAGCACAAGCTGAAATGACAGATGTTCAGGCTGGATATAAGTAAAAGCTTTTTCCCCAGAAGGACCCTCAGGCAGTGGAGCAGGTGTGCTGTGAGGTTGTGCCTTGGAAGTTTTCAAGGTCCTACAGGATACAGTCCCAAGCAGGCTGGTATTCTCTCAAAGTTGACCCTGCTTTGGTCAGAGAGGTGGATTACTGACCTCCTGAGGTCCCCTTCAGACTGCATTATCCTGCGATCCAATGATTACAGGAGCAGCAATATATACAAGAGAAGGCAATGTATGTTTCCTTCCTTACAGGTTCAAGTACTTCCTGCAGGATATATAACATTTTCATTGGAGTATAGGGTAAAATAATTTTCATTCAATGTACATGAAGATTACAAATCAGTATTTTAGCTTCCAGCAAACATCATCTTTTTACATTCTTCTTTTTCACTTGTGGTTTAAACTTATGCAAATAAAAATGTTTGTCGAAATCTTATCTGGCAACATTTTTCATATTCATTAGATCATAGAAAATAAAACTCCCCTGACTAACAGCAACAAAATCTGAAGCACTGCGACTTGGAGGTTGTTTCCTACATCTTATTGATATTTTGAAGACAACAGATTTGCTTGCATTATGTCATTTCCCAAGCAGCGCAGCATGTTCCTTCAATACAAAAATACTCATTGGGCTGTGCTGAAAATATTCCCTACCTAAATCCAAATTAGATACAAATAAGATCTCCTGAGTGTAGCAAGAACTTGAGTGAAAGCCCCCAGCAGTGCAGAATACATATAACACTATATGGAAAATAATATTCATCCTAGAAAATGCTAAAAGAATTATGGCACTTCAGTGGGTTATAGTGGATAACAGTAGACAATATCAGAAATCAAAACAAAGCTGTAACAGAAACTAAAAAGCTACTGAAGAGGAAAATCATATAACAAATAAATGGTTCTAATAAACTATTCACCATGCAATGTTAATTGTTAGGTAAGAATACTAAGGTGACAAAGTCCTCCAATCATTTTTTTCCAAGAAATTCAAAAATCAATGTGTACAACTAAAACAATATTCTGCCAAGAAGATCAATGTTAATATCCTCGTGGACTCTGTCCTCATGATTTGTACTCTATGGACTATAAGTTCTGTCTCTCACTGCACAATCTCACTAAACATAGTGCATGACTGAAATAATATGCAAATCCTAAGCAAATCTCAAGTCAAAGTAATAGTAAATTATTATAAATATGTAAATTTCAGTCGCTACTGAGGTTGGTACTGAATGAAATGCCTACATTCCGTCGAACTTACCTCCTGATTCTGTAAAGAATTTCTGTGAGTGACAACATTATTTTCATTTATTTCAAAATATAAATCAGTATAGGATCATTGGACTGGTCATAGCATTTCTCTGATGATATTAAAAATACATTTCACTTAGCAGCACCTTATGTGTCATAATTTAAAAAAAAAAAAAAGAAAGGAATGAAGCTGACCTCCAGAAAGGGGATATGCTAATAACATTTTGAGGGCAGCAAACTGGAAAGTATAATCTCTGCAGAAAAAAAATGTATATATAAAAGAAGCAAATGAATGATTTTGAGGACCAGGGCAAAATAAATAAGATGAAAAACAGGAATACATAATGCAAAGTCATGCAGAAGAGCAGATTGAAAAAAAAAAAAAAAGTGTTAGGATCACAAGGGAACTGTGCATTCCCAGGACAATGCTGGTCTGGAAAAGGTAATTCTGAAGTAGTAACAGACACTTCTCTTAAAAAAAGAGAAAGACATATGCTACTGATGAGACCTCAGAAACAGTCTGCATATAATTTCAGTTGTATTTAAGAAAACTAATAGTTGAATGTAAAAAGATAAAAGGAAGGATTACTTGGATAATAAGAGTGATAAAATCCTCTAATTTACAATGGAGAATTAAAAGTCTATCAGCCTACCAAACCAAAAGCTGAGAAGGATACAATTAATATCTGTAATTTCTTAGTAGAAATGAACTATAGAAGGAAAACAGCAAACTAAAGCAATTCAAAATATAAGGGAACCAAAGCTAATGGAAAAAAAAAAATAACATTCCTACGAACAAATGAAAGATGAACAACTGAATGAGCTTCCTAACTTAGGTAGTCTTCATCAAGTTTTCAGATGGAATACGTAAAATCTCTTGATCAAGTCATGCAAAGGATATGAAGGTCTGCAAAAGCAAATGACATGAACTAGTAGCTTAAGAAGTTTATTAACCTTTGACGTCTTTTTATTGAGCGTCTTCATTCATAGCTTTCTTAAAAACCACAAAGGCATAATTATACCACCTTGCATAAAATATAAATAAATGTGCCGCTTAAAAGATGGACAAGTGTATAAAAGGAAACAAAAATAATTTATGGTTTCATTGTAAATAGTAATGTGGGGTACTGATAAGAATGTGAAAGGCATAATGTAATGTAAAGGATTAAATAAAACTTGGAAACCTCCTTTTCTCTGTATTTTTTTTTTTTGTGCTTTTTAATCCTCAACCCAACATTGCTGCCTCTTCTGCTTGCAGTCACAGTCTCCCAGGATTTATTCAGTTAAACTCCATCACGATTTCAAAGAGTCGACTGAATCCTCTTAACACACAACATTCTTTGTCTTTTTTATTTTGTTTTTTTTTGCTTTGTTTTGTCTTTCCAGAAGTGATCAAAGATAAATAGTGTGTCTTGTTCTTAGAGCAATTAAATCTATTCATATCCAGAGTCAGTCAATAGAAATATTATTACCAAAATCTCATTGAGTGTTGGCCTAGTCTTTTGCCATTAAAACCACACAAAATTTAATACTATCTTCAATGAGAGAGGAGTAAAACCAAGAAGGAGTGGTTTTGACAATCATACCTTTGAACTACTAAATAAAAGCAATTTGTGAGATATTCATCTGAACTCAAAATTCCAAGCAAATTCTTTGGCTTCTACAACTGTAGAGATTTAATGAGAATTTAACATTTCTCATGAATTAGATTAGGTTTGGAAATGAAAACACTAGATTTGGAAGCTCTTTTTCAACTGTCTTACTCAATCTCAAAATCAGAGCAGTGAATCCACATCTTGGTCTGCTATTGAAGTGTGAATGGATGTAAAGGTTTTGTTTGAACCAGCATCAATCCTTAACTTTTGCATTTCCTAAATCCAAAAAATACAAATGAAGGAGATATCTGTTTGTTTGGTTTTGACATGAATTAGCACATCATCTTTATGAGACCTTGGGTTCAAAATGTCACAGTACTGTCCAAGGTGCTGTATTGCAAAGGAAATACTTCATTCTTGCATTGCATTCTGTGAGTTTTGTTTTGGTTGTATCTCCCAAACAGCCTACGATATATCTTTGTCCAGCAGAGATGATTGGTGTCTTGATCACATTCCCCATATTTTTTTTCTACCACTCATTTTTTTTTCTTGCTCCAAAATCAGATTCTAATCTCTCTGTTTTTATGTGCAAATAATCCTGAATGTGTAAAATGCGGGTGTTCTGTGCATTATCAGGAATTTCCCTGTATTTTCCTTTCCTGATTATATTTAACATATATTGTGATACTTGAACAATATAGCTTTATTATAGAAGTAAACCTGTTCATTTATATTTTAAACCATCTGACAAATCACATTATGCAAACAGTGTAAACAGTTGGTGATAGAAATGCCAAAAAAAAACCCAAAACTGATATAGACTTTTTAAATGTTATTCTAATCACAAGAAGTATGAGAAAACATTCACTTTGTTTTTATTATCAATTTAATAATGGTAAAGATGAATGAATAGGGTTTGAGTGTAGCTTAACAGCTTTTCAAAATAATTTTGAAGGGTGGTCTTATGAGCCATAGCACTTAAGTTAACCACACACCAAAAGCTACAAATATAGAAAAATTTACTTAGATGCTATAAGAAAGAAATTATAATGTATATATTTTAATATATAGGTGACCATATGCATGTCTGTTCTAGTAATTTTTTTATTATTATATTATAAGGTCTTGAAAGAACTAAAGATAAAAGTTAATTACGCAACAGATTAGTTCAGCTGGAATCTATGCAAAAAATGTGGGAAGCATTACTTCCTTTTGCCTTGTCTTTGGAATTCCTGAAAGCTTGTGTAAAGAATGAAATTGTGTTCATTTTTCTCAACACAGACTACCTTCCTGCATGCAGGAACTACAGATACTGAACAACATCTTAAGGCAGGTACTTCCATGGATCAGCAGGTATGATGAATCTATGCAAATTTACATTGTTTTAGAACTTGTGACTCTAATTTCTTACAGAGGATTCCTGGCAGCATTGAAGCTAATGGATTTTTGCTACTGATTAGATTAGAAAGTATTCTTACCCGTTATCAGTACATCCAAGTTTCTGATTTCTTTTGTTTTCTCACCACATCAACAGTGTGAAATGGTCTAGCCTATCAACTGCTGTCAGAGCATAACTCCAATTTTGAATTATTCTGATAGGTCCACAAAAACACTTGATCTTGCTGTAACTGTCAGAGATCTGAGATTATGCAAGGTGGGAAAGTGATCTCAATTTCTATGAAATAAAACATACAAGGATTAAGACCTTAGAGATTCTACTGGCTGGCTAATGTGTTAAAATCCTTTACAGTAGCCATATATGCAAGACACAAACTATCTTCATTTTTATTCATATACATTTACAAATTTATACAAATCTATTACATTTATAAATGTATATACATTTATATACATGGTAATTAGAAAGCATAAAAAGAAGCATCAGAAATGTATTGTTACAATATATGCCTTCATTCAGAACAACTCAATAAAAATTCATTTATTTGCATAGAGCAATTTGGATGTGGTTCTGTAATTTTTCCAAAACACTGATAAGGTGTTCACACACCAAAAACACACTTGAAGTGTTTTTCCAGATGTTCTGTGAAGTGACTTGAACTTCCGTAAGTGGAATAATTGTATAGAAAACACAGAAATCACAGAATCACAGAATGGTTGAGTTTGGAAGGGACCTCTGGAGATCATCTAGTCCAATTCCCCCTGCTCAGGCGGGGAAACCTAGAGCACGGGGCACAGGGTCACAACCAGACGGATCTTGAATATCTCCAAAGAAGGCTAATAATATAAGGTTACACATAACCAGTGTGATGTGGAGGTGGGTGAGCGTGTCATGGGGAATGACATGCTGGGGTGGTCACAATGGGTCTGGTAGGGTAGTCATAATGACTAGACTAGAGGGTAGGATGGGCTGGGACTAGAGCGCCAGCGGATGGGAGGCAGAGGGGAGGCTACGTTGGCTAGTAGGCTAATATAGAAGGTAGAGCAGAGGACAGGGTCTGATGGAGGGGAGGGTAGAAGGTTAGGTGGAGGGGAGGGGATAATAGGGCAGTGCAGTATAGGGTAGAGGGGAGGGTATAGGGGAGGGGAGATAGATTAAAGGGTGGAAGGTAGGGGCTA
Organism: Nothocercus julius; assembly: GCA_013398735.1. Classification (NCBI taxonomy): domain Eukaryota; kingdom Metazoa; phylum Chordata; class Aves; order Tinamiformes; family Tinamidae; genus Nothocercus; species Nothocercus julius. The sequence goes on along the minus strand of VZSV01000019.1, from coordinate 9,139,775 downwards.
GGGTAGAAGGCAGAGAGTGGGTAGAGTGGAGGGTGCAGGTAGGGGCTAGTTTGAAGTAAAGTGGAGGGTGGAGGTAGGAGGTAGTGTAGAGGAGGAGGTGGAGGTAGGGGGTTGGTTAGGTAGGTGTTAGGTTAGGGCAGGATTAGGGTAGCATTGAGCTAGGCTTAGGTTAGGCAGGTAGTATTCAGGTAAGTAGCCTTAGGGTAGGACAGGTAGGCTTAGGACAGGTAGACTTAGAACAGGTAGGCTTAGGGTAGTCTTCGGATAGGTAGGGTTAGAGTATGTAGGGTTAGGGGGATGGTGTCCAAGCTGCCAAAAGTCCTTAGAAAGAGTGGAAGGCACCATGTGGTGAGTGTTACCAATCCTGTCACTTATATTCATTTTTGTCCTATTGGGCTGTGTACAGCGTAAATGGACTTGATTTTATGATATGGTAACTACATATTTTGGTTTGTTGGCTTTCCTCCCAAGCTATAATTTCTCTTGCACAGTTTTCTCTCTTTTTTGTTTTGTTTTGTTTTGTTTTGATTTGTTTTGTTTTGTTTTCCCTTAGCACAGGGACAAAACTTATTAACTTATCATCATACTCTTTCTTTTTTTTTTCCCTAAATTAAAAATACTGTATGCCATTGCACACCATGCATCACGACAGCTTTGTCTTATAGGCCAAATACAACTTAAAATTTAGTCTACAGCAGTGCATGATCTGCTTTCTAATGATGCCTATCTCTTACTGATGCGCTAATGCCAATAAAATGAGTGGTGTCATAGAGCTTTCCAAAATACATCTCTCTACCACAAATCTATCTAGTTCTTTTGAAACAATCAGGGGCCCTACATGTGTCCTATGAATGACCTATGAATTTGCTTATAAATATAGAATTAGAAAACTCCCTCAACATTTAGTCTAATTCAGCTTTTGTTACAACTATCTAATTCTCCTGTGAAGAATTACTATGAAGAATTCCCTTAAAAGTTGTCGTTTTCTGTGTCCATATTGCATACTTTTTGCTGGGCAGTTGTACTATTCTATACTGGTAGTATACTTTTTCTGTATATTTTCTAATGAACTTCAATGTTGTGCAAGTTATCTGCTGCAATGTACAGCTCTGTGTGCTGCATTGGGTTTTAATATGCAAGAAAACTTAAGATCAAAACTGATTATTAGAAGAGCCTTTCAGAAAAGTCAACCTGCCTATTGGTATTCCAGTTACTATTCGGAGCCAGGAGTCAGACAGCATTTGCTTAATTCAGTGAATATATTTTGACAACTTGTTTTTGCTTAACCTGGCTACAGCAGCTGGTTACTGCTTGATTAAACATCAATTTCTTGCACTGGGTAAAGGAAAAAAAAAAAATCCATCCTATCTACCTGCTGGAATGCACGGAATAATCAGTGTAGACACCTGCTTAAGAATTCTTTCCCAGAAATGTCTATTTCCTTTCCTTTTTTTTTTTTTTTTTTTTTTTTTTTTTGGTCAAGTATAAAAGGAGTCTGGGACATCTAGATTAGATAGATATATCTAAAATATACCTACTTAAATTTTGTTAAATACCTCCTCTCTCTTGACACTGTAAAGTGAAGATGACCTCCCTGGAAGAAGACAGCTTTTAGAGTGAATAATGAGAAACAGGCACTTTTAAGACACAGTCCATCTGGCTATTTTAGGCTTACATTCTGTGATTCTATCCTAGAAGGTCTTACATTCCCTTTGAATCTTAAAGGGATCAATAGATAAATAACTCAGAAGGAATCACCTGCACTACACTCAGATAAATCTTATTGCAAGATATTTTGAAAGAAACTATGAGGAGGCTTAGTGGAGTACATTCTGGTTATTGTAGAAAAACTATAGGGAAAACATGATAGAAAAGGTGAGAGAAAGAGAGATAAATAAAATGGAAAAGAGGTATTTCAATAGTTTAGACTTATTTTGTATAAAACAATCAATACCTTACTGTCCAGCCATGTGCAGAAAAAAATAGTTTGCCTGTATAGAAAAATTTACCCAATATCTCACTTCTTGGTATAAGAATAATCAGAAAGACTGTGTGTGGTTATGTTACACTAATGAAGTTAAAAAAAAAATTGTAATTCATATTAAAAACACATAATCCCCAAAACTACTTAACAGCATTACTTTAAAAAATAATAACTCAGGAAATCAAAAGTTTTCACTCTGGTTGGTTAGTAAGGTTTTAGGTATTTCAGGGACATATTAATCAATCCCGCTGGCTTCTTTTGTTGTGCTTGCATGTTCTCACATAACTTATGTGCTTACTAGCTCATACACTTCAAGTCATTCTAAGTGCAAATTTTGTTGAAGAGTATATATACAATGAGCATATTGGACAACTAAGTAACATTACTTCTCAGTGTAATGAGTATTATGTTGGCTGGAACGTGATGAGAACGAAAAAGGAAAGTCAAGCACAGGTCACAGCTGGGAAGGCTTTTATTATGGGCTTCAGAAATGCCTCAAACTGTGCATTTAAACACATGGAGAGTCTACTAAAGGGTATGACCAACCACATTTTCCAATACGGATACTTTTAAATACATCATACATTTTTATGGCCTTGTTTATGTAACTAAGCTAAGCTGACACACTAGTGAGATATATCTGTGAAATCTTAGAGGCACAGAAAACTATTGTGCAGATATAAATTAAGCATTTGAAAGGTGCCAATTTAAAGTGGGTAAACATTAAATATCTGCTTAAATTGGGAGGCTACTTTCAGGACATCTTCAATATAGAGAGGAAGATACTTTTAGTGAAGCAGTTCTGAATTGCCTTCATGAGGGATTTTTCTTTCTGTGTTGTAGTTAAGACTAGCTCTCAGCTTGTGAATGCAGATTAGATGCTTAAAATTAGACTCTGAATAACTTCTTAAATGATTGTGCATACCAGAAGTACCTGCACATTAGTTTTCAGCCCCTTAAAAGAATATGAATAAAACAATATTCAAACACCACTGAATATCTGACTCAATAAATAAAATGATTTAAAAATCTTAACTTGAGAGAAGGTGCATTTGGCTTTTAGCCCGGTAATAACACTTTTTTTTCGTCCTGACAATATTAGAGCAGTTGCAATCCTCTAATCTTGTTTCTTCAGAGCTCTGAAGAACTTCAATTTTTCATTTTTAGTACTCTGGAACATCTATTTCTTGCCATATTGCTTCTTTGTACTGAGAAAGGCTCTTTGATAGAAACAGCATCTAAAGAAAAGAAATATATCTCGTAGATATGTCAGTTTATTTCTACCAGCTGAGAGTCAGACAAGGCTACCTCATATAACTCTCTCCTTTGGAGACTCTCTCATTGGTTAGACACCTGATATTCATTGGTGGTGTTAGGCAAAGAAGAGCTGGAAGGAAGGCAAGGGAGGGTATTTCAAGGGTGTAGTAGTTAGCAGTTCACATAGACAGTTCACACAGACAGTATGGGAAGGGAAGTAGTGTTTGAACACTGCCAGGGAGGTCTGCAACAGGGACACGATATATCTGAGAACAAGAAGGGCAGGCTACAGCATAGAGGCAAGAATGAGACGGGTAACTGTGGGAGCTAAGAAAGGGGATCTGGGGATCCCTCCTCTTCTGGAAGAGAGTTGGGGCAACAGGAGCAAAAAGTTTTTTGACAGTAATAATGTCCAAAATTTTTTATGTTTATGGTGTTGGCATGAGCAACCACAGGTGAAGTTTAGGTAGCTGTATCATTTTACTTTTGCAGATATCACTGACCTTAGAGACATCTGCATATATCTGTTTCTAAACCATCACAGATATTTTAAGCTCATTACTGGTTTAATGACTAAAAGTTCTGCATGGAAAAACATGGCATCTTGTGATACATGATCAACAGCCCTTGATGCAAGCCTGTGGGGAAAGTGATATAGGCTGCTTTTGCCATCCCAGTATAAGTCACTGCTAAAGATCATCTAAGACTGGAATTATGTCACACCTAATTATGGCTGCAGCTGTTTTACACATTTCAAATGACCATAAGCAGAAGACGAAGACAGTTAAATCAACCAGATAGAGTTGTTACCAGATATGATCAGCAACCTGACTTTTGGTAGCATGGGTACCTCATTTCTGTCTATCTGCCCATGTGTATGGCTAAATTCTAAATTGCATACCTGCCTATGAAATCAGACAAAACATGCAGGATAGTGGTTTTTAATAAATAAAATTAATAAATTGCTAAAATACTGTGCCGGATGGGCTCGGGATTCAGCAATAAGGACACATTTAACAGAGTGACTTATTAACACAGACGCCTTTAATTAAGCAACATTAATACAAGTACAAACAAATACGAAACAGTTACTTACTGAACAATACTTGCCAGTAGAACTATGAGACCATGGATCTCTCCAAGATAGCGGACGGAAGGGGCTGGCAGGCTCTCAATCATAGCGGGCGTCCCCACGGGAGACATTGGTGGCTGCGATGTTGAAAGTCTCCGTCCCACCTGAGTCAGCCCCCTCATTTTAGTCCTGGGGCGTCCTGTCACGTAAGGCCGGTACATGCCAGGAGGCCACCCAGGGGTGGGCAAATCTCCGCCTTTCTGTTATACAATCCTTCTAAGACTGCGCGTGCGCACATTCCAGAAGGGGGTCTCATTCCTCAGTTTGGTGGTCCCGCCTTCCTCATCTTTCTCATCCTCACAGTGAATTTGGCCTTCAAACTTCCTTAGACAGCGATTTGTAGTTAGGTTGGCAGCAAACCAGCCTAAACAGCAATTCTTGTTTCTTCTAAGCTAACTACTTCTTTGTTCGTTTAGATAACATGTAACTACTATGAGCTCTCCGTGCTTCTTCAGAGATCTGGGCATTACAAGCTTCTTTTGTTAGTGGCCTCTGCTGAGCATTATCAAAATTAAGTATTTCTCCCTCCAAGGTCTGAATTCTGTTTTGCACAATAATTATTTATGACTCTACAGATCATAAAAATTTCCATCTCCAATACAAATACCATTCTCTTCTCCAAAGTTTAGGCAGTTAAATATGACAATGATAAGAGGAATATTTGGTATTGTTGAAAAGTGTCCATTTGTTTTCATTTGCCTACCGTATGATACTTCTTTACAGCATAATCACACAATTGGTTCTTCACTTCCATTTCATAGATCCTATTCTCCAAGGCTACTACTTATTTTCAAAAGTCAAGTGTATAATAAATAATAAATTTTAGGAAAACAAATTAAATATAAACGAATTTATTAAATGCCCTGAAATCTGTGTTTTATTGGAAAATTGTATATAGACTCATTAAAGAAAAAAATCTATATGCTATATTCCCAGTTTTGGATAAAGAGCATTCCTAGTCACATAAAATATCTCAATTAATGGAGGTTGCTTGGTTAAAATAATGACCCTTTTGAAAATGATTTAAAATTATAAATGTTTGCAAGAATCAAGTGATCCAAATTCATTTTCCTGTTAAAACAGCTTCTACCAAAGGCAACTACTACATCCTTGCACTTAACAATGAAAGTCATCTGTGAAGCTGGTTCAAAGAAGTGATTTATTTTATTTTTCCAGGCTTGCCAAACATCTAGCTTATGTTTTGCAAAAAATATCTTGTAAGATTTCTTAAGAAATATATAGAAAGAAGGAGAAAAGAAAAAGAAACAACCCCCAGGGTAATAAGATTAAAGGATCTATTCTCAGCCCTTAAAAAAACTAAATGCTTGTTCTATAAATAAAAATGTGCTGAGATGTAAAGAGAATGATTAACATAAAATATTTTGTGCACTACAGCTCTGAATGATTTTCCACCCTCCTTTAGAAGTTATTTACTGGTGTAAGTGGTCAAAAGGGGCTTTTGATCCTCTTGTAACCTCCCTCCACAAATTAGAGAATGCAGATCTGCATAGCAGTTTCACAGGGAAGTAGAACAGAATGCACATCAGAAAGTCAGAAATGACCTGAGGCAGTCAGTACAAGAAGATAGGGGAACAGTTAAATTTGTAAGTCTGCTTTGTTGCAGATATCACTTGGCAGACTCTTATATTCCCTCATTTTGTGCTTCCCTGCATAAGATGTCATCATGAAACTCCCCTTAGGTTTTAGTCCTTGGGAATAAGCAACAATATGTTGGGTCATACACCAGCCAAGATTTTAATCACTTTCTACTAGGGAATGTCTGATAGTTTGGAAAGAAGTCCTTCTCCGGAGGAAGAAATTGCTAATCACTAAAGAGAATTAATCTCTGATAATGCCTCAAATATTTAACACAGTAACACAAGAAAAAAAGAAATATCAAAGTGTAAAGATAAACACCACCTCAAAAAGTTACCCTCCAGACTCAGAAGTGGGTGGATGAACAAGAATACTGCCAGACTGCTATTTTCAGGGAAGTATAATTATAAAGTGATTTCCTCTGCTCTTAAGATACCATCTGGGCAAACTTTTCAATCTTGAAAAGTAGTTCAAAGGATCTCACCAAAGAAGTACAACACTAAGAAGTTGAAGGAGAAGTGAAAACTAAGCTAAATTCAAATCAGTAAGCAAGGTATTGTTAACAAGGATTTCTAAGCAATCAGAAAGAGTTAAATGCTCCTCTTGAAAATATTTGAAACCTTGGTCCCCATTGAACTCAATGAGAGCTTTGCAATTGACTGAGCAATGGACTGAGGATTTCACTCACTAGTTCAATCCGCTGTTAACAGACTACAGGATACGATCAGAAGGAAATGCCATCAAATTGGCTAGTGTCTTCAGGGAAAACAGTTAAGGAGATAAAGCTCCAGCCACTTGAAAGTGTCTCTTCTGCTTTATCAATTAGTGCAGGTTTTTTTAGATTGAGGGTGATATTTCCTTTGAGGATGATCTCTACAAAAGCATTTTCTAAATAAAACACCACAATTTCAGTGGACCCCTAATTGGAATGGAATCATTCTCACTGGTTACATGAGAAGGGTTGAAGTGACTTTTCCAAAAACTATCTTCTTACATTGTATATTGCTTAGATGTCTTACCATGTTTACAGTAAAATTAATACTGCTTGTAACATATATACACTTATAACAGCAATACAGCACTGCTGCATAAGATAGCAAAGAATTTTCTAATATAAGTGGTACTTTTGATTTGATAGGTTTTATAATTACCCAAACAGGTAAGTTATATATGCAAAATAATATTTTCAGAATCAGTTCCTTGATTTGACTTATTTGACTTGATTGTCTTCATAGCCACCTCACACACATAACCTCCTCTGGCCAGTCTAAACAAGCTCACTTCCTTCAAAGGTTCCTGTGCTCCAGGCTCCTGATCAACATGATTGATAGCCCTCGTTGGTACTTCTTAGTGCTATAATGTCCTTCTTAAGAAACTTCTCTGTTTTAGTAGACAGCAAACATTTATAAGAAAGAAATGTCCTTTGATTGGCTGGGAATATTTTAGGACCTATTACAATTTCAGATTGCAATTTATTCTTTTTTTCTTTTTTGTCTTTCTTATTCCAAATATCAGAGAGAAAGGATGTAAGGTGGTTACATCCATTATGTGTGGCCATTGTTTCAATATGAATTTCTGGCTTCAGTCACTAGCTTTGCTTCTTCATATTTAAACTGGGGAAGGGTTAAAGCGGAGCCATGCATTCAGGAAAAAAAAAAAAAAAAAAAAAAAAAAAAAAAAAAAAAAAAAAAAAAGAATGAGATTAGTATTCCCTACAACCTCTAGCTGGGGCACAACTAGAAAATCACAGAATGACAGAGTCCTTGAGGCTAGAAGGCACCTCCATAAATCCTCTAAGAGAACCTGCATTTTCAAAGAAAGTTCAGCTAGAACAGGGTGCTAAGAGTCATATCCAGCCAGGTTTGAATGTCTCCAAGAATGGAAACTTTATGAGAAACTTTCTCCTATGTTCAATCATCTAGACAAAAAAAAAAAAAATCTTATGTTTAAATGGCATTTTTTTAAATGGATTTCTTTTCATTCAATTTGTGCCTACTGCCTCTTGTCTGTTCAGTGGATACCACTGAGAAAAGTTTGGTTTCATCTTCTTTACACCTTCCCTTCAGATTGATAAGATCCCTCCTCAGTCTTCTCTTCCACAGGAAGAACAGACCAACCTCTCTCAGCCTGTCCTTATAGGAGGGGAGTTTCCAATCCCTTAATCATTTTAGAACCCCTTTGCTGAACTCACTCCAATAGCTCTATGTTTCTCTCATACATGTCTCTTCAGAAATGGACACAGTGCTCCAGATGTGGCTTTCCCAGGACTGAGTAGAGTTGAAAAGGACTTCCCTCCAACCCGCTGGCAGTGGTCTTCTTAATGCAGCCCAGAAAACTGTTGTCTTTCTTCACTATGAGGTCAAATTGCTGGTACATGTTCAAACTGTTGTACACTAAGACCTCTAGGGCTTTCTCTGCTGCCAAGTTACTTTCCAGTACATAGGTAATCAACCTGTCCTGATGCATCTGCTTTTTCTTCCCTAGGTGCAGCATGAGGCATTTCCCCTTTTTCAACTTCATGACGTTCCCCATTGCTCATTTCTCTAGTCTATCAAGGTCCCTCTGAATGGCAGGACAACCATTTGGTTTATCAGCCTCTCTTCTCAGTCTTATATCATGTGGAAGCTTGCTGGCTTCTTTACTCTGTCCCATTCATCCAGGTCACTAATGAAGATGTTAAACAGTACTAGAGCCAGTATTGATCCCTAGGGTACAGCACTAGCGATGAGCCTGCAGTTGGACTTTTGTCCCTGAACACAACCCTTTGATCCCGGTAGTTCAGCAAGGTTTCTTTTTTTTTTTTTTTTTTTTTTTTTTCCAAGACAGTTGTGGTGCACTCAACAATATAGATGTTCTGAAAATCTTCTGAATAACTGGACAGAGCAGGAAGACTGCTAACTGTTGCCAGACAACTTTGGAGATGTTTCTAAATCGTGGCAGGAAGCTCAAGAGCAGTTAAGGAGAATGTGTAGAGGGTTTTAAAGTGCTAAACTGTTTGGTAATACACTAAGGAAACAGGTTTTCTTCCTCCTGTTCCTAGATATCCTTCCCCTGGGGGTCAGAATTATTAATTGCCTAGTGAACTATAACATGAGACTCAGAATACTTTATGTCTACCTGAATTTATGAGTTTATATCAAACAGAGACTGTTAGGATTTAAAGGGACTTGAAAACTTTTTGTTCTTTTTTTTTTTACTTAATTTTAAAATCAACATTGATGTTGATTTAATAAACCAGGTTATAATTATGCAAAAGTTGTTGTTATTGATATTTTTTAAATATACATATATATTTAAAATGATGTTTGACCAGCATGCCAGAACATGTTAGACCTGTTATGCTTTTCTGATATGTAGACTTTGAGTTCTATCCTGAAATATTTAGAAATACTTTTTTAGCCTTTTATATTTTTAATATATACCTATTTATTCATAGAGAAGACATATAATCCAGATGTCATTCCATATCCTACTTTACCAGTCATATTCTTTCACATAAAAATGCTCATTTCTTCAAGTTGAAACTCTTGTTTCTTTGATCAGCTACACACTAAAAATGTCATGTCACCAATTAAAATATTTATAGATATAGATATATTTATAGATATTTATAGATATGTTTATTTTATAGGAAATTGTTGAAATTAACAATCATCTATACATAATCGGATAAGAGAGCCTCTTTTTTGATCTTGTTCTCCCTAAACTCTCCTATATGATTAGCTGCTTTCCTCCAAGTTGTTTACACTTCTTTTAGACTAAGGAAGCCCTCTCTGCTGCTCCCGTAACACTAAAAATGCGCGAACACTGGCAGTTCTGATAAAGTAAGAGCTTGGGATAAAAGCGTTCGGGGGTGACATGGGGGTGACAAGTAACAGGTATCAGTCCTTTACATTCTCTCTTGACATAACAATTTCATAATCCTAAAACTGACAATCATCTTCAAACTAAAACCCTCTTATCCATCTAGGTTATTTTACTGTGAAATGAATGATAACATTCAAGTTTCCTAAATCTTAGTGACCATTATTTTATGGATATTTACATGCAAATTGGAATGGTTGGTAAGAGGGGGCTAGAGATAACTAGGAAACCATAGTTGCTACATGCTGAAATTTAAAATGACTTTATCTAGATGCTTTCAGTTAATATGACCTTTACAAGAGACATTTCTCAATTACTTGGAAACAATCTTGGAACACTTTCCATTTAAGTATTTTTTATTCACATCAACAGTTTCATTTATATCACAGATTTTATTATATAGTTAAGTATGCAAAGACCAAAAGATGGTCTTAGAGCTTATTCTGTGTAAAGAATTTTGTTATTTGGATTTTCTCATATAATAATTTGTCAAATTCTAGCTGTGCAAATGATGCAAGTATGACTCTCTTCCACAAACATCAGGAGGAAGACTGCTTACATTCTTAGCACTGGAGAAACAAAGAGAAGAAAAGCAGGCAATTTCATGATTTTCTAAAGTGTTTGTGCACCTTATAAACTAAAGATAAGCAAGAAGACATTCCAAGCACAAGAGCATGAAATGAGAGTGCTATAAGAATCATTAACATTAAAAAGCTGCACTGAAACAGATGTTTCCTGTTCAACTGTAGGTTTGTTGCTTCTTCTTCCCTCTGCTTTGGTGCAACATCTTTGGCAATTGTGTTTCCTGTCAGAACTAAATATAACAGGCACACGTAGAATCTTTTTACAATTGTAGATTAAAGGCACTTTTTTCTGGTGTTAACAGCAGTCAAGCAATCATACTACATTTGTTTGGTGTGAAAAGTACGTATATGTTGGGTTTCAATTCATATTTCATAAAATTGTTTAAAACTCTTATTTTACTCCCACTAATTCTGTTGCTTGCTGCTGCTCAGTTTGTGGTGGCCTTGACACTGTTTGAACACAGTAGGAGTTGCTTTGGATTACATCCCATCCATGAAAAGATGAAAGCACAGCTGATGGTTAACACAACGCAAAGAGAGTAGTCTCTTTTATACTTAGTATCTTGGCATCAAGGAAAATATAAGGAGTGTAGGCTTGCTTTATACTGATGGTTGCCTTTAGTGTGAGGCAAACTGCTGCAGTTCTACAAACTGAGATGCAGTTCTACAAAATGTGTGTATATTGAGGCAAAAACACCTGTACGTTCAATTCTTGGTCTCAGGTAGCTTAAGTTCTGTTTAGGACTGATGCAAATGGCAATAACACACTGCAAAAAAGAATGAACAAGTACCTCACTTGTGATCAGGAGTCCATTGCTTAAATAATTCCTTTATCCATGTAAACATCTAACAATTTTTCCTTTAGTTGCATGCATATACATGCAACATGAAAGTAGAACTATCTTATTAACCAGCTTATTAATATTAACATTTACACAACTACCTTACTAACATCCACAGCACTGAATATGACTGTACCGAGGATGATGGTTAAAGTCTCAGGCAATTCATAGGAGCATCTGGCTGCCACAACTTTTCCTACCAAGTGGATGGAAGAGGTAGAAGCAGTGCTTCACAGAAGCAGCTGCTACCTGCCCTGAATTTTCAGGATTGAAGCATAAACTAAAAGCAACTAAAGGTCATGCTCATTTTGCTGTTCCTAGCTACAATGCTGGGTAAGAAAATGCTTTTATTTTAAGTAGAACAAGTCCAGGATCAGAAAAACAAATGGGGTGTTGACACAGTATCAGAAGTCTGCTGACAATTGCAATTTTGATCCCCTATTTAATCTGAAAGAAATTAATTTAAACAGTCTGTATTGAATGATTTATTACAGTCTGCACATCTAGGCCAGAATGTATATGATTTGCTAGTCCAGCTGAGAGCTTAATAAAAAAAGTAAAAAAGTTCTCTTCATGGAATGGTTAAGAGACAGAGGCCAATTAAAAAAATAAAAGTCTCTAGGGCACTGTTTTCTCTCCAACTGTTTTTAAACAAAGTATCTTATTCTACTATAAGCAGACTCTGACACTGGAGAAAGAAAGGATTTTGAGAGTCAAAGTTGAGCTATACAACTATACTTCAAATTTCCAATTCCACTCTCTCTCCTAGTTCTGTCCTGTGAAGTGTTAGAATGCCAAAAGAATTCACTTTTTTGGCTCAAATCACTTGCCACTGAGCAGATCTCCATGAAGATATCAGTAATGTATCAAGGACAGGAGGTCCTGTGTCTTACCACTATCTACTAACTTCTTATCCTGCCACTGATAGAGTCGTTACATTCCCATGCGCCCAAAGATTTAAAGTGGTCAGCATGGGAAACTTTACAAATTCACCAGCATAGCAATGTTTGCTGATTCACAGCCATTTTCTGCTGTAGTAGAGAGAAAAAATAATGTTCTCTAGTTAAGGAGCAAAATGAGCACATTTGATAAACTACAAAATAAAGTTAAATTCAAGCAGACAGACAGACAGAAAGAAACTGTAATATGCAATTCAATGGTCCATCTTGTCCAGTCTGTTTCATGATATCACATCTGAATCATGGTTCACATCCGCTACTTCACAGAGATACAAAAGTTCCCCAAGATATAAAAGACAAGATATTGCTTTTATTGCTATCGCCTGTAGACAAGCTATTACAAGTGTATTACTTTGCATAGGAATTTTTTCCTGGACCCCTGAAGGTGAGCATTTTATACATGAAAGCATGATACTATATTCTCATAACTTCTGTGACTGCAAATGTTCATAATCATAAAATTATACAGACTTTTTGAAAATTTAGCTATTCAGTGACTCAAGTGCTTTCTATCTAGCCCAGAAAAGTGATACTTTCCTTTCCCTTTGCTATATGAAACAAGAAGGCATATATTCTCTAGATAAATATTTCCTACTTCTATAGGTTCTGTACAAGTAAAAGCATAGACTAAATCCATGAGATTTAAAGATATAAAAGCCTGATATGAAAGATCATCCTCTTATCCTTTATAATCTTCAACTACTACCCCATCAAATAAAGCTTAGCTTTACAATGTTGGTCTGTCACTACACAGGCAAAGTCACAAAACATGCATTTAGGTAAAAGAGAATGCAATTAAGGGCACAACTTACTGTTGCGCTCATTTCTCTAGATGTGGATCAAGCAGCATGTTGCAATGTAGTTACTGTTTAATGCATAGTACATGCCAGTACTGTTCTACATTTAAACAATTTTACTGTTTAAAAAGCACTTAAGGTGCTCTAATAGAATTTGCTTTTCATTTGCATCTGTTTTGTCCAGATGACATGAGAGATAAATGCAGGATTTTACTGACTTATTTTATAAGAACATTATGGAATTTAGAAATAAATCAATGTATAATCAGGAAATCCATGATGTACATAGTTAATGACTTCAGATAAATGCATAAAACCCAAAGATGCTGGGTTTTTGCAGAAGCTTACACAAGGATTTCAATGGCCATCAGTATGACTTTTTTTCAAGCTAAGAGCTACCACTTCTGTTAAGCTTAATGATTTACTTCTGAGGTAGAACAACAGCCTATAACCCAGTGATATGCTTCCTCGCCTTTTATAAGAGGAAATTAATTTCATAGCTCACTGAGTATTTCTTTGAAGGCCGTTAAGGTTTTATGTTTGCTCAGTGGCCAAGAGGGACTATTCAACGTTTAAGAAGCTATCATCATAAACAAAAGAGCCCACACAACAGATTTTTCCATAGTAGCTAGGGTCTCTGGACCACTTTTATACAAGTAGTATCACCAACTCTCCTCACAGTAAATTTCATCATGAGTTATTCTTACATGTCCAGTAATCTCGTATTCACCGTATATCTTTTGTCCTTGGTGAAGCAATCTGTAAGACAGCTATTGCAACCTCAACTTCTTGCAGGACAGAGAGGCGCAGGTGTGGACTAAGTATAAGCTAGCCAGGAAGTCTTATTATTTGTTCTGAATGCCTTGTATTTCTGTTTTGTTTTCCTTCCTTCCTTCCTTCCTTCCTTCCTTCCTTCCTTCCTTCCTTCCTTCCTTCCTTCCTTCCTTCCTTCCCATGTTTTCTGTTAACTAATATGTATTGCCTGATCTTGCTAATTGAGACTAATAGAGTAGAGACAGTAAACAGAAAATATTTAACTGTAGCATGGACACTCAGATAAAGTTTTACTATACAGAGGTATACTATACTTGAAGTATTCCCACTGCATTACTTCTCACTCTTCCCTAGTGCCCTATATTCTTTATGGGAAAGAGAGAAAAGCACTCTTTAAAAGGTAGTTCTTAAATTTGAATTAGTTCTGTCCAGGAGACAGAAATGAATGACAGGAAAAAAAAAAAAAAAAAAAAAAAAAACTAATAATATATGGCCCAGTAGTGTCACCACAATTTTTACAGGATATGCTTTCAGATGAACTTCAGATGAATGGTCATAGCTACTATATAGAAATAGGAAGCTGAGCACAGGATCAGTCCTTCTCCTTGAGCTGCTTTTGCAGCCTCCAAGGAGCTGCCATGGAGTGGGTTGGGTGCCTTGTCAGACTACCCTATCTGCCACTAAAACCCTGACTTTGCTGCTGCAGTATAAGCGTATCCCTATCAAAGAAAAGGGAGATGAACAGGAGATAATGGAAAGTGAGAACAGGGGGAGGAAAGAAATAAGGAAGGATGGAAGCAAGCAAGCACAGAAGGAAGGAAGCAAGGAAGGAAAGAAGGAAAGAAAGAAGGAAGGAATTGAGAGGGGGAAAGGCAGAGAAAAGTACTCAGATTCCTCTAAGTGATATAATTTTGCATGTCAGTAAGGGAAACATGACCTAACATTTTTGAGGAATAAAAAAACTCATATACTATATACTATAATGGGATCAATATACATATATATGTACATATGTGTGTGTGTGTATATATATATATATATATATATATATATATATATATATATATATACATTCATATGTGGCTTTATACATACACATATATGTACCAAAATCAATAGCTGGATGGACTTTTGGCATTATCTTTTCATTCAAAAGTGTATACATGCTCAGACACACACATACCCTCACCCATGCATGAGCTGAAGTTCAGCTTTAAAAGAGCTCATTTATAAAAAGCAAGCCTTTCCAAGGACCTGGTATTTCAGTCATTATCCATGACACACATGCTGAGCTGGCATGGAAAAAAAAAAATCCTCACTTGCAAAGCTGCAGAACTAAAAGTCTTTGTTGTACCTTTAAATGAACCGATTAGTGAAAAATTAAAGAAACCAACATTTAACTGCTTGTATGTGCCATGCTGAGTGCAATAAGAGACTATGCATATGAAATGTGCAACCCTCTACAAAAGGTTTTGCAAGTGTTCAAAGCGTGCAAAGAACAAGTTATGCCCTTATTCCTTAGGTAGTGCATATGTAATACAAAACACTATTTGTTCACTGCCAATTGTTTCAACATCTAAGAGTAACATGAAAAATGTGTGTAGGTTTTAACAAAGATGTCTGTATGGATCTTTTGTCCATACTAACAATAAACAAGTGTCCAGAAGCCCAGATGCAGGTGAACTACAGCACCTCCAAGTCTGTGTAAAGCATTTGGGGACATTTCATTTGATAAGACAATAATTTAGAGGTGGCTGAACATGCCTAGGTGATGAAGACAGATCAAATACTGTGTTTATGTCTGAGATAATCTAACTGAACTGTACAAAGCGTTCAATATCTATGCCAAATCACATTTCTCTTTTATGCTAATAAGATGGGGAAAAGAATGATCATTATTTGTTGTTATTCCAGCTAGTCATCAATATTATTATAATGCCAGTTCTTTATTTGGTTTGCTTTTTATCTTTCTGAGGTATGTATGCCTGTGGATGTCTGTTTTTGACTTCCCCAATGTCTTTTTAAAAAAATACTATTATTCAATTCACCTTTCAGACAAGATATTTCATAGTACTGGCTTCCTTGTTACTCTACTTATGGTAGTTTTATTAAGCGTGGTGTCCTCTGTCAAAATTTAGATCAGCTAACCACACTCAGGCATAATATTTTTCAGTCACCATCTTGAGCTGCAATTTCACAGAATCACAGAATGGCTGAGGTTGGAAGGGCCTTCTCAAGATCATCTAGTCCACACCATCTGCTCAAATAGGGACACGTATAGCATGTGGCACAGGGTGGCATCCAGGCGAGTTTTGAAGATCTCCAGAGAAGGAGCCTCCACAACCTCTCTGGGCAGCCTGTGCCAGGGCTCTGTCACCATCACAGGAAAGAAGTTCTTCCTCCCATGGAGATGGAACTTCCTGTGTTTTAATTTGTACCCATTACCCCTTGCCCTATCACTGGCCACCACCAAGAAGAGTTTGGCCCCATCCTCTTCACATTCTCTCCTCAAGTATTTGTACACGTTGATCAGATCCCCTCTCAATCTTCTCTTCTCCACGCTAAACAGGCCCAGCTCACTTAGTCTTTCCTCATACAATAGATGCTCCAGTCCCTTAATCATCTTTGTTGCTCTATGCTGGACCCTCCCTAGAAGATCCACATCCCTCTTGTGCTGGGGAGTCCAGAATTGCACACAATATTCCAGGTGCGGCCTCACCAGGGCCGAGTAGAGGGGCAGGATCCCCTTCCTCCACCTGCTGGCAACACTCCTCCTGATGCAGGACAGGATCCCATTGACCTTAGCCATGAGCGCACATTGCTGACCATGGTTAACTTGTTGTCAACCAGGACTCGCAAATCCTTCTCCAGGGAGTCTGCTGTCTTTGAGTTCCTTGTTCTTTAAAAGTAAATGAAGAATCTATGATCAGCCCAGGGGTACAGAAGGTAGGGAAGAGAGAGCTCAGAGCATCTCTGGAGCTTCTGTGCAGCAGAAAGCAGATCCACATGGAGCTGAGCAAGTGAGAGCTTCTTTTTCTAATCTTTTATCAGAAATATCCAGAACTTTATTCTAAATATGACAGAAGTTTCATTATTTCACATTTTTCAGTCCTTCTATACCTAACATATAGATATGCTTCAGGAGTTAAGGTACTTATTCTTCATTTCAGATGTTTATACTTTGATCCTTATATCTAAGCATAGCAAAGCATAAAATATACTATTATTCACTGACATTAATAAAAGCCAGCATGAAAACCAGATAATGAAGAAAAAGGACTCCTAATACTGAGTGATAATAAAATGATAGTAACACCACATGTTCCTAAGAAATACATACATTCAAAGGACAAACATAAGAAGTATGATCAAAGATTCAAAAGACAGTATCAAAGGTCGGATAAAATGAGGGGACTCATAAGTGTCTCTGGGTATTATA
This sequence comes from Nothocercus julius, assembly GCA_013398735.1. NCBI lineage: Eukaryota > Metazoa > Chordata > Aves > Tinamiformes > Tinamidae > Nothocercus > Nothocercus julius. The sequence goes on along the minus strand of VZSV01000019.1, from coordinate 9,122,547 downwards.
ACTTTAAAAAAAGATTGAAATAATATACCCCCAACTTCCTGCAAGCTGTAATTTACTTAGGCATGCAAATAAATTTAATAATTAAAAAAGAAAGGAAAGATAAACTTGTATGTTTGTCTAAAAGGGCTCTCACCTCAGATGAGAAAGGAAAAATAGAGGTGTTTTATAATGGGAGTATCTTCAAACTAAAGGGAAGCCTTTGTAAAGGGAAACATTTGAAATGGATTTTAAAAGCTCTTTTTTAACTATACAGAATGACTTATGCTTTCATGGGAACATGACTGGACAAACATAATATCTCAAACACAGTCTTGGCTAAATAAATACCTTAGGTTGGATTTCCTGGCTATGTGCTTCTCCTTGGCTTGCCCTTTCCCTTCATATTCTCTGTTTCATTAATCTCTTTCACTGGCTAGAGAGGCTTTCACAGTGTTTGCTCCAGCCTGAGCCAATTTGATTTTGGCCTTCAAACAGAGGCGCTATGGTCCTGCAGATGGAGCACAAAAATGGTAGTTAGTGAAGAGAGTTGTAAGAGGGTTGTAATATGTCCTGTATTTCTTAAGACAGCTCAGTCTGTCAGATCTCTATATTTTTAGGTATAGAAAAGTGATGGTATTCATCTATCTAGTGAAATGCTTTTAGTTTAAGAAGCAGTGGTAGAAGTAATATTTTTATTATCCATCCTACTTAATTTCTACTTTGCTTTCTGTTTTTATTTTTTCGTTTGGTCTCTTTAGTCATAACTTCTTTGGCCTTTGGCTTTCCCCTTTTTTTGTGAGACTTTGTCTCTTGATAATAACATAAAACAACTATGAAATATTCTCAAAGCCATTAAAAAAAATAACAATGGCACTTAAAGTGAGCAAATGACTTCAAGTGCTGAGGTTATGTATTTATGTAAGCAATGCACTTCCTATACTGTGAAGTACTGAATGTTGGCGACTGTTGATACTGCAGAGCACTACTCAGCTCATTACACAAATACGTCATGCAAAAGGCAAAAGAATCTGGATACTCTGATCTCCTTCCACTTGATCTGCTAAACTATTGACAGTCAAGTTGCTTATCTGAGCTTAGAAAACACTAAGAGTAAGATTGCATTATACTTTCCATTTATGAGTTAGTCTACCTGACAATCTGCTATTAAAGCTATTTAACACTTGGAAAAGAAGCTGATTTAATTGACTTGATGCTCACCAGGAATTTCAGCTTACAAAGACTTAGTAAAATCATGTTTGACATTTTATAAAGCAACTACTGGTTTAAAAGCTGACCATATTTTAATTCTTTTTCATGATTGTTTAATGGGAAAGAAAGCACATTTCATTTCATCATGCTGACCTCAAAACCTAGCCAGAATACTCAATACTAGCTCACCTTATTTCCAGTTAATCTCTAATAGTGTATAGAAGGGATAAACCTTTATTAATCATCTTCTCCAAGTGAAGAATAAATCCCATGAGGAGAATAAGAGTTTTCATCAGCAGCATCTCAGTATGTCTCATCTGTAAACTATAAATTGCAGTATTGTTGACCTAGTACATTCTTTACTGCAAATCTTTATTTATAGAGTTGCAGTAGATTTTTAAATGTAAAGAGTGGACATCTATATAAAAATAAATGAACTTTCAGAGTCTAAAAATTATTGCACTAACATGCAATAAAACATTTTAAGATGAGATAAAACCTCTTAACATCCCCATAATGATTTTTGTTAAAGCAAAATAAATAAATAAATATAAATAAAAGGAAAAAAAAAAGAAGGTAATTTTATCTAATAAATTTCAGACAATGATCAAAAACACCCTCATAACTATATGAGCAGGAATTCGTGCTTACAGAGAAAGGGATAAATGTTACATGGTGGAGTAAACAATGACACCCAGTGGCCGTACGTATTCAGTGTGTTTGCATCCTTCTGGATTCTCCCTGCACAACTATTTCTACAGTTGGGTTAACATTGCTAGTGTTTTTGTTTGTTTGTTTGTTTGTTTTCTGTTGTTGCTGGCTGTGTTTTTGTTTTTGTTTTGTCATAGTACTGACCACTCAGTAGCTGAGTTTTCTTTGGAGCCAGATGATGTCACAGGTTTGGCATGGAGAGCTCCATCTCCCTTAAGACAGAGAAATGTTATTGAGTGCCAGCTTGTCCTAGGTCATCAACAAGAGTCACACATAAAAATATATACAGATCATACTTTCTGATGAAACTTAACACAGAAAAATATTAAGAGCACATAAAACACTAGATTGTTATGACAAGGACATTCAGTGACTATTTAGGCTGTTCTTTCCAGAGTATCATCAATATTGTTGCTTTGTTGGTTGGCATTATGTTAATCTGAGAAAAAAAAAAAAAAAAAAAAAAAAAAAAAAGAGCCTGTATTAAGGATAAAAAGGATTAAAATTAAATGTTATTTATCAAAAGATCTATGTTATCTGAATCTGACTGAGACCGAAGCAAAAGCCAAGAGAAGCTGACTCTAATGAAATTATCTAGAAGATGCATATATGGGATGTGTAATCTGGTTCTAACTTAGGTATTATGAAAGCAGAAACTTGTTACTTATGGCTTCTGTGGTGCACCAGTCACCAAAACATCATGGGGACTAAAGCTAGTATGCCATTTCTGTCAAGAAGTGAACCCATGTCTGATCTTATTACAGGCCTTCTTTCTTATCTAGAAATTATGAATTTATTTTCTTAAATAAAATATGTCTCATAAAATACTGGTTTCCTGTACACTATAATTTGTGTTTTCCTCTGTTTCTGCCCTTATCTCCTTCTCAACCTGCAATCAGCATATAGACATCCCAGCACAATGAAGTGAGGGGGAAGCATGTGAAAAATATCTTAATTTCCTCCTCCATCCTTAGGAAAAGGTTTGGGAGTGCTGCTAATGACAAATTTAAGCCAATGTCATGGAACACAAGCTGCGGCAACAAGTTTTCAGTAAAAATTTCTGACCAGTGTTGTTGGGAACTGTGAAACATTCAGCCTGGCTGATAATGCCCTAAGGCACTTTGCTAGTAACAGAAAAACACTGTGTTTGGGATTGCTACATATAGAAAGGCAAACATCTAGATGGTAGAAGGAAGTTACAATGACCTAGTAATGCAGATCTAGTATTTTCTAAAAGGGAATAAGGAACTGTCTCGTGGGTCAGAGCCTATTATAGACCTTGCTACAGCTGCTACTAACAGCAAAAAAGTCTGTAGCTGGACTGTACAGCCAGTCAGCACCATGTATTACATGTGTGATCCTAAATGCAATAAAAGCAGATAAATATAAAAAATAAAAGGTGAGTATGAACAGGTGAGTGGATATGAAAGGAACAATTATAGCTTGTGGGTCTTCCTGGAGTGTGAATAATTAATCTTAGTGAAAAATATTTTTTTATTGCTTTATTATGATTCTTTTGCTCTCAAGCATAACACCGTACCTGTATCTCAAAGTCTGTTTTCAGAGTGGCACTCTTTTAGCAAAATAATCTAGATAACTTCAATAGTCTTCTCTATTCTGATAACTTGTAATTGTTTTGTGCAATTTCACCCAACTGCCATTTTTTTTGAGTAGAGCCTTTAGAATGTTCTCTGCCATGTGAACCTTGTGTAGCCGTCAATCAAAAGACATATGCTACATTACTTTTGTTTTAACACTCCATAAATTTTCAAAATAATCCATCCAAAGGAGTTGTTATTTCTTGAAAATGGTAAAAGAGATGAAAGACTAACATTACCACTTCCTGCTGAGGAAATGTCCTAGTGAGACAATTTTACCCTAAATCCTGATGAATATCTGTAAAGTCATTACTAATGAATTCTTTTGAAAAAGCTCTGATGGTATTACTACTTGGAAATATGATCATAAGATAGTTCAGGTAGGCGGGGAGCTCAGGAGATCCTTAGTCTATCCCCTATCCCAAAGCAGGACCTGCTCTGATGTCAGATCAGGCCGCTCAGGTTTGTTTCCAGTTGGACATGGAAAACTTCCAAGGATGGAAATGGTACAACCTTGTAACTACCTGCTCCACTGAACTCCTGTTCTCATGGGGAAAAAACATTTCTCCTGCTATCCAGTCTGAACCTCTCCTGTTTCATTTTATGTCTGCATACCAAAGAGTACCCTTGCCTAACACAGAAACAGGCTATTTCCACTCAGATCAGTGAAAGATTTGCCACTGATTCCCAAATACCTGAGGGGAGAATGCAAAAAAGATGGAGCCAAACTCTTCTCAGTGGTGGTCACTGACAGGACAAGGGTTAATGGGTACAAATTCAACCATTCCATGATTCTGTGATTCTGTGATAAGAATGTGATATTTCCTTCTTGCTTGGTCTCATTAAATGTGATTGTCCATTTTATATAGAGCAAGGCTCCCTGGCCGCAGTTTTCCTTAAAATGAAGATGAGTGAAATGACTCTCTGAATTCATATATCATTGTCATGTTTAGTCTGCTTTTTTTTACTGCCTTTTTCTACAAATTAGATGTAAAATCTTTGTGACATAAAGATCTTCAGATTCATTAAACTGTATCTCCTATGGTGTATATGAGACAGATTTTTCACTTAAAATGCAAGTGAAAACCAACAGCCAATTTTGTTCATTAAGAAAAAAACAAGAATAGCAACAACTATAACAGTAAAAACTAATTGAAACAGTGACAGCAACTGTCTCTTCATGGGGTGTTCATGAGACACCTTAAAGAACATTTCTGAAAAAAATGAGAACTTGAAACAAATCATCTATAAAACAGCTCTTATTTCCTTCTAGAATTCTTAAGATATTTGTGCAACTTACTGTTACATCTTCTCAGATAGACAGCATAGTTGAGGTCTTCCCTGTATATGGCTCTTCCAGTCATCTCACGGCATTGCAGTGGTTTGTCCTGAGAAAATGCATTGCACTGATCAGTGGGAGTAGCGGAAAGCCTCATTTCTCATGTGGATAGCATTTTTTAACATATTATTTATTTACCTTTTAAGAATAGCCAAACATTACAATAAGAATAATAGCTTATTGATTTCACGATAACCCAATACATAACATCTGAGTGCACATTTAATTCTCATTTCAATGCACATTCCCATAATATTACTTTATTCATTTTAAGGAACATAAAGATAGAACATCATGAAGTTTTGCCTTTTTTTCCCTTATGATTACCTTTTCTCATTGTCCAACCTCCCACCTCTCAGAAGCTGGACAGTCTTCCGCACAAAGCCTAATGTACTGTGTGCAGGGAGTTTAATAAAAGGATTAAGAAGGCATCAGAGCAGCTTAAACAGAAAGAACTCTGTGTTTATCATCACCCCCTGCTGCATCATTCAGTCAAACTAACTTTAGGAAGTGCGTGTTTTGGCTTCAGCATTGAGTCATACAGTAATGATTATTTTGTTATTACTCAAGGTTTGGAGGCTGAGAAGACATACAATAAACAAGCGATGCTTGTTTTCTTTGTCTGCACAGAATGTCATATTTTTTGATGCAGTTTTGTCAGAAATATAAATCTTTATGCCATCAAACATCAAAAAGAAAAACAGGAATAGCTAGGTTGTGAACTCTAAAGGCCTTAAGAAAGATTCTTTTTATAGTTCCTTTTTTTTTCTTTTTTTTTTTTCCTCCAATAGCAGCTGCTTTTTTCCTCATCATTGGCACAATTTGTGTATGTGTAATGTGATATTTGCACATTCATAAACTGGCTATAACAACAGTTTTAGATTGCAGATTTTGTTCTATGGCATGAGTTTATGTGGCTTTCTGATGCCTCATTGGTACTTCTCCTTTTATATCATAAAATTCTAAGATTTTCTTCCTCTTAAGAAATGGACCTGTTTTCTTCACCATGTGTTGCATTACAAAAGACATAAAAGATAAGATCAGTTAGAACCTTATACCTTGTATATGAGCTGATACTGAAATTTATACTGTATTGAATTCTTTTTTTTTTTTTTTTTTTTTTACGGCTATTTTTACGACTGATCCTCTAACTTGGATCCTGGAAAAGCTCACTTTCTCAAATATGCTTATTAATTTATCCAGCAAGAAAATCTGAAGTTTCTCCTTGTTGTGAAAAATCAGGTCATGTGAAAAAAGACCATAAGCGGATAGACTCTCAGATCTCAAGAAGTGAAGCATGCAATTAAGGATACATTTTGGAAAAGGAAGGATATAACCATTCTCATCAGTAAAATGTAGATAATGATGTTTGTCATGATGCAAGGATGATGTAAAAATCTGCTAAAAGAGACTAAATAATGATTTTGTCAGTTAAGCATTTTGAAATATTGATATTATTGTGCCTGTAAGTTCTTTCAGTAAGATTTTAATTCATTTTTCTGAGATGGAAGACCAATGCTTTTGAGATAATAAATTCAGGACAGTACTCTTCAGTGCCTAACTGGACTTTCTCATCAGAATTCCTGCCTCTCTGCCTAGGAAGAATTACATTGCAGAATATTATATATTGCACAATATGCATTCATCTTTGAAATGTTAGGGTGGACTTTTCCAAAAATCATTGTCAAGAAAACATTAGTCTCAAGTAGTTCAGTTGGTATATTGGCCCCAGTAGCCATAAATGCTTAAGCCTGACAAGGCTGAGCACTTCTGGACATTACTCTCTGCTTAGTTTCCTGAAAGTCTGAAAAACAAACAAACAAAAAACCTTAACTGCTCTTTTCTTTCCACAGAATTATGTAATTACATATAGTTTAGATACAAAAAAATACATGCTTATAGGCATGTTCTATAGGCACAAATATCTGCATGTGCAGATATGTGTATGAATTTTTATGCCTGAGTGTTCATTTGTTTCTGATTGTATTCACACACACACAAATATATACAAGATATTTTCTCAGTACCTCCTCTTATTTTTGTTTTGTATAGGTTGTATACTAAACTATGTTTAGTTTTAGGTATTCGCTGTGGCAGTGGTAGAGCATAAATAATCCAGACTTTGAAATGGCCACATGACAGCAGTTAAAGCATTAATCTGAGAGGCATAAGGTCCAGTTTTCAGTCCTTGCTCTACATGACATGAAATTCTTAAATGTTAAGCAGACACTAAAGGGGTTCTTTCAGGCCCAACATATATCATAATATATCGTAATATAATCATATATCATATCATAATCACTACATTATGGAGTCACTGCAGATTAACAAATACAAAAGAGATGAAGTTAGAGGATGGGCGCCTGACTTGGAGACAATGGCAAATGGGACACAGGTGCCCTATACCTCAACCATCGTGAAATAAAGACTGGGGCAGCGGCATTTTCTTAAAGTCTGATGCAGCCAATAAGTGCGGGAGTTGGAAATGTGAATAGCAAACTGGAAAAAAAAAAAAGAAAAAAAAAAAAAAGAAGAAGAATTTTCCACCTATCCAACAGCCAGGTGCCTAAGAAAAGGAAATCAAGTAACTGGCAAATACTCAAGTGCACTGGATAATTGTCAAAGGAACTGCTCAACCTTAGAAACACTCCTTGGCCATCCTAATATTCCACTTAAAAAAGACTAACCGGTAAAATTTCCTCCTCTATGAATGTTTAAAAGCAGCCTCCTGTAGCTCTGAGGATCCTGCTCTGCAAGCTAACTACTGGCTTCTTACACCTGAACTCCATGCTCCATACTTCATACTCCATATCCTGAACATACTGAGCTCCATGATGCATAAATAACTGTTAATTGTGGAGTCTGATGCTATACTCTGAAAGGGACGAGACTTTAGTCAGTCAGTGATCCTCACCATTTGCTAAAAGGTATTTTTAAGTAACTCCCAGGTCAACAATGTGGCTCCCATGGATTCTGTGTTTAGCCATTATTCTCTCCATGCATTGTAGACTGTTGATCCATCTCAGGCTAGGCAGCAAGTCATTTAAAAGTTAATCAGTGCACTGCTCAGCATTTCAATAGCTACCTTCTTTTATGTGTCTAGACATTAGTTGGGTAAACCAATTCAAAGAAATGAGCTATGGTTGCTGCCTCAAACCTCATACCTCATCTCTTCTGAATTTCAGAAATGGCTCATCAGGAAATGTGTGTTCCAGACCTTAGAGTTTATTCTGAATCCAATGCAAAACAAAGATTTTTTTTTTTTTTTTTTTTGTGCAATTCAGAGCAACACTAATCTCAGAAGAGTTGAATTTGTAAATTTGTTATCACAACATGAACTGTTTCTATATTATTTTTTTCTATCTAGGCTCAAAATTTTATGGGAACTGCTTTACAGAGACCTTAGCATTATACGATCATTTAAACTTTCCTTAATCCTAAACAATATATAGACATGAGCACTGTGTTTCCAACTTATTTTTAAACTAGAGTGTTTCTATGACTAAAAGGGAGTATTAAAGAGTAAATGACCTCTAGAATTTTTATAGACTCACATGCACATGAAGCGTATTCAAAAAACCACATATACACAACACAATCAGTGGTCTGTTTGCCGTGTTCAATATAGACAAATAAATCCAGCGGACATCTTAGGGAGCTGCATAATGTATAAAGAGAAAAAAGATAGAATTTCTTTTCACCTGAAGAAGAAAAATTGTATTTATGATGTCACTCACTTTCATAATTCCTAAACGTTTATTATGTATTACTTGTTCCTTCATGTGTAAGTGATTGCATTCTGTAGCTCTGGCATAATTGGTGTGAATACTCCTTAAGATGTTCATTTATAACTATTTCCAGGAAAATAAATTCCTAGATTTCATTTTCTAAATAAATATTTTATTAACCAAAGTAACTATATCAGAAAGCAATGCTTTCTCCCAAAAAGTAAAAGCCCTATTTTTTAACCTTTCTCTCTTTCTTTGTTCCTCTTCCCACTTCTTTTATTTTTTCTAATAAACATAAATTAGAGCTGCAGCAGGGTGGAAAGAATGCAGTCTGGTGTGCAAAAGCTCTCTATTGAAAGCTAAACAAAAAAGGCCTCCAGTTCCTCCAAGCACAAGGAAACAGTATGCATGAAATGAATGGAGACATTAAAAAAAAAAAAAAAAAGTATTTTTAAACACTAATTTTGTAGATACACTGTAGACATACTTAGTATTGGAAAAATAAGGCAAAATGTGAAGCATTTTACTGTCAGTCACTTAGTTAAGGGAATATTAACAAGTAAGTGTTATTGCACTGTTAGAGTTTTACTGGCATAACCAAAACCTCAGAAAACAGCTTTTTCACTGTACTTAAGAGGATAATCTAGGCCAAATTTGGCTTTTTGGCTAAGCCTTCTTCTGAGAATAATGCTACTACACAATCTTATTGGTGATATATGAAATATATATAAAAGACATTGACAACAACCTTTTGTGATTATTGTGCTACCCTTTTGTTAAGCATCTTATTTGGTTAGATGTTTCATTTTAATTTCATTTTGGAATTCTGTAGATACGATTTTCTCATGAAAGAGAAAAATATGACGGAAGAAGTGTGACATTTGGTTATGCTTTCATTTTTCAAACTCAGAAGCTGGAAGAGTTTGAAAATTTTCCATGGAAACTTTCTTATTTTGGTGAATGAGGATGTTTTCATGATATACAAATAGTTAATTGTGAATATATTAATCAAATACATTCTTCTTTGTAACATGGTTGTAGCAGTGTGTTACAGTATGTTGCAAAGCATAGCTGGGGAAAACTCTTTCAAAAGATTGCATGGTGTTTTCTTTTTTTCCTAACAAAACATGTTTTTTATAAAGTTTGAAATATTTCACATGTACATACAAATCTTGATGACAAATTGTCAACAAGGTAAGAAAGAATGACAAATCAAGTTAAATATGCACCAAGAGAACAGGATGGGCATTCTGACATAATTCTTTGGAAAAGTTTTTAAAAGCTTTAGTTTTATTGCAATATAAAACTTTTAAAAATTATTTATGATTTCTGACCAGCTTATGTGAAAATGCTTTCTTAAAAAAACAAAAGAGATAAACAAGACTCACATCATTACAAATAGTTCAATAATGTTTGAAATTCTCAAACAAAGAGTCTTTCAATTATTTTAGTATCTTTTACCATTCCTATGTAACTTGAAATCTAGGAGAAGTTTTAGATTCAGTCCTTAGTTTTGCACCTATTTTATTACTTCATCGTACTTCCTCTGACCTGTTTCTTATTCACTTTCTTTCCAGAGTGAGAATCAATTAGCAGATCTCAATCTGTTGTCCTTGAGAAAGGACATATCCAAACAAAAATCCATGCCAAAGAATATACAAATGTTGAGATGTAAATGTAATTTACTATATCTGCATAACTCTTGTATGTGCTGTACTTTTTTTTTTTATATTTAGTGGATAAAGTGCAAGGCTGGTAAGCAAGGACGTTTTATCCTGATTTATCTAAAAGCATGTGGGAAGTTTCAGTTCTGGCTGCCTTTCCAATATACCTCAAGCAAGACCTGGAAGAACCACCTGCAAAGATGACATGAGAATGTACATTGCTCAGTCAATTTAGTAATTGTTTTTTCAATATAAAATTGCCAATTTCATTTCAAGAAATAATTGCAGGCTTTTAAGGTGGTGAGTTTAACACATAAACTATGTTTTACTAGAAAATGAGCTGAGCCCATCAAGTCATTTTTCCTAGGTATGATACAATTACATATAGTCAAGTCTACATGACACTAACTTAGAATGGGAAACAGAGTGAGCAGGCATACTAAATTCTTTGCTAAATCAAATTGTTGATCTTGGTGTCAGTGTAGGCATTAGTACAGTGAGTGTTGAATTCTTTAACAGGAAGACAAAATAAATAAAAAAAAAAATCAATCAGTCAAACAAAATGATTCAGACTTTTCAGAAAATTTGCTGGTGATTTAAGAACCATATTCCACTAACTCATAAAGATAGATGCTGAATCAATGCAGCTCTGTGCTCAGCTTGTCATGCCAAAAAAAGTCTCTTAGGTACCTATCTGATTCAAAAGTAAATTAAAAATCAAACTGATGAACCATTTCCCGCTGAATAGTCAGGTTTGGATCTTGGGTAAATGACAGAGAATTCAGACATTCAGACACCACTGAAGCCAACAAATTTTAACATTGATTTCTATAAGGTCAGGTCTTATTCACAGAGAAGAGATGCCTATGACTGTGGTACCTATAGTTTTATATCCCATGCAATTGCCTGTGCTTGTGTTCCTAGAGAGAAATGTAAACTTCCAACTATGAAAACTTACTGAAAGAACATCTGTTCCTGTTAACACCAGATAGATAAAGGGATGTTTGGTCTTGCAAATACAATAGCTGTAATTTTAAACCAAACACAGATGTAGAGAAGTAAAAGGATCTCCCATGAGTTGGAAATGATATCATTTCACATATTATTTACCTACACACATTTTTACCCAAAATTAAATAAAACTTAATCAGTTTTCAGATGAGCTCAAAAAACTAAAAGCAATTTAATTTACATGTTCTTTCCTAAATCCTTTTTCTGCCAAATACTTTTACAAATGGGTGCCTAACTCAATTTGTTAAAATGCCACTTAGTAGTGGGAAAAATGAAGTTGCTTTTGGGAAACTGCATTAAACTGCAGTAAAAAGGAATTAATTACATATGTTGCCTAATTCTTTCCAGTTATGTAATTTTATTATATATTATTCACTTAAAATATGTTGTAATAAAAAATAGTTTTTAATTTTAATAATTAAAAATAGCAATATTACATTAAAAAGAAAAGATGTTCAATAAGGATAATTTTTTTATCTGGTTTAGCAGATAGAGCAGTGCTATTATTATCCTCTGTGAACTTGCAAATCAGTGTGCTGTTGGCCACAAGACCGAGGAATAAACTGGATAACCGCTCTATATTTTTCAGTGGAATCCCTTGATGTCGTGATTTTTTGTTTGTTTGTTTGTTTGTTTTTCCCTTAAGAAGATAGAAGCTAGAAAAGAAGGAAAAGAAGGAAGCTAGAAAAGAAGGAAAAAAGAAGGAAAAACCCTGAAGCTCTGAATTGTGGTAAAAAATATATTCCCATAAACTCTGCTCTTAGGTTATGGGCTTCTCAATATAAAATACAGTAAAAAAAAAAAAAAATTATCTCTTCTAGTGAAGAATATAAAATTCAGATTGAGGTAACTGTAGATCAGTGATGGTTAAATTTGATTTTTTTTCTACATGACACAATTTTTGCTTTAGAATAGCTTATGAGTGATTTAGAGTGTGTTTTGAAAGGCAATATTTAAAATGCAGAAGTATAAAGAACAAAACTATACAAAAAACTCGGTCTTCAGATGTGTCCAATGAAGAGTACTTTAAGTGAGGTGGCTCTCTGGCCACTGCACTTCTCCTTGAATGAGCCACAAAGGTACTGAAAATTTCATTACATTAGCTTTAACTATTCCGTATATTTGTTTCTTCTGTTATGCCATCCGGAGATGCATCAGTCTTCACATATATCCTAAGCTGCTGGTGAGAAAAGCCTTTTTTGGAGGGAGAAAAGCCTATTTTTGGGAGTTTGGGAGTTTCTTTTATAGCTGCTCTGGAGATGAAAAGGACATAGACTACCAGCAGAAAAGGAGGACCATCCACAAAATCTTTCAATTCTGAAAAAAAATCAGAAGCCCTTCCAGGTGTGATAACATGTTTCAGAACCATTATTTTCCATTCAAAGAATCATCCAAAGAGATGAACAATTTGTAGTTTAGCCGTTACAACACTCTTCTCCACTTGCATATTTTTCCTTAGATATTGTGCATGCATTTAAATAAATGAGGGAAAAAAAGTATAACCAAAACAGATCTGGTTGCATTTAAGGTTGCTCTATAATGTCTTCTTCTATGGGGACATTAGTTCATATTTTTAAAGTGGCAAAATCATTTCACTTAACTATTTCTCAATGGCTACAGGAAAATTTTGGCAACAGTTTGGAGATGTGTTTTACTCTAGTAGCTGAAGTATGGGACCTTAACATTTTTTTACAGGATATTTCAGAGTATCAGTTATCTGATGATCCTAAGGACTTGGCATTAGCATCACACTTTGGAAAATGTTTAGAAAATGTAATGTCTAATTTCACCTGTGTTTAAAACATCTGTTGTATTCTGTTAATTTCACAAACAATATTGTGATCTGGAGCTGTATTTTACATTCCTAGCGGGGAAACTTTCTATTACTTATTTCTGCCCACTTTCACTACAAATCAAATTTAAAATAAAGACAAGAGATAAAAACAAGACTGGAATATAAATTAATTTGAAAATCCTTAGGACTGTGAGATGTGATTCATTGCTCCTCATTAATGTACCTGATCAAGATATTTTGATGAAACCTTTTGTTGTTGTTGTTTGGAAAGTGATTATTGAGTGAGCCTGAAAGAGTTTGTGGGAAAAGGTTAGACATGCCACCTTTTTAGTTTCAATAAGAAAAATATGAAACAGAATGATGCAAAGCTGTCTGAACATTTCCAAAATGAAGACTTCAGGAGAGAGTTCCCAGTATGGAAGCATTTTTAATTTCAAAATATAACGTAATTATAATACAAAAAAAAAATCTTTTTTTTTCATAATGGTCATATTTATTATTCATTAATTGTTTATAGTAAATTGAATTTTATTGCTGGAACTGAAATAGAAATACTACAGTTAACAGTAATTTAAAATTTATAGTTAAAATACATATTCCATATGTATACATTAAATAGTTTAGATAATGCCTCGTGTTGACCCTAACATTATATTTTTATATTGTTTGTAAAGATCTTTGTAAAGGTCCTTAAAGACCTAAGTTATTTTGACTGTCTAGCATGGGTTCAGAGCAATGGATCTAACATCTCTAGAAATTGCTGAGAAATCAGCAAATTAATCATCTTCCAGAACTTATATTGGATGCTTAAAAACTTTTCTTTTTAAATACAAAGGTGGATTAAGTCTAATTGGAGTCTTATCAAACAGATATTATCAGCACACAAGGGAGCAAGCCTCTGTCTTTCTTCAACAATGTTAACTTTAAAAGTTAGGTGTTCTCTAAAATTTTCTTCCTTTAACTGCATCTCACATCCCTCTAAGTTCTGGAAGATGATTAAATATGTTAGTCACTAAGGAATGTACATTTTATTTCAGTGTGAACCTGCCATTACTTTTTGATCTCTGGAACAAAGGTGTATAAAATAGGCATTGAAATGCACTGTGTGAGAGTCAGTCTGAGAACAGATGTGTGTTTTATATGTAAAGAATTCAACAGTGAGCTCAATAGTGAGTTTTAACTACTTGGTTTATGTAAAATGAAAGTATAAAAACAGTTTTCAGCAGCATGTCTGTTTTATGTCTAAGAAAATCTAATGACTGTTTCTTCAGGTTTAGAATTGTAATTATACAACATAGGGAATTACATTCCAGGTTATTATTTGTTTTTAAATCAATGATGACAGCTATATGAAGATCAGTGACCAATAACTTTTTGAAAAAAGTTCTTCCCGCAGAATAACAAGATTTTACTGCTTGCAGTTGGTTTAGACTTCCTGTGTAAGATAGATATTCTAGCTCTCCCATCTCTCTGTTCAGTTCCCATGACAAGAGACTAGAATGATGATACTCTGCACTACCTCCAGAGAGGGGATTTATCACAGAGGGTCTTGTATTATCCAGTCATAAGTGCTTGGATGTTCACCACATGAAGGGAAGTAAACCATCACCTAAGGCTATGATATGCCTGATCTATGCTGTGAACATTACTGAATGGAATTCAGGTGACAGCAATGATTGAGCACTATCCTTTCTCGTAGTGAAAAATTTTGTGTGTGACTCAAGGTCTCTTGCTCTGAAGTTTCCTTCCTTGTTTTGTCACAGGAGAGAATCTTGAGATTTCTGCTGACTTCAGTTGCATTTTCTACATTGCTGTGATTAAGTGTAGGAACTTAATTGCATTTAAGGTTTCCATAAACTCTGATAAGCTTTTTTGGAAGCTAAGAAATATAAATATAAAAGTGAAACATAAACATATAAATATAAAAGTGAAATCCCTTTGAAAAATAGTGATTTTTATTCTGCGTTTCAAGATTTCCAGCGATACGTTGGATAAAGTCAAAATGTGACCTATCCATGAACAAAAGTAGAAACTTTTACTTGTGTTTTAATATACCACTTTCACTTCCAAGATTTGATGAGTTATTATTTATTAACACAAGAAAAGTAGATACATATTTAGATTACAGACAAATATGTCTAGTCTCAATATCATCTTCCAGGCAATATTTTTCCCCACAACAAAAATTAGCTTCTAGATAATGAGTCTCCCTAGCAGAAAGAGGATGAAGTTCAAAGGAAAATACACTCCTTTACTATAATCAACACGGACTTGGTCTAATCTTCTGGTTTTTTTTTGCGTTTTTGTTTTTAGGTATTTGTTTGTTTGTTTTTCCTTTTCCTTTTTTTCCCCTTTTTTTTTTTTTTTTAATATTAAAGTTTGCCTAGACTGTTTTTAGAGGAGCAATAGCTGCTCCTCTAAAAAGAGCTATTGTTCCTCCTAAGAGCAAGAGGCAAGAGTATTCTAATTGTAAATAAATCAATCTTCTCAAGATCAAGGCTTTTGACCTTACATGAAATATTTTTTTCTTGTTTATCTCAAAACTAAATACTAGGAAATGTTTTTTTTGTTCCAAGGAGAAGAGAATTTTATTAATATCTAATGAATTCTGGGACTCATCACCAGGCCCTGACCATATTTATGAACACATGATCTGATCTCAGGCTTTAAACACCTGCCAGTCAATGTCTTTCTTACTAGCACAAATGTCAGAGAATACTAAACTCGTTGTGACATCGTTGGTATTTCCTGAAAATCCATGTGCTTGCAACTGTAACCTGAGAACCTTTAAAGAAAACATGTAGCCTTTAATAGGAGTGGGATTCTATATTTTATATATGTATATGAGATTCCACATTTTATATTCTGACGTCATTACTGTTTAATTATCAGCTAATAACTCCTCTGTCTGTTTTAAAAAGATGGAGTAGGCTGAGATGGATTAGAAGGAAAGTGCAGTTTTGTTTTTAGAAATCCAGGATGTCTTTGATCAAATTCAGAAGACTAAAAACAACTTTAAAAAAATGTGATGAGGAAATGCAGCAATTTCTTATCAGACTTGCAAATAAAGCAAAGATCATTTTATTAACTAAGTAAATATGGAATGTTCAAAATGAAAATCTAAAATAATAATTAATATTGTAAGATTCCTGTATTATGTCAGAAAAAAAAGATAGGAAGCTTGGACTGCATTGAGCACCTTGCTTTGTTTTGTCTTAACAAGTTGCAGTTAGAAATTGTTTCAGATGTGCACCAAAGTGTAGAAACCTCAAAAACTCATTTGTGGAATTTTGCAGTATTCTCTATAAGAGAATCTCTCTCATCATATGTAGCATAATTTCCTCATCTGAGTGTCCTTTATAAAATGAAGCAAGATGGTTAATGTCTATACTTTTTTGTTCTTACCCTCCTTTTCTCTCTGTCTGCATTGATCAAAATGCTTTGGTTTCCTTACAGCAGTATAAAATACGGAAAGTACATACTGTAGATGATAGTCAAAGTTTAAGTTATTCCTTCATTAGCCCATTTCATTTCTTTGAAATGAATCACAAGTTTTTTTGTTTGTTTGCTTGTTTGTTTTTTATGTGTAAGTAAACATTGCTTTTGTTGCAGAAAGTTTCAACATGAGTGGGTAAATGTCAAAAGCATGGACACATTAAAAATAAGTATTATTATATTTGAACATTGAATATTGAAATATACTTGAAAATTATACCTGAATATCTAGACACCGTCTGAGTATTGCTCTTGCTCTTGAAGGAGATAGCTGATCAAACAAAGATAGCTGAGGCAGACTACTCTGTTGAAGGCCCTGAATTTAAATCAATGGTCTCTGTAAAGCCAGTGGAGAAATCACATGATCTCATGATTTTCCTAAAGAAATATGGTATTGCAAACCTGAACTCTCCTAACCTGGCAGATTTGCTCAGTTAAAAATTTCTGTTGGACAAAACAGAAGCCCATAGAACAGAAGATATGTTGCTTAAACATGACCTGCTTAAGCAGAAGCTCCAATATGTAACATTCACATAATTTTTGACAATTAATTTTATGTGAATATATATTAAAATGCAGAAAGTACTAAATCGTTAAATAAATCTGTACTTGCAAGCACAAATCTCTAACCAGAGCCAGGGTGAACTTCTGTTTCCTCTCCCATATTGTATAAGAACTGAGCTTGCATTTCATTAGTTTATTTTCCTTCTAGAAGTAAAAAGAAAAAAGAGTAACACAGTCAAACAAAAACATACCCCAATAGCGCACCTGTAGTGGCTTGGTAATTGACAAAACTAGCATATAAGACTATATAAGTGCCCATTCACATTGATTTCAATGTTTGATAGTTTACCCATGACTGAGTACACTGATTTGGTGGGGTTGAACTCTATAAGAAGAATACGAAAATAAATCTATTCATTTTTTTAATTGTTAATTATCTGTAATACATCTTAACAATACAATTATAGACTTGTTAACAAAACATCATGAAGTAGCAAGATACCACACTAGAGAACATTTGGTTAACAATTACTATCAACAATTAAAATGACAAAAATGAGTCAAGTTATAGCCCTGACAATATATACATATAAACATTATTATTAACTCACAGTACATATTGTCAATGCCAAAGATAATACCAGTAGCAATTTACTTGAGAAAAATGACACTTTAATGTGCCAGAGGGGATGACTTAAACCATGACGGTAGGAACAGTTTTGTTTATTTTTACCAGTTCGAAACAGGATAAATTATGTGAAGTGTTAGACTTCTGTGCTGTATGAGGAATATGAGTTTTTTGTATCATGTATATCCACTTTGATAAGACTGGGGGGGGGGAGGGGGAGGGCGTAAAAATACCACTTGAGAGGACTGCAGCAAACACAGAAATGACTTTGGGCACTTTGAACTGAGAAATCACCTGAAGTGGTAATTTACACTAAAGGCCAGAGTGTCATCAAATGCCATTTGCTGAAAAGTGTGAATTAAACCAGTCTGGTCTGGAATGAGCTAATTTGAAGCACTGCAGTTGTAAATTAATTATGCCGATTGACTCTGGGACTAGCAGCTGGACATTTGCCCTCTGCCCCCTCTCAGTTAGCAATACAGACTCACTGTTGGCAGCCTTTGTGCACCCACTCTTTACCACAGTCTTCCTGATGGACGCTAAGTTTTGTGCAATCTCCTAATACTCCTGCATCCAGCTATCCCCATGTCAGTCTCCACTCTGCCCCTCAGAATGAAAACAAACCCCTCCGAACCAAAAGGAATTTTTTTTTCCTTCATCCCAAGGAAACGTTTTGCTCTTCTGAGTCCTTCAGGGCCAGGTAGTCTGACGGACTGCACGAAGGCTTTGCTGATGTCTTCTATTCAGCAGCTGTAAGATTGTACATGCACTTATGTCAAGAGTTTTAGGATCCCTAGTACAAAAGGGACATTGATAAACTACAGTCCAGTGAAGTATTACTAACATGGTTAGTGGGTCTGTGCACATAATATGTGGGAGGAGGTTAAGGAAACTGGGCTCATTTAACCTGGAAAAAGTCTGTTTTCAGTAGCCTCAGACATCTACTCTGTCTGAGTAGATATTTCTTGTTTGTTCAATTTCAAGAGGCCATTAGATTAAATTAGCTTAAAATGAATAAAATTGAGTGGATTTTCACACAACATGTCCTTATGTCATGAAGCTTCTTGCTCCAGAGTGTTGTGGATGTTAAGTGTACATCATTTGAAAAAAAAAAAAAATACTGGAAAAAAAAGTTAAGAACATCCAGCAAGACTGTTAACTGGGAAAACATTATTTCTTCCTCAGGGGGAAAAAAAAAAAAAAATAAGGAAAAAATCCTGACTTGCAAATTCTGGGGTCTGTAAGAATCCTAAGGAAGTAATACTACACATTTGCCATACTCTTTTATTCTTCCCCATGTATTGGATGTCAGGCACCTTTGGGAGTGAAGTTAGGTGGACCTTAAACCTGAGATCCGTAAGCACCTTAAGTCCTTATGTTCTGCCTGTGAGAACCACAAACAGTGACAGAGGAGAGGGAATTCAAATCATTTCCAGTGGAAAGATAAACAGTTGTGGTTTTACACTCTCTTCCATTATATAACAGTGAAAACCCTGATGAGCTTGAACAAATGCCTACTGAGGGAAGATTCCCCTTGAATCAGATAGGCAGCTGAAGAGCCGAGTATGTGGACAAGCTCTGAAAAGTGGAGTTGTTTATGGAAGCACATCAGTGCAATATACACAGCACTGACTGCTGAAGTACTCCTGCTGGGTTGGGGCAGGAAATTCAGTTTTCCATTGCCCTTTTGCGGAGAAGTGCTCTGCATCAGCATGTCTTGTGCTTGAACCATCTAGATTGGGGGCTAGTGAAAACTAAAGGATTTATAATCACCATTCATTAAAAGAGAGAATGCAAAAATGAGAAATTGGAAAGAGACAACCAGTGGTTCTTTGTTTCGTTTTTGGCTAGATATTTGGTTATGTGGCTAAAATGTGAAAAGAAAATAAAACATTTTTCTAACAGTGTTAAAATATTTAAGAATATCCAGAGACTAAATACTAACCACATTATAGGGCATAAATGAACACTGATTAAGTTCAGGTAGACTACTCAGAAGCTTAGCACTGGAATCAGCATTATAATTTGAATTAAAAAAAATCCTATATTTTGATTTACATTTCAAAATAGTTTGTAAAAAGCATTTCAGAATGTGGTAAATTATAATAAATTACAAATTTCTATAAGTTTGTCATGCACAGCAGGACACAAAGGCATTTGCAAAAGAATTATTGCCACTAATTATTGAGAGATAATAAATCCTGCTGCTTTGGGAAAGAAAATAATATTTATTACATAGACATCAGCCAATGTATCTCCTATTGTATTTCCAAGTCCAAGTCAATTCAGTTTCCAGTGACCATGTTTTACACACAATTAAAGGAGTTACTAGGGAACTACTTAAGTTCAGGGACAGTGTTATATTGCTATTATATTGCTATTATTATTATGTATTGATATCAATATGAATTGTGCTATGTTAAGAATTAAGAATTTAAAATTAAGAATTAAAAATGGTCATTATTTCCTGAAGTTCACTATAATGATATTAATAATAATCATAACAGTATGCTTACATTTATTAAAAAGCAAGTGTTATTTCCTGTAAGAGGACAAAATGAACTTCTTAGAAAAAAAAAAAAAAGTGTGATACATCAAAAAATCTCGCAGCTGGTGGCTAAATTTGATTATTTTTCTATAATTAAATTTTCCTGCTTGTTTTGGTTATGTTTACACTGAACAGATACATAATCAACCAAATTATGCCAACCTTTTACTATGTTCATGGGCTTTCATGCTGTGTTCTTTCTGTTTCATACTCTGTTGTTTGTTTTTCTTTCCCCAGACCAGGAATTATATTTTATCTATTTTTGTGCATTTAAAACAATAAAGTCCTAATTCTGGAAATGGTCCTCTTGGACAATTAAGTTAAAAGGTTCATGATGAGTTGCATGTAGTTTTATGAAGCATTTCTTTAGCTGTATCTTGCTCATACATGGAAAATCTAGTTGAATTTTTGCTAAATAATATGCAAACCTCTGTCTCTAGTCTTGTGAGTATTCTACAGCAAATTCCCTATCTAATTTGGCTCTGCATTAGGTCAACGATGAATAAAACCCCCTTTAGTAGGAAACTAGCTCGCTTGGCATACCTGCGCACACCAGATCTCTGATTCTTTGCTCCTTATTCATTCTTCTCCCTTCCAACAGTTAATTCACTTGTTGGAGCTACCTTTTCCCAACATTGCCAACCAACAAGAACAAGAAGTGCAGCAAGATGGGTTGCTTGTATAACTCTTGCCATATTCATCATAAATACCTACTGCCCAATACGCATTCCCCACTCTCTCTTTGACAGCATTGCCTTCCGTCCTTCCTTCAACTGACAGTGCTCTGCCCCCCGCGTAATTTTCATTGTATGAGGTGTCATGAGGGAGTAGAAATGAGCTTTGGAACAACTGCAATAAGACGCTCTTCTGTTTATATCTTAATTAGTGGAGTTTAAAGCCTGACTGCCATTTGATGAGTCTGGAACACCAGCCATCACCAGAATAATGAAAAACAGGTATAGGCCAAGGCTAAAATGTTTATACTGGATAATGAATATTTATACTGGATAAATGCTGACTTAGACTGTTGTATGTGGGCTTCAAAAGCAAAATTGTAGGTACCAGCCATGCTCAGTACAAGCAATGATCTATTTCTTGAAAGTGATTTTTCATTGACCTATATCTGACATCCTGCCCAATTCAAATATAGGATGCTTAAACCTAAGTACTTGATTAGTTGGAAAATTATATGGAACTGTTAGACAAGATCTGGACAAAAGGCAAATGTACATTAAAATATGATATAATCGTTTGGGGAAAAAATGCATTTCTTTTAAATCTGAATTTTATTATATGCTCTATTTTGTTTAAAGAAAGTGCAAATGAACTTGAAGTACAAGGGAGCATAGTTTTCCCAGAATGAGGGGGAATATAGGAGATCTGCTGATTTGACTTCTAGGCCTATAATCCTATCACAATGGGTGACAATTTATTTGTCTTTAGGTTAGTGCTAGAATTAGGACTGCTTGTTGTCTAGAAACCCTAGACCATCTGTCGTTAGGTATCCATGTAAAGACTGAATTGTGTACCAGTGTGAATATGCGTATTTCATAGTTTGCATAATGTAAAGGTTTGATTTATTTGTCACAGAAGATGTTTTCAAGGTTTGATCTGGAATCCTGTGACAACTGTTTAAGGTTCTGGGTCCTATGCAGAAGCAAGGTCTGTCACAGGATTGTTCACACAGTGACTTATCAACTTGTTAGCACCGTAAGATTCTTTTCTGAAAACTAACCTGGGACTCCAGATCCCCCTCTAGTGAGTCTTAAAAACAAACAAACAAACAAACAAACAAACAACAAAAAAACCCGCACTGTGTTCTACTTATGAAATTTCGTATCAGCAGGGCAACTCTACCTCACAGTCCCTAAACCATTCTTGGAAAACAAAAAAACAAACAAAACCTCCCAGGAATAATACCAGTAACTTGTTAGTAAAAGTTGTTCTTTTTTTCTATTTTTTTTTTTCTGAAAAATAGTGATTATAATATGAAGAAGTCTGTCAAGTTATTTATAGTGAAAATTTCAAATGAAGGTTCAAGCCATTCTGAAATCAGATACAACTTAAAAATCTCTGCCATAAATCATTGTTTTCATTGAATAAAATGTAATATAAGATCAGAATTAAAAAGAAAATATTCAGTAGCTTTTGCTAGAAAAACACAGCTCAGGCATCCAAAAAAGGGAGAAGGTTGAAATCAAGAGCTGTCAAAGAAACTTTCCAACACAATTAAGATGATTTTAGAAGTGCTGTGTGGTGCAGTGTCTCATCTGCCCTGAATACTGAGGAAAATAGAGCATATAAAAGAGGAAATTAAACTGCTATAAAAAAAATAGGCATAATAATTTGTTTTCTGAATGGCCCTGCATTAAGAATATTCTGTTTGATATAGTAATGGTTGGATAAAGTGTTTCTTATTTACTTTTATGGAATGTATTGTCATTACATATTACAGAATCACATGATCAGAATCAGGTCAAAGAATAATTTCTCATGTATTAATAGAATAGGACTAAAAAAAGGAGAACACACTTCTCAGAGTAAATGTAAGGAGGAAACTGTAGTTCAGGGTTTCTGCCAATTGCTGTTGATATTTGGCATAAAATATATCATCTCACCACCGCTGAATATAAAATGCACATTGTAATAGCCATTTCTTTCTGCCTAAACAGGCATAAAATAATTTATTATTTATTTGGCTAGGAACACCTGCTGCATAAAGTTTCACAGGTTCCCTCTACCCAAGGTGAATGTACCAGATATTTCAGTTTTGTTCGATTTTGCTCTTGCTAGAAGAAAAATTGTTGGTCATGACAGATTTTGCCAAAGTTTGCCTTCTAATTTTTCATCTCAGGTAAAGGAAACGTCAGATGGCAAGGAATTAGATTCCATAATTCTTACTTCATTACTGCTACAGTGACGCCCAAGTATCACAGTTAAAAGAGTCTGTATGAAGCTGAATATTTTACAGATACAAAAGAGAGTAAAGTTTCTGTTCCGCCTAGAAATTCTATAACTGAGGCTCCATAATGTAAATGAGATCCTTCCATATGCAGTTGTAGTCTGAGGGTTTCCACCCCAGTCACGCTTCCTTGAATCCTGCTGCCAGAATCAGTTTGTGCAGATCCAATTGCAGAAGTTGGGTACACTTATATTTCTTTCTTTTTTTTTCTTTTTTTTTTTTTTTTTTTAATCAAGATAGTCCTTTTATGTCAGCTTTTGCTACTAAGCGTGCTTTTTTTCCCCTTCTCCAAAGAATTTAAATATATCCTTGAAACTACAGTAATTATTGACTACTAGTGCCAGTATTTAGATGAAAAGAGGATTTTAATCTTTCAGTCCCATCAATGATGCATTGTTTCTAACCCTAAAAAAAAGAAAAGAGAATGACTTGCATGTCCCACTAAGCTTTGACGCTAAGAAATATGTTGGAAGCATTTGTACTTTTAAGGGAATCTACTAAAGAATAAAAGGCATTCATCTCCAGCAGTGTTAAAAGTAAACTGCAGTTGTGCAACAAATTATTCTGGTCAGAGTGTTTGACCTTGAGACTGTAAAGAGAATTTGAGTGACAGGTTGGACACGGTAATCTGGGTGCTCACCCTAAACCTGAAACCCTTTCAGAATTCCTTTTCATGCTCCTTTGCTACAGGGCTGTTTAGTTCCTCCTGCAGATATGCTCAAAACCTTCATTTGCCTTGAAGGTAAATATAGCCTCTGAAGGCTTGTAATAAGATTAGAAGCAAAGTAAAAGGTTAAACTATGTTGTTGTTGAGAAATTTAAACTCACACTGGCAATTTGCAAGCCACAACCTTCCATCTAAGCTTTGAGACAGAGATTAAAATAATCTATTGATTTTTATGAAGAATCGATAATTCTAAAAAATGTGATTTCTCTTCTGGAAGATGCTGATAGGATATAGAACAATACGTAAAAGTAAACTCAGAAGAATGAAAAATGACTGAAGTTAATAAGTTTTACCCCTATGCACTATTTGGTGACATCTGAGACGATTTAGAATTTGTGTGCGTTGTAGCGCAATAGTCAAAATATAGTACTGGATACAAAGTAGAGATAGAAATAGCTTTGTAGAACTGTCTTAAAATTCCAGCAACAATGAAAAAAATATAGGCCACATCTTCACTTCTTTAGCTTGTCTGCCAAATGCTAGGATTAGATTACTATTTCTTAAAATATGCATAATAAGATTTGGGATTTGCATATAAGTCACTGTATAACACCAGAGATGCTATAGTTATCTCAGCGTTGTTTCTTTTTTGACAAGATTGATCTTGCGCCACTAGCCTGGACTTAATAAACCCAAGCTGATCTTTCAGGGAGGAGGCTTGGTGTGAGACAAAACCTCCAGAAAAAACTCACTGTCCCAAAAAAATAAATGCTGTACTCAACATACTCCTAATAAATTGAAGAATTCCCACCTGTTCATTTCCACTTGAACAGAAAAAAAAAACAACATTTTAGGCACTTCTAATAATTACATGATTTAGGGTTTGATTCAGCAATGAATACAGTAACGAATAAAGCCTTTTAGGTATTCATTTCAGAAAGTATTCAGGTGATTCCCACAATTGATATTACTTTATTACTATTATTAATAATTTTGCTCTAGGAATACTTTTCTCTTTGCCTTTTAAGGTCAAAGAAGAGAGAAAACTCCTTAAAAGAATAAATCAGAACACCTGAAGTTTGGTTTCTGACCTGAACTATCCCTTTGGTAGGGGCTTTCTTTCTCCTCTGGTCATAGAGGTAACTGCAAAAGATGAAATTCCCTCTGTCTGAAGTCAGTCTTTTCAAATTTATCATGCATCATCAGCCTGGTACTGCTGCTACTAAAATCAATGGAAGATTTATATCAATACTTTCAAAAAATCATACCTTATGTATCCAAGTTATTTCTTTTGTATGCATTCACAGAATGTCTTGGAAATATATAATCTCCTGTTTATTTTCCTTCATGCCTTTATTTTTGTGACTATATTACAAGATTGCATCATTTTGCACTGTTGCAGGGAGTGGCAGCAGACCAGAACTAATCCCCCATGTCAGAGTGCAAATACCTACTACAGTTCAAGCACATACTGTTTACTCAATGCTCTGTTGGCTCCAAGCTTAATGGACACTGTTGTTACTCAGGCAAAAGTACTTTGCAAGCACTGTAGCCACATAAACACATTGAATTTGCATTTAAATTTTAGATAACAGAATCTCTTTCCTGGGCCCCAGTGATTTTCCATAGATCTATTTTGTTATTATTTCAAATTTTGTAAAATGTCACAAGTAAAATATGATGTTCAAGAGTCTCCTGTCATATTTCAGAAGTGTCCAGAAACACATTAAATATATCCTTTCTAAATATTGCTTTACCATGGATTGTGCCTCTGTAGAGCTAACTCAGATCTGATGAATTGGATGCCTCAGACCATGTGCATGCTGAAGCAGGAAATGCTTCTTGACCTTGAGGTAGTTCCTGAAAAAAAAGATGGATATTAGGAATTCTCAAGTCTCAGGCAGATCATGTATGGATTTCCCAATAGTCCTCAAATATTAGTGTATGTTCATTCAATAAGATTTCAACAATTGCAACTAATATGTGTTTCACTCAAAACACAGATAGCTACTAATGTTGATTGATAAAGTTAAGAATATGCATAAATGTTTGCAGTGTAAGGACCATAGCAAACAACATAGCCTATATAGAAAGGCAGAGAGTGCTTTCAGTCAGTCAGATTAGGCACTTTGGTTAATATCCCAGTGCTGCCTGAAACTAGTGGTGAGATGTGCCGCTGTGGCACAGGGGGCTATCTTGAAAATACCTCAAGTAGAACCAGCTCAAGCCCAGATACCTCCTAGCTGCAAGGTGCCTTGTTGCTCTTGTTTTATTACAGAAAAAGTAAATTGTATATCAGTACTCAGAAGATCAGAAAATGGTGTACTGTGCTGTGTTACTTTACTCTAAGACTACAAATCTATGCACTGAGACCAGTTTCTCTACATATCATGAGATGAAACAAGGTTCCAGCGCCAGTAGCTCTAGCTCAAATTTCGCATCTGGAACTGCTTAGTAATGTATATGTAAAAATTATCTTGATAGACAACACAATGTAATCCCACTCAGACAGCATTACACTTCTAAGTAATGTTGTTGGATCAATTCACTAATTCTAACACTACCACTAGATATAGGTTTTCTACTGTTATATTTGCCATGTCCTTTAGTTATGGTATAGGTTTCCATCAGAGAATAGAGACATTGCTCACAGAAGGGTATGTGTAAAGTAGGAAGTGCATCTTTCGGCAGATTAATTCCTCCTGCTGGTTTATGAATAGCTGATACCCTGATATGACAGAGAAATCCAAGCAGCTGTAGCAATTAGACATGACAGAACCTTTTCCACATACTGTTTTGTCTAATGAAATGCCAGAAAGCGCAGTTTTCCTGACTTTTAATTACTAAACCACCCACAGTTTGTACAAGTTCACCTGCCTTTTCTGTAGGAGAATTAATTCATCTTCTCAAAAGCATCCTTATTAAAAGTGAAGGGACCCAGTCTGAACTTGTTTTAAACAATGCAGTACACTGCAGTACAACCAAAAGGCACAGTTATGGTAAGAAGTGTCTTTTGGGATGTCAATTCTTTACCTCTTGAAAAGACTGCTCATTATCTTTCCCAACAGATCTAATTCTCTGTCTTCTCAAATCAATGAGAGTTTTGTCTTTAAAAGTAAGTTCAAGCATTGGGCAAATTTAAGGCATTCCCCTTAGAATATCTTGGAAAATTGTAGAGTGAAGTGGAAGAAAACATTGATACTGGTCTATGCGTAAGATTCCAAGGACATTAACCTTAGTTATTTTATTATACTTAATGCAACTAATTTTAACTATAAATAAATATGAATTTCATTAAGACTATTCATGTGACTATGACTGAACATGCATTAGGACTGAAATCTGAGAGAAAGTAGGGGAAAACTAATATTTTCCTAAAGTATTTTTTCATTAATAAAAGATACAAAGCTGTGAATATTATGCTTTTTCAGAAATATTTTCCGTACTACCTTTTCATATGTTTGATATTTTATTAGCAATGTTTTTGTCAACAGGAAAATCACAGGATTTAATATATTTTTTACTATTTATAAAGGTCTTATGAAGATTTTATAATAAAGTAGTATGAAGATTTCATAATAATGTTTTAGCATGTACAATAAGAATATAAAGTAATATTAAAAAGGTATCTATGCAGATATGTTGTGTATATATATATATATTTTTTTGAAATATAGTGCCTCAGTATACATGAGACTAGAAGAATTATTTCTTCCAAAATACAGGTCTTATGGTATAGAAAGATACAGGTAAAAGACTTCTTGGTTAGTTTTCTTTAGGATATATAATAGTTTTAGAACCAAACCTCCAGTTTTCAGGGTCAGGGCAAACCGCAAACTTATTTATTTATCGACATTTTTACTTAAGGGCAACCACATATTGATCACAGTTTGGGAAAGTCCTTCACAGCTCAGCTTCCCACACTGAGAAATAAAGGTGATTTCTCTCCAAGACTAGTGATTCTGAGCCAAAATAAAATGCAGTTAAAATTAGAAATAGGAAAATGATCAGAGCATCAGAAGCCCTCTGCAGGGAGCAGGACTGTGGCAATCTACTCCAGAAACTCCAAAAAAAAAAAAAAAAGAAATATCTGTATAGCATCAAATTAAAATGGCTAAGGATAGTGGATATGTGTTTGGACAAAGTGATATAAATGTGTGTTTGGATAGAGGTGGTATTAATATTTGGGATTGGTCAGGAAGAGAAGAACAATGCACAAATCCATGGTACAGGGATTCAAAGGTGCCCAAAAATTCCCATTGGTACTGGAATGAGCTGAAGGAAACCAGGCTTCATCCTGAAAAGCTCTTCTTGCAGCTGGCTGAACCAGCTCCTCAATCTATAAATCATCATAAACTTTGAGCTATGCTTTTAGGACTATGCCAAGTCATGTTTGCTGCTGAAATCTGACATGGGAAAACAAAACAAACAAAAACACTTGGTGATAAAAAGTCTGTGTAAGAAAACTTATCCTGCTTAGATTTTTAAGGAATATTAGTTCTGTAGGACATGAGACTTTTGAAAGACTGTGCTTACAGATTCAAGGGTTCTGTGAAGCAGTACTTTTACCTTTATTATATAAAACTTAGAAAGGAGAGCACATCTGAAAGAAATTACAAGAGGTACTTTATCATCTTGTTTTCAAGGTACAGCTGCTCATTTCTGAAGATGTGGGCTTTCTAATTTTCCAGCAAGGAAACTCTAACCCATCTCACCATGAAAATGAAGGTGAAGTTCCTGCATTACCTTCCTATCCTGTGGAATCATGAGTGTGATTGTCTACTGAGGAGGCAAAATTAATGTAAATATTATTTTTAAAGGACACTAGTTCTATGGACTTACAAAATTCTAGAAATTTCTCAAATTATTTTCACTGGTTGAATAACTTGGGGTTATTGCACTTCATATCCTAAAACATGAAAACATTAATTATAAATTGTTTCTTATAAACCACACAGAAAGTCTTGAACAGCAAAATTCTTTATAGGCAGAGAAAGTTAATTCTACAGGCTGTGACAAATTGGGCTCTTAGCTACAATAAATCTAGAATAAATACCTTCATGAAATTCCCTGGACTATACTGCATTTTTAGCTTTGCTCTGTAGCTGTAGAGTAATTGTTTTAAAATTACTTTGTGAATATAAAGAAATCTATGTCCTTAAAAAAAAAAAAAAGTCCTAAAAAAAGTTAATTTATAAAGTTGTTAACTTGAGCTTCCCAGTGACATCCATATAAAAATAATAATCCATGTTCATAGTTTACAGCTTCTTTATATTGACAGGTAATTCCTTAACACTAAATTTCACCTTTTTGTATTCTAAATTACAGAGCAAAATTTTCCCTTACACTATTAATAAGAACATCTCAGAAAATCTTGTATATCTTTGTTCATTTCTTACCTAATTGTGAAATTCTTCTAGAAATTAAGAGTTTAGTGCTTCATAATGAAATGAGCAAACTAACAAAAATCCAAAAGATTCTTTTATTTGTTTGTTTCTTTTTATTTATTTATTATTTTTTTAACTGGGAAATAAGAAAAGATAAAAAATAAGCCTATAACTTTTCCAGGCCCATATTTAAATGCCACTGAGGACTAGAAATGGTTGACAAAGATAAAAGAATGCTGTGGTTGAGATTTATGCAGCAGTTTTACAGTTAGTCTTTATTACAATTTTTGAGTTTTTTATTTTCATTATAAGACTAGCATATCATTATTTTTCTTGAATATTCCTTAGATTCTTGCCAAAGTGATCTTAACAGATGGTCTTTCATCATTTCATTGAATTCCATCATTTTTCACATCTTTGTAATTATATTTAAAAGGCAAAAAATGCACTTAGTGTGCAGCACACTTGCTAGGAAAAACACAACCCCTGAAAATATATGTGGTTTGATAACACAATTCTTGACAGACTGGGGCATTGTGATTTATTTTACTGTTTCTTTATTTTCCACGTAGATGGTGTTTCCTACTGATCTGACCATTTTTTTCTCCCAATATTAAATGAACTGCTGGTGGGTGGGTGAGAACAACAAAGTAAAATCTTGCTATCTTTCTTCTTTGGAAATATAACTAACAAACCCTGTATTAGGTAGCATATTAGCAGTAATTTATTTGTATTCTTTTGTTACAGCTCTCCTATTCAGCTTACTTCACCTATTAAGATCTCTGTATCAGCAGTCTTACAATATTAAAAGCATAGTGTGCATAAATAATATTTTGCTCACTGATCACTCTTTTCACATCTACTTAATTCTCCATAGATGAAGAATATTATGTTATATTTCTATAAATGCTTATGCAGGTTTGCTTCTGCTCTCCATAGAAAATATAAATGATAGCTTATTTTCTTCAAAAATATCACTCCAATGCAGTGCTAATTTGCCATTCTAGAAAGCCATTTAATGAATTTCACAACAGAATAGTGATGGCCAAGTGACACAGAATCATAGAATCCTTGAGACTGGAAGGGACCTTTAGACATCATCTAGTCCAACCTCCCTGCACACACAGGGTCACCTAGAGCATGCGGCACAGGACTGCGTCCAAGTGGGTTTGGAAGATCTCCAGAGAAGGAGACTCCACAACCTCTCTGGGCAGCCTGTTCCAGTGCTCTGGCACCCTCACTGTTAAGAAATTTTTCCTTAAGTTCCTGTGGATCTTTTGGTGTTTCAGTTTGTGGCCATTACCTCTATTTCTATCGGTGGCCACCATTGTAGAAAGGCCAGCCCCATCTTCCTCACTGCCTCCCTTGAGGTATTTATAGACACTGATGAGGTCTCCTCTCAGCCTTCTCTTCTCCAGGCTGAACAGGCCCAGCTCTCTCAGCCTTTCCTCACAGGGCAGATGTTCCAGGCCCCTGATCATCCTTGTAGCCCTGCACTGGACTCTCTCCAGTACTTCCACTTCTTGTACTGGGGGGCCCAGAACTGGACACAGTACTCCAGATGTGGCCTCACTAGGGCTGAATAGAGGGAGAGGATCACCTCCCTTGACCTGCTGGAGACGCTCTTCCTAATGCACCCCAGGATCTCATTGACCTTCTTGGCCACAAGGGCACACTGCTGCCTCATGATCAACTTGTCATCCACCATGACGCCCAGGTCCCTCTCTGCAGAGCTGCTCTCCAGAAAGTCAGTCCCCAGCCTGGGGCAGGGGGGACTGTTCTGGTGTCTGCGGTTATTCCTCCCCAGGTGCAGGACCTTGCACTTGTCTTTGCTGAATTTCATAAGGTTTCTCACTGCCCAGTTGTGCAGTCTGTCCAGGTCCCTCTGGATGGCAGCGCAGCCCTCTGGGGTATCAACTACTCCTCCCAGTTTGGTATCATCAGCAAACTTGCTGAGGGAGCACTCTGTCCCTTCATCCAGGTCATTGATGAATAAACTGAACAGGACTGACCCCTGGAGGACACCAGTAACTACAGGCCTCCAACTAGACCCTGCACCACTGATCACCACCCTCTGGGCTTTGCCATCCAGCCAGTTGCTAATCCACCTCACCGTCCACTCATCTATCCCACACTTTTGGAGCTTGCCCAAGAGGATGTTGTGAGGGACAGTGTCAAAAGCCTTGCTGAAGTCCAGATAGATGACATCCACCGCTGTCCCCTCATCTATCCAGCCGGTCATTCCATCATAGCAGGCTATCACATTAGTCAAGCATGATTTCCCCTTGGTGAATCCATGTTGACTACTCCTGAGCACCTTCTTGTCCTCCATATGTTTGAAGACAACAGCCAGGATGAGCTGTTCCATCACTTTTCCAGGGATGGAGGTGAGGCTGACTGGCCTGTAATTGCCTGGGTCCTCCTCCTTGTCATTTTTGAAGACTGGCGTGACATTGGCTTTCTTCCAGTCCTCCAGCACCTCCCCCATTTTCCAGGACCTTTCAAAGATGATGGAGAGCGGCTTAGCAATAGCATCTGCCAGCTCACGCAGCACTCTGGGGTGCATCCCACCAGGGCCCATGGATTAGTGGGTATCGAGTTTCCCTAAGTGCTCTCTGACCCAGTCTTCCTCTCTCCAGGCTCCCTCTCTTGTTTCTAGTGTCTGGGATTCCAGAGGGCTGCCCTTGGTAAACACTGAAGCAAAGAAGGTATTCAGTAACTCTGCTTTTTCTGTGTCATTCGTAACCACGCCATCCACCCCGTTCATCAGCAGACCCACGTTTTCCCTAATCTTCCTTTTGCCGTTGATATATTTGAAAAAGCTCTTCTTGTTATTTTTAACATCCCTTGTCAGATTTAATTACAGCTCTGCCTTAGCTTTCCTTGCTGCATCCCTGCATTCCCTGACAGCATTCTTATATTCCTCACAAGGAGCCTGTCGTTTTTTCCACTCTCTGTATAATGCCCTTTTCAGTTTGAGTTTTGCCAGGAACTCCTTGCTCATCTACGCAGGCCTCCTGTCCCCCCTGCCTGACTTCTTACTCAAAGGGATGCACTGCTCCTGAGCATGGAGGAAGTGCTGCTTGAATACTAACCCCCTTCCTTCTAGAGCCCTAGCCCACGGGATTCTTCCAAGGAGGTCTCTGGAGAGGCCAAAGTTGGCCCTCTGAAAGTCCATGGTTGCAAGGCTACTTACAGCCCTGATTCCTCCTCGTTGGATCCTAAACTCAACCAGCTCATGATCACTGCAGCCAAGACTATCCACCACCTTCACATCTCCAACAAGCCCTTCTCTATTTGTCCGTATGAGGTCCAGTAGCCCACCTCTCCTTGTTGGCTCCTCCATAACCTGTGCTAAAAAGTTGTCATCAACGCCCTGCAGAAACCTCCAGGACTGTTTGTGCTTGGCTGTGTTGTCTTTCCAGTTGATGTCAGAGTGATTGAAGTCCCCCATGAGAACCAGGGCCTGTGACTGTGAAGCTACTTCCATCTGTCTGTAGAAGGCCTCATCAACTTCTTCAGCCTGATCAGGTGGCCTGTAGCAAACGCCTACCACAGTGTCTCCCACGTTACTCTGCCCTCTAATCCTTACCCACAAGCTCTCAACTTGCTTGTCATCCACCCCAAGGTTGAGCTCTATGCATTCCAGTTGCTTTCTCACATAAAGAGCAACTCCACCACCTCACCCTCCACTGGATCTGTTAAGTCAGTTAGTTTCTTTGTTTGCCAGCCTGTATACTCCCCAAATCTATTTTCAGTTTTAGGACATCAGTGCAGTTCCAGTCACTAAATCTTTTGTCAATGAGATGCGAAGCCTGCTAAGCACAGTTTCTAAAGAACAGGAACTTTTTTGAGTGTGGTTTGAAAGGAAGCAGGGAGTAGACAACTGCCTTTAAATTGATCAAAATATGAGGAGGAGGGAAAGACAGCGCATTTACAAACTGTAGGCCCTTCCTCAGAGAAGACTCCTGCTAGCCACAACCATCCATCAAGCTCACTGGATGGATATGGAGGGCAATAGCAGGGGACAATATTGTTGATGTCACTGGGAAAATCCATGCACCCCACAGGGAGCTCCCAGGGGTGCCCATCCCACGTGCCATCAGGCCTCTTCCAGTCACCTCTAGTCTGAGGGTAACACGTGCTCAGGATAAGTGAGGGCAGGCTGCAATAGGAGAGTTGGTGAAACAAGGCCTCTTTTACATCCTGATAAATGATTTCTGAACCTCCATGTTGTCATAGGGCAGTCAGTATTCCTCCTTTAGCATGGCCCACATGAGTACGAGCTAGTCCCGGTCAAAGTATCCAGGCGAAACTATTAGGAGATGATGCCACAAATTTACAAAATTGTGTTATACTAATGAATCATTTACTCAGAAACAAAGTGTGACACTTCCATTTTCTTAAGCAATTACGCCGGATTCCTCAAATCAAATACATAAAAACAACAACAACAACAACAAAAACTATAAATTGTTAGAATATTTTCTTCATTAAAAAAAGGAAAATAATTAGCCAAAATACTGACACAGACTTTAATGAAATCACTGGTATCTCTTTTGGTCCCACACTCCAGAACAAGCTAAGTTGTCTAAGCACATAAAAGTTCAGCTTCACTTCAGACCTTTAGGGTGTCAACAAAATCCACACAGGGCTGACAGTTATGACAGATGACTAGGAGAAACCTTTGCCCTTTTAGAGGTGGAGACCGGGTGGTCTTAGGCACCTATGTTAAGAGTACTGAAACACAGTGAGATACAATTTTGACATCAATTTGACCGTCTAGATTGGATGCATCCAATCTAGGAGGAGGTGGGAATTGGACTTTAAATCAAGTAGCTCCATATTTGAAAATCTTTATGCTAAACTCTTTCACACACATTTCAAACGCCATTTTGTACAGCATTTGGTAAGAACAGTGACGACAGTACTTGGTGGATTTAATGACAGAAGTTTGGCGAAAAGTTTTCTCTTTAGGAAATGTAGAGATTTCAAATTACATGTGATCAAAAGAAGTAGCAAGCAAAACCAGATTCAGCGAATTCTTACATGAGGGTATATTCAAAGATAGGAACTGGAAAAGAATTAGAGCTGGAATCAGAAGCTAATGCTACAATACTTCTCACAGAAAGAATTTAGTCCTGTATTTCTGCCATGTCCCTCTTTGATTTGATTTATGTTCCTTATATGACTTCAGCCAAGTGGGAAACAAACAACCCTGCCCCCTCCATCAGTTCTGTAGGAATAGGCTGAAATCAGGAATTTTGTTCAATGTGGACTGAAGTTTAAGAGAATTGAAGGTTTCACACAATTAGTGAAGCACTTTATAGTTTTACCTACTAGAATTTACAAACTCAAGATCAGTTTCAGAAGTAAAACAAATTGACTGTTACATTTCTTTAGAAATCTTTATGAAGCTAATTGGAAATTAGAAACATTGAAATACAAATTATTTGAATTTGTTAAATTAATAATTAAGTCAATAGCATTTGGTAATACCAAGTCATCATATCTGACCAGTCACAATCAGCTCTGCAATAGTATCCGCTAAGATTTTGGGTTTGGGCTTCTGGTATATAATAGGATACTATGAAAAACACTCTAAGAGACCAAAGTGAAATCTGCAGATTATTAGGGAAAAGCCAAGATCTTTTTCGTTCTAACTACCAGAAGGAACCATTTTTCTGGCTATGTGGCTCTTGAGAACTGTTCTCTGTTCTCTGATGTTCCCCTCCTGGCTTGTGAAACCAAATATATTGCTCAATCCCATGTGTGATGCCTAGTGGCTGAAAGAGAAAAAAAAATCATTCAGTTTCAAATTACTGAGAATGGATGATTGCCTTCCATTTATTTCTTCTAAATAAATTTAAATCATATTGTTTGAAATGATGTTTTTGTACAATGTGAAGGGAAGGTGCAGATAAAATCTGTAAAAATGTTGTTCCTATAAGGATAACCCTTAAAAGACTGCACAAAATTATAACTATATAGTTGAAATTCAATCTAGTTTTGTAATATTTGTATGCAAAGCCAAGGTCGCATTAAGGTGGAAAACAAAATGGAAATTGAAATGGAAATATTTTAAGAGCTTAAATTAACACTACAGCCAAGAATAAAAATAAATTTAGGCTCCTTAAGCTACTTTCCAATTTTATGTAGTGTTTTCCATCCAGAACTGCCCTGGAGAAATTCTGTGGAAATAGCAATAAGTGGGTGGAATTTCCAGAGTGCTTTAGTAATGAAGGAAAGCCTTTGTCTTTCTGGCCTTTCTCTAGATGATCATTTCTCAAATGGCAAGGGTATCATGCTGCCCTTTAGGTCTACACTGAAGGCCATGGACACATGGTTTTCATGAATTTTAATGAATTGTTAGGAATTTTTTAACATTAGTCAGTAGTTTGTAGTGGTCATATATATTAGTGCGTTAAGAATAGAAATGTTTCCATTTCCAAGCCAGCTATTGAACAGCATATGCTCTTCTTAGAAGAACAGACTGGAAACAAAAGTTGTACTAACAGCTCCAAAAATAAAAGAAATGTAGGTACATAGCAATGGCAATGAAACTTAGGAAAAGACATAATTATTTACTGAACTGGGGTCTTTATGTGGGTTATGGTCAAAAGAGAAGGGATAAGGAAAAGAGACAGATTACAACAGTGATAAGAAGTAAATAAGCATTAATTAGTGCATCAATCCTTATCAATTTTAAAGCAAACATAATCTGTTGAACTTTCAGCAAATGCGTCTGGTCCTATCTATTCTGACTGACTTCAGGGACTGGAGATACCAGTCAGAAGAATACTGGCCTGCTAGGGATGATAGGCACCGTATCTAGCCACAAAAGCCATAGGTATCTTGGACGGTGATTCTACTTTGAGGGGCTATATGGCCTCCAGAATTTGGCTTTCTCTCACATTTGATTACAGAGGACGGTTTTAATTACAATTGCTGCAAGCAGATGGGTTATTGTCCTGCCCTAAAGAAGTGTCTCTTCAGAGAGAGACATCTTTTTAAGAGCCCTCAGTTACATACATGGTTTTCTCTTAGCAGATCCAACTCTCCTATCTTTTACGAACTAGCGAAGACCATTTCCTTCTTCACTCCATTGCTTTTATAAGGAAGATAACAGAATTTTAGGGACACCTAGGGTTAATTAGAAATAGCAGGCTGTTTCAATGCTACCATACTGTTGTTATCATCTATTTTTAATTCCTACAGTAGACTGCTATTCAAAGAATTTTTGCTGCTGTTCAACAATGAATGATGCACAGCTGAGTCATGTCAGCTGTGGCAGAGCCACGTTCCTTGTGCTGTGGATCCCCCAGAGCACTACAGAGTGAGGCTGCCTCAGTGGGAATGAGCTGTGGTACCTGTTGTGCTGCCAGGCCAGCACCCTCACTGGGAAAAGCACAGCTCCACGTCACCCAGGCAAAGCATCAGAGCAGAGCTGCACACAGTAATAGACGCTGCCAACTGTCTGGTCAGCATCGGACACTTTCAGAGTCAGGTCCACCCAGGAGGTCCAGCCAACCAGTCAGGAATGTCTGAAGGTAGATGTAGATCTCTAGGTAGCTACAGCACAGCCCAATAGTGTTTGGGGGCTCAAGAATGAAGTGAAATGGGCTCCTGGCGCATAGGTATGAGGGTTCCATTGAGGTCACGCATGGCAATAAGGGCACATGTTCCCCTAGCGCTCTGGAGAGGAGCAGTAGTCCATCATCGGTAGTGTTCACACCCTGAACCTCATACCTTTTAACTCAGGCTTGCTCAGGGTGGAAGGAGTGGTGCATCAGGTATAAATTATTTGGCCTGCAGTGTGGAGAGCTATGTTAGCTGTCCGAAGAGCCATTATCATGATTTATTACTGCTGGCACAGTAGCCACTGAGTACCAGCACCCCTCTGTTCATGGCACTGCAGAACAGCACTCTTTCCACACATAGCTCACAGTTCAGCTTCATAAGGGTTAACAAGTGGATAAACAAAAAAAAAAGGATGTAGATAGGAGAAATGCAGATAAAATATGATGAATTCTGTGCAATGCAAAGCACTGTCACATCAGCTCCTTTTAAAACAGTCAACAGGAATTGCTTGGCATTGCTCCGCTCCCTCCCTTCTTTGAGGTTCATAAAGCCAACTGTGGGAGCTCTGAGTTGTTGAAGAGAATCCAACTAACTCTCATTTTTCTTATTTAACTTGACAATTTAAGTGGCTTTTTATTTATAGTGTGCATGTTTAGATACATCTGTTCATCTCATGTACTGGTGATATCTTTAAGTGACTGTAGGGTGTGTGTTTTTTCTTGTATATGGTCTTGATGATATGAGAAATCTTTTGGACCATACAATGCAATATCTCTTTCAGAATAGTCTTTCTCTTCTTGAGTGCTTAGACATAGTCAGATTCTGACTATAAAATATTTCCAAGTTAGCCGAAAGTGGAGAAGAGCACTGATAATCAATTACTAGCACAAATCAAATGTTGCCTTCCACCCTCTTATTACAAGAACATAACTCATACCATCTGCCTAATTTTTGTGACTGACTCTTTCCTGTATATGCACAATTCAATTAATTGGATATGAGTATTTCAGAAGACCTCTGCATGTCTCATTGGTTTCTTATGACAAGTTCTGGGTTCAGTTAATTTAAAATACTGTGTTTATTTTATTTCATTTGTTCAGTCTCTAATTAGGTTGAGCTTTTTGATGTCTGTATGACAGGGATTATTACTTATCTATTTTCTGACCCTATGTAGATAGGATTTTTGACTAGAATCCTGCTATTAATTCTCAACTTTCAATATTCAACAGATTGAAATCTATTTGTTCTAAGACATCTTTAGTCCATCAAGCATTGGCAGTCGAACCCATTCTGAGATCAATTACTGATACTATTTCTTTTTAGAATATGCAGAATTAGTTCTGAAATGAATGGGGAGCAATGAAATCATTACACTGTTAAGCATTGTATATTAAACATAGTTATAAGCCACATGCCTAGGCCAAATGGAGATAATAATTTTTCACCAAAGAAATACCAGTCTCATTTAATTATCTGCAAAAGAGGCAGAAAAAAAATGAATAGGGTAGACTAAGAGACAAATTATAAATGCTGTTCATCACTTACATACACATACACATAACTGTAAATCTTTTTGGTTGCTTCTTATTTGAGTATGAGGTACAGGGATAAAAGGCATCAGATTGATTATCCTTGGCCTTGATCTAGGGACTTCCAGAACTAAGAGAGTGAGCCAATGTAATTGAAACTAACGGATAAATTCCTCTCAGTGGGAGC
Source organism: Nothocercus julius (assembly GCA_013398735.1). Taxonomy (NCBI): domain Eukaryota; kingdom Metazoa; phylum Chordata; class Aves; order Tinamiformes; family Tinamidae; genus Nothocercus; species Nothocercus julius. The sequence continues at coordinate 9,084,025 of VZSV01000019.1, read as the reverse complement.
TATAATATACATCATAGATGAAGAGCAGGAGAACATATGAGATGTATTGCTAAAAAAGTACTTTTATGTGACTTTTATAGCTTTCAAGTATTGTTGAAGAAAAAAAAAATAATGTGTTCCTATGAATGTTCATGGATTAATAACAAAAGTTGGAGGCACCACGTAGTGAGCTGGAAGTTTCCTGTCAAATCAAAGTTTGCCCATACATTTTTTGGGGAGGGGATAGAGTGCATATGCATTGCATATATTGCCAATTAACAACACAGAGTGAAGAATATCGTGGTGTAACTTGCTTTGACCACTATAGTTAAGAATAATGCATGCCTTTCAAGTAATTAGCAAGAAATATATATATATAAAAATGAATAGTTTTCCTACTATATTCCCAAATCTTTGTTAAAATTCAGTTGCACTTAGCAATAATTTGGTAGTTATTACTCTGTATATTGGAGGAATCTTCATTGTTTAAAAAGGAGCCAGTTGCTAAAGCCAGTGACAGTAACCACTCTTGTATCACCGCATTTGTTCATCAGGGAGTATGGAAACTTATTTCACTGCTCAGTGGTCTGGCATTCAAACAAAAGTTTAAGCTGTAACTTTGTAAAGGTCCTTTAAATGCATGTTTTTGCCAGATGGAAGGTTTTACCTAATGTCTCCCAAAAAAGAGGGGGGAGGAGGGGGAGGAGGGAAATGACCCTTTCCCAGTTTCTTTTTTTTTTTTTTTTTTTTCTAGTAACACATATGTGTTGTGGCCAGCATATTTTGTAACTGACATTCATATAGATTTAATAGGCAAGAGGGACTAGCTCATTGGTAAACCCTGTCTCATTTATACATAAATGTATTGATCTGAGAGGTCACCCAGCATATAAATTTAGAAGTACTGCAGCATTAATTCCTTTAAAATGCATGAAAACCTCCCCCTTCATGCTTAAGTAGCCATCTGAGGCCACACAGGAACGGTCATGCTGTGGTTAAGTCTCCTATTATTCCAGCCTTGCAGAGGCCTTCTTGTGCTAAACAGCTAATGCATTGGACTCCCTGTGATGGATTAAACATATGACATGGAGCTGGGTGCATACAGAGGCTGCTGCATTAGATTAAACCCCTCAAATTCTCACCCGTACCAGAGGTGGCTCTGACAAAAGGTTAGGAGCACAAAGATTTAGGTGCTCTTTCAGGATGTGAACTTACTACCTGTCTCAAGAGAGAAATGTAGAAAAAATATAATACTTCCTAGAACAGCACCAGGTCAGCCAGAATGGTCTTGAGTGTTGTGATGAAATCTTAACCGCAGTGAGTGCAAAAAAATTGCTTTAAATAATAAACTGGGGTTGTTAGAGAAGCCGACACTGTGCTTGTCTCCAGAGATCTTTCCTTGTGCATGTAATCATACAGCAGATTGTACTGTCAGTTTGCATCTCCCTCCCTTTAATACTGATCTCCGGTACTGGGAAAGGAGAAAGATAAATATGGATTTTCAGGCCAGTGGCTTGCTTCTTTTATATAGCCAGTCACTGTCCTTTTCAACATTTTTTGTCATATGATGTGATACTTGCCTGAAAATAGACCTGTCTACCAGTCAGGGCATGAATACAGATAGAGAGTATTCAGGATAGGGGAAAGAAAAAAAAAAAAAAAAAAAAAGCTGAGGGAAGAAATTTGATTAGCGTTAGATCTAGCAGAATGCATTCGGCCAGCTCATTAATTTCTTGTCAACTTTCATCAGAGAAAAGGGGATTAACCATTTCAAAAATCATAGCTGAAGAGTCTGAACTACTATCATTTTCTTAAGAGAATCAAGCCATGATGATAGTCTTCGTTTGTGGCAGAAAGTATGTTTTGCCTTTCCATATCCAATAAAGTATCCATCTAGTCCATTATTCTTTCTTCCATATTTTCCAGATATTCAGAGACAAAACTCTTTAATGTCAGTTATTTCTAAATAACACATCCATAAGATCTCCCCCTCCCCTAAAAAGTCTCTCACACACAGAAAGAGACTCTTCCAAATGAGCTGAGGTGTTTAGGTTGTTGAAGTCATATTATTGAGACCTGAGATTTTTATGTTATTCACATGGCATATCTCAGAGAAAAGTGCAGAAGCTGCGTTATCACTATTTCTTTTCAGCAGCTCTGCCAGAGCCTAATATGAAAATAACAAGATAGATTAGATGGTAAAGTTACTCATCTATGAAAAGAGAAAGTTTGGGCTTTTTAAATTTTCTTATTGGACAACACTTATGGGGATGGTATTATACACTTTCTTATCCCTTGCTTCCAGCTTGCCTGCAGCTTAAGAATTATTGTAGCCAGACCTGCTGAACACCACAAATCAGTTGCATGAAGAAAGTTCTTATATCCAGACAAGTTAATTTCACAAAATAAAAAAAAAAGCTTAATCAGATTAATCTATGTATCTCTGACTTTAAGATAGAGAAGGCAATCACTATGAAGCTTTAGTGCATTAGTGCATGAGGTTTAATTGTAATTGCAAGATTTAAGCAAAGTGTTATCAGCAGTTATCAGATGAGTGCTGTAGATATACCTTGGTCAATGAAGAATGGGGATAAAACCCACAGATTCTGAAAGCAAAAACGCTATCCCAGCAACCTTCCTGTTCCTTCCCTCCTTCTCACCTTCTGTATACTCCTTCAAGTAAAATCACACAAAAAATTTTTGAATAATATCTCCTTGAAAGATATTGAACACTATTCTGAAGGCCATAATGGTGAGTCCATTTTTTTCATGTCAGAGAATAATAAGAGTTTGCTTTTAATTGTGGCATCTCATAGTCTGTCTTTCTGGTATATTTGAGATGTTTTTTTAAATTCAAAGTTCTTCAGAAAATCATCTTGCATAACTATACAACTACAGGTATTTCCAGACATACAGTAAATATGTCTGAAGACTGAAGCTTCTTACCTACTTTAGATATCTAAAAGTTTTTTAAAACTGACTGTGGTTGTCTAAACTGACTGTTTAGTCCTTAGGCAGTCAAAGGACAGATTTACATCTGGCTTATTCATTCACATCTTTATTAATTAATTAATTCACACCATCTCTCTGCCTTATTATCTTTTAAAAGTGTCATCTCTCAAGGTGCCTAGAAGACTTTTGCCTAATTTTGAGGTAGCAAATATTTCATAATATAATTTTTTTAAAGATGTAATTGTAACTTATACATGAGTGCAGACAGGTTCACTCTGCAAATGGATGTTTCTGTAGAGAAGGTCAGCACTTGCCAGCTGTTCCCCAGCTGTTTGTCATGCTCTCTTGCCAGTTTGCTGACACTGCTCTCTCATATAATTCAACTGAGATGAGTTGCATGGCCAGGACTGGACTAAGCTTATTTTGAATGAAATATATTAAGGATCCCCCAGACTGAAGAAAAATGAGCTAGCTTGTTTTAGATAGTTTAAAAAGTAAATCTTCACTAGCTCAGCACATTTTGACTGAAAAAGGGTTCACAACCTGTAAAGCTGGAAGATTAGTCATTATTATCTTCTTTAATGCTTTAGTTTCAAATGGAATAGAGTAAGGATTGGGGTGACTCAACATGGCATTGGAAGTGACATTGCTAATTCACCTCACACTTGTGAATTCCCCTCCCTATTTATTACAGAGATTGAACATTTTGTTTGAGCATTTAGATGCAGAGATATTATTCACACAAGTTCGGTGTTTATTTGCCACTAGCCAGGCCAAAAAATTGGTTCTTTCTCATTCTATCATTTGCTGTAGTTCAAAGACAGACCTCATCAGAATTAATGAAGCTCAGCTCCATCTGAGTTTATACTTCTCACTAGGATTGTCTGGTGTCTAGCATGTGGGAAGTGACTGTCAGGCTGTTCTTGTCCCCAGTCTCACACTTTTCTCCATCTCCTTTTCACATCTCCCTTTCTTCCATCCAGTGACCTTATATAACTACCTTGATCTTTCAGCCCCCTTTGCCACATTCTTTTGCCTTCTGAAAGGTTTTGTGGTATGGTAAGTGGATGCACGTGCATATGTAAATATCCCCCACAATCCTATATGTTTTATTTTCTTATGAAAATGATGCTTCACCACAGACAACTACAAGCCACTAAGACCAAGATTTTTTTTTTTTAATATGAAATTGCTAATAAAAATACATGATAGTCTGAATTAGCTTCAAACACCGTGCAAGCTTCTGAATGTGTAATGATTCATATTTTATTGAAAAAAAATTCTTTAATACAGATTGATTTTTCAGAACACATTTTTTTTAGATCTTAGATCTTTTTTCAGATCTTAGAGCACACATAGCTCTTCTAGAAAAAGGTTATATGAACTTCATATTTAAATATTTTGTACAGATCTACAATGCTATGAAAAATACCTCTGTGGAACTAAAAGCACAGATAACTCAAGTTATGAAAGGCTTGAAAGCGTTTTTTAATGTTCACGTAAGCTCTAATTAGAAATACAATTTTTACTGATATTATGACATAAAAGCCTTTTGCTTTTTAGAATTGAGGACAGAGAAGAATCTTGAAGAGATTCATTATAAACAACTGTTTGAGTCCTTTCCATTAATATGCAATATGTCTCCAGTAGGAAGATATGAATAGTGCCCCAAAAGGAACTGTTGGCTACATAAAATCTAGAAGAGTACCTTAATCATAGGCATCTACAGTGAGGTGAGATGAGCTGCAGCCACAGTCATGGAAAACAATCACTTTTCAACTGTAACAGAAAGGCAATCTCTGAAGAAATCTTACAGTTAATTGAGAAAATGATGATAGGATCTTAAAAACCTTGCTTTATTTTTATGCATTTGTGTGTATTTATTATATAGGGTATTTTGTACAGTGGATGTATCTTTTCTACCAAAAAAAGAAGAATTGAGCTTGAACATGAGATCTCTGATAGTCCGCACTGCTTACTTTTTTTATCTCTCTTGCTATTGTTGGCAACTACAGCTAGCTCTCTCAAACATAACTCTAGTTTATGGTTCTGGAAATAGCCCACTCCAGTCCTGATCCTAAAGGCTGTATGGATGAGACAGAAATAGTTTGGTCCCTTTAGAGTTTGTCAACTCTCTGCTTCTAGATGCTCTTAGGCCTCACTGGATATCTTGCAATACCACTGCTCAATTTCATGCTATAATAATATTACTCCACTGGACTGCTATATACCTTATATTACTTCAGATCGTTTGAACTTTAAAAAAAAAAAAAAAAGAAAGAAAACAAGAAACAAACAAGCAAACAAAACCAAACACGCAAACAAACAACAGAACTAATAATATTTAGGCCAGAGCGAAGTCCCAGAAGTAAACTCTGGACTAACTGCAATGCAATTTTATTTGCTTTTCAGCTCTAGAAGATAGATGTCAACTGTCAACAGGCTGATCGGTCTGTACCTCTTGGTTTCTGAGCTAGAGATCATTTCCTGGCTCTGCTGTGTTTCTTGGTGTAGAAGCAGGCATTGGGAATGGTAACATTTATAAGGGTGAAAGCCTCAACAAAATCTACTGCATTGCACAGGAGGCAAAGGTCAGTTGTGTGGAGAGGCAGCATGTCATGCCAACCCAGACATCTCCTCTGTCTTCCTTCACTCCAATGTTCTTCAGAGACCCTTTTGGCAACAGTTGCTCCAGATTTCCTTTAAACGGACTGGTAAAAAGATCCCAAGGGGTATCTCCTTTCCTTAATTTTATTTGCCCAAATCATGCAACCAGATTACCCTCTTCTAAGACTCCCCATTTTTTTCATTTTCTAATGTACAGAGGACTCTCCCAAAACCTAAGGAGAAATCCTGAGAAAGAATCCACTTTTTCCTCTATTTTCTGTGCAATAAAGGAATATCTTGTCTCAGGTGTCTCTGAGAAAAAGTCTCAGGCCAGTGGATGATTTGTACATCCATATTTATCCTTTTCAAGGTACAAATATATTTAGCTATTCAATATTCTTGTTTTTATGGGCAAACAGATGGGAACTAGCTTGTACTGCACTGGGGTTAATGAAAATTGTTATTCCATTCACATTCAGAAACTATTCACTGGGAAAATTTATATCTGTATGGCAGATCTCATAAACCTTAAATTAAGTTCATTAAGAACCCAAGATTGTTAATATTTAGTGGACTTCTAAATCTTGAAACTTGTTTTAGTCTACCATCAAGCTGTCAGACATCATTTTCCTACAAGATGAGGTCATTTGGGAAGTCTTTCTACTCACCCTTTGTGAACTCTACTGATATCATGTTATTACACTGGCATATTATGGAATGATAGTGTATGCATATGGGTTTTGATGCTGTGATACATACTGTGCCTTCCCACTGCACTCATATCTGGGCCTAGACATTGAACCATAGGATCCTTACTCCACAGAAGGGTGTCAGATGTGACCTGTGCACTTGGGATTACGTGTTTTGGAGCCCAGCACTAGACACAGAGCTAGCACTGTGCTCATACTCCAGAGATTTACAGCATGTGAGATCCTGTAAAATGTAATGTTAACGGGACCATCTGGAGATCATCCAGTCAGGGAGAGAGCACTGTTGGGGCCAATACAAGCCAGAGTCAAATTATGCATACTAATTTTGTTAAGAATTTGTGCCTCTTTTGTTTTTACTTTATCATATTATCTTAACTCATTGCCGAAATTGTTCCTTTAATTATCTCTACAATTTAGCAAAGGGAAGACTGAGAGGAAGATTGACAAGGTATGAACATCTGGGTAGAACACAAGCTATTTGAGCTAAACTGTAACATCACTAAGAGTTATTGGAATAGCTTTGCTTTGGTGATTTGGGCAAAAATGTATGCTAATTCTCAAAAAGTGCTTATGAATTTATGGAAGGGACTGTAGGAGATTGGGATGAAGATGAACCATGTTTCTACTGGTTTTACTAGTATGTATAAAACCTAAGCAGAAATGTTTATGCTTCTGCAAGGTTTTCCCAAAATATCTGAAACACAAATATTTCAGCCTGGTCTAGCAAACTTACTGAGGACTAGTAAGAAAAGGTTCTCTCGAAAGGCAGCACTTTCTCTCACCTGTACAACATCTAGTTAGAACTGGGAAGGAGAATGTATCTGCTCGGCTTAGGTGTTTGAGAGAGATAAGAAGGAGACCGCAGAAATATAGCTATAATAGCACTGCTTTCTTGGAAAAAAAAAAACACTGCAGCATGTATCTTAACAAGCTCTTCAAGAATTCCACCCTGGAAATGCAGGTATTGCAAAAGTTTTTAACACATTAACTGGCAGAATCTAGACCACAGCTAGGAGATAAAATATATTCCAAATATCTTGTATAATAAATATGATTTAAGTACTATTTTTATTCAAAATTGTAATGTAATTTTACTTAAAAGCTCACAAGTTCCACACTTTTACAACAGATAGTTAAAATTAGAAAACTCGGCAATATCTTTTTATCTTTAAATCTTTTCAAGCCCACATATCACCATATTTACAGAGCATAATACTCATTTCTAGGTAGTATTTGCCTGTGTAAGTCCAGCTGCTTCCTGACTCAAAATGCCATTTAAACAAGTAATCCTATCTGTCTGTGATGGCCTTACTGTTTGCCCTTTCAGTAAACGTTTTTTTTTTTTGTTGTTCCTTGTGGTATGTGAACACTTGCACTCTCACCTGCAGTTCAAATCAGTTCCTGGCACCTTGGAAGGCCACTGCTTTACTGTGAAGCGTGTGATCTATAAAGAAGTCTAGCTTTTATTAGCAGTAGTGGTGCTATTCCTACCTCTAATCAACCTTGAAATTGATATTCTTCATCTGATCTGCATAGGCCATCTTGCAGGTCACAGCCTGTGTTACATTAAACCACTGTTTTTCTACTAACCCAGTTAACAAGGTTAACTGGAAACGTGACAGGCAGAAGAGAGAAGCTGGACATATGGCACATATTATTGGGCTTACAGGTCTGTGGAGATCTCTTTATAGCAAGAACATATGAATAAATGGCTTTGACTCAATAGAATTCATTTAGTTCCTTGTATTTTTTTTTTTTTAATGAACATCAGAACTCTTGAGATCATGCCCCTCTCTACTGCAGCAAACTCATCTTCAAATAAACTATTTGCCTNAAAAAAAAAAAAAAAAAAAAAAAAAAAAGAAGAAAATATTTTGTTTGCTGGCAAGACTTGAGATGAGTGCTTTATATATTTAACTGCCAATATGCCATCTGCCTCTGCTGCTCCTTTGAGCCTTGTTCTTCAAATTGTATCTTTAACAGATGACAAAAAACTTACATTCCTCTTGGGCACTGTAAAGTAATAACAATTAAAACATGAATAATAATAATTAAACAAATACATATGGTGCAGTAAATCCACCTCTGAATAGGCTGTTTATCCTGCAGGGTGTCTGTGCATATTTAGTCCCAAGAGATGCTGGCAGGCACTGCGCTGGATGGGTAATTCTGTGGCTGCCAGTCTTTACTTGGAAAGCCAAGGTTGCTTAGTAAATGATACACTGTGGCAAACATTGTGTTCTGCGTCACTTTTGGATTTTTAATTTCCACAGGTAGTAGACAATTTTAGTGAGTGGACCAGTGAGGGAACATCTGCCCTATGAGGAAAGGCTGAGAGAGCTGGGCCTCTTCAGCCTGGAGAAGAGAAGGCTGAGTGGAGACCTCATCAGTGTCTATAAGTACCTCAAGGGAGGCAGTGAGGAGGATGGGCTGACCTCTTCTCAGTGGTGGCCGCTGACAGGACTAGAGGAAACGGCCACAAACTGAAACACCAAAAGTTCCACAGGAACTTTAGGAAAAATTTCTTGACAGTGAGGGTGACAGAGCCCTAGCACAGGCTGCCCAGGAAGGTTGTGGAGTTTCCTTCTCTGGAGATCTTCCAAACCCGCTTGGACACAGTCCTGAGCTCTGTGCTCTAGGTGACCCTGTGTGTGCAGGGGGGTTGGACTAGATGATCTCGAGAGGTCCCTTCCAACCTTAAGCATTCTATGATTCTATGATTCTATGACCAGGATCTCTCAACCAGTGGACTGAGAATGCAAAGTTTGTTCAAGAGATAGTTAGCCTTTTATTCCACCTGTTGTGATGGGTGCCTCAGATTTTTCTAAAGGGAAAAATCAGTTTTCTCTGATTCTTCGCTATATTCCACTTCATTTTTTGCAGCTCCACCAATTTAAAGAACTATACTACTTTACATAGTTGGCAAAATATCACCTTTATGTAACTCATCTTCTGGGAAACATTTGATGTCACTTTTCCAAGCTTATATGATTCCAGCTGTAACATGCTGAAAGAATGGAGATTATGAACTCCAATGATCTCCAGGTGATTTTGGAGTTATTAGCATAATTGATACAGCACTAAATAAGAATAGGACTTAGAATCATTTGATTTTTATGCAAAGGCTGATCCAATTAACTGAGGTAGTGGCCTTTAACTCAGACTTATTAGCTCAGTCCCCTATACCTGCCAGCAGACATTATAGTCAGTGCTTGTAACGGAGGTATGTGCTCAATGTTCTGGTCTACTGCAAAAGAACAGAACATGACCGTTAAACTTCATCTCAAATCCAAACTTGTCCTAATGCTAAGGAATGGGACTTCTCTATGGAGCCCTACAGTTAGTCTTTTGGGGTATTTTTCTGAACTTTTAAAAGCTTTTGTTTTCTTAATTTGTATTTTTATTTTGACCATTTCAGAGTGTCCAGGAAGACCTTCCTGTAATGAACAGCTATAATTTGTACGCAAGCTGCTGGAGCTGTGAGTAAAAATATTCAGAACTTGTGATTAACTTCATGTAATAACCAAAGTGTTTAAAAATTCAATCCATTATTGATGTTTTCCATTTTGACCAGATGCTCAGTGAAAATACTGTTTTTCTTCTCCCTGATGGAACTGCGGCTGTGCCCCAAAAGGCATTTTGACATTTTAGCACCAAATACAGCTTTCAGCAAAATTTCCCTTGTATGACAAGAAACTTTTATTTCTTGTGTAAAATTTAAAGCATGACTGTACAATGCCTAGTTTTCTGCGAAATGAAGATACTGTTTTTTTCCAACTTTCCAGATTGATGTTTCCCATTCAATCTTGGAGCAAGGTGTACAGATGGAAAGAATTACAAAATATTTGTATATGTAGCTGTATGTCCATTTAATCTGCTTTTCTGGCTAACTGAGATGAAAGCAGCCGTGAAGTTAAAAACAACCGTTTAAAAATCCTATATAGATGGAAGGAAAAACAACTACAAAAGTGCATCCAGATTACTGACATCTAGAATTTTTTCAAGTGACATTAAAAATGGACATTCAGGTCTCACAATCAAATGTCCTTTTCTTGAGTCTTTTTTTTCTTGCTGAGTACGATCTAACAGTAGAGCGAGATCAAAATAGATGATGATTATCTGCTTCCTAAGCCTAATCAGCAATTTTATCTATCACCTCAACCTAATAATTTCTATATAAGTTAAAAATACTGGTAAAACTGGTAAATGCATTCAACATAGAGCATCATTTTTATATTTGTTAGAATTTATCAAACACGTTAGAGGAAAACTTCAAAGTTCCCTTTGTTCGTCTTCTTGTCATCAAAAAAACCTCTGACATCTTACAATAATGAAATGAATCAACTAAACCTCATGATTTTATTTCAGATTTCTTGATTTGATAACTAAGTGAAACTAGTAATAGAAACATAAATTGCAGAAATGTAGAAACTGAAGCCTACAGACCTCTTCAGGATGCTAATTTCTGTTGCCACATTCATAAAGCACTAAAACTACATACCAAAAATGCATTTCATTTAGATGAAGGGTTTGCTATGAATTTGTAATCTTCCACAGTTTTAATCAAAATGATTTCCCCTAGCTACCTAAAAATGAATTGATCTGTCTTCACTTCTCTTTATTATGCAAAGTGACTTTCCATTTAGCAGAAGTATTTAACAATATTTTTTTTCTAAATAATCATAACATAACTACTGTTTAATCAATGTTTCTGAGCCATACAAGTAGGAAGACTTTCAATGAATGCTGTAATACAACATTTGTTTTCAAGACAATTTTCTACTTACAATTTTCAATGTCTCTATTCAGGGAAGAATGCATAGGCAACTAATTTAACAATAGTAGATTTGCAATAAAATCCAATATACAAATAGCCTAAGAAAATCTCTGGAAATCCCATAGCATGGCACATCAAACATCTATGACCTCATTTCCTTCACTGTGATAGATGACTAAGTAATTACTTTATGATAAAATACAGTATGTCTGACACACAGAAATTTTTATTGCTTCATTCAGATAAGTGAAGTGAGAGAAATCCCAGTAGCGTGGCTGACAAAGTGCTCAAAATATATCCCCCTTCTCATTTGGGTCATGAAAGATTTGGTTCCCACATAGCAGCAGTGCAGATTAACTGTCTGGTAGATATTAAAAGCAAAAAGCCCAAGTGGCTTACTCCAGGAACACTCACTGTTAAGCAGGGCTAGACGGTAATAAGCATTTACAATAACAGGCCTGGCATCTAATTGACAACAGGTCAATCAACTTTATTGTGTGTTCCCAGCTTGTGTTTTCATTGGAGGAAATGAGCCTCACTACAGATGAAATTAAAGGAAATATGGACCCTCAGTTTTTCACTTAGGGAAGCAAAGCAAGTGCACAGGGACAGTTACATTTTAAGGATAGTCACAGAGTCACTGTAATGGAAGAAATAACAGTATCTCTCTGCTCTTGGGAACTAAAGATAGTCTGGAAGGAGGTGGTGAGAATAATATATAAGTAGTATGTGCCAGAAATTAGCTTTTCAATGGAACTGTTAAACTTTGCTCAGACAAACCATTTAACTAAATCAGGGGAATATCTATGAAAGAAGACTATCTGTAGAACCCTTCATTAACACTCATCTTGGACTTCTTACTCTTCATAGGTTATGCAAATGTTAGAGAGCACCATGTGAGGACTAAAATGGTCTTGATCATTTAAAGGTTAACTCAGCTAAAATCTATTAAAAAAATGCTATTAAAAGAAACTATTTTTTGTTTTGTTTATTTCTGAGAGGGTTTTGCTTTTTCTTATTTATTTATTTATTTTTAAACTGACTGTACTAGTTAGGGTAGTTTCTGTTTGTATGATATCTACTGGTGACCTAACCTATGTGCTGCAGTAATAACAAAAATGCTATTTCAAATGACTGTTTGATACTGCATCTTTACTTAAGCTATTTACTGTAGATTATACTCTTCCTGAAATTGAGCTAATGTCTCAAACCGGTAAGAAATTATCTGAACCTTTATCCTCATTCTTTTTCAGACTGCTTCATTAGCCAAAGCAGGAAGAATATGTGTATGTATTGCAGAAGTACTCTAGGCTATTAGCCTATTATTTCATACTCTTATTTTTAAAGGTCAAAAAATCTTGCGATGCAACAGAGGTGAATACATGGGGGAAATAAAAGATTCTTCGTATTCCTCAAAGTTTGGAAGTGATGTAGTTCTGTCATCTGGGGAGAGCAAAGTTTGAAATACAGTGTCATAAGCAGATTGTAAATTGAACCCTTAATGTCAGCCAGGCAAGGTGCTACTGAGTCAAGCTTCTTTACGCATCCCTGCCCTGGTAGAAGTCAGCTATAAAAGGACCCTATTCCTTCCGTATAACAGGAGGAAATCCCCTGGGAACCTGTCACGCTGGCTGCTCTGCCAGGACAGATGCCACCTGCTGAGGGGCAGCACTACTGAGCCCAGTTGGGGAGCAGCCTGTGACAGGCTATCACTCAGTGGCTTCACATCTACCCAGATGACGTTTATGAGAAGAGGAAAAGACTCAGCAGGAGAAAACAGACGACTGAAGGAAATAGAGGTCAAATATTTACAGCAGAGCACAAGAGGTCTGACATCCAAGGGCAAATGGTAAAAGGGTGGAAGAAAAAACAAAATATGGGTAAAGTATAAACATACAAAAATGCACTACAAAGTTCAGTGCAACACCGTATCAAATAGCATAATTTGCGATGCTAGTAAGTCATGGATGGTACACGGTGCAGTTTCCATCATATTAGACTTTTGTGTCTGATTACAGAAATTGTCTTTAAAGCTTTTAGGAATTTTTTCTCGTGCCTTTTATCCAACAGAGACTGTCTGCATTTTGATTGTCAGGCAAAGGTGCTCTTCAGTGGAAAGGGTTGACAAAATTTACAGGGTTATATAAAGTAACTGAGAAGTCACCGATGCTTTTAGATAGATCAGCTTATAGTCCAAGGACCAAATATTTTGATTCCATCTCTGAACTTTGTTGTGTGACATTTTTCCTGAAAAGTGTGACTTGAAAATAAATGCATATCTACATAAGCATCTACTTAAATTTACTAGTGTCATTTGCTTTATGCACCAGTTCCGAAAGGTCAAAATCTGTTCCCTTTTAGGTTAAAAGAAAACCTATTCTTCAAATGACAGAACAGCTCTCCAAACTGGCAATACACACAAGTAATCTGGTGCTATAACCTTCTTGAAAATAAACCTATATTCTAAGTCACCTTTCAGAGACCTGCCAAGAACATTGTATAGGATTTCATGAGAAGTCTTATAAATGTTTTCTTATAAGATAAAAGAGTACCAATTAAAATGACAATAAGAAAGTCATTATATCTATAAACATTCCCAGGTAAGAGGTCAAATTCATCTTTAGTTTTAGTTCACTTAGGTTAGATGTATGATGCTTGAAAACTGGATGCATCCCTTGTTCTTCTTGCCATAAAATGTTTTGATCACATATTTTGAAAATATTTTTTTAAAAAATAAAGGTACAAATTCAGCAAAAATCTTCATAAAATATGTCAGATGCTGTACATAACAGCTCCTACAGTTCATTAGGTACGTGGCTAAGTGTAAAGTATGAACGCAAATAATAATTCTGGGAAGTAACTCTGAAGTTAAAGAACCATCTCCTCACAGGAATTAAATTTAATTAAATTAAAGAGGATGTTTTCATGAAAAATCTACTCATATTCATACTTGAGCGTAAAAAGTCCTCTGCTGGTTTTAGTCCAAAGAAACAGAGATGAGTTCATATCCAATAGTTCAAAGACTGGACTCTTAGAACCACTACTGCTCTGGGAGAAGATTCAAAATTTCATAACCCTGAAGAGATTAAACAAATCTGTTAAATAAAATCTCTTCTCTTTACATTACAATTCCATCTTCTGGTATAATCTAGACCTGCACTTATCAACCAAGCTTTTAAAATTATCATTGTATAAAGCAAGGTATAGAAAAAGATATCCCCAAACCCACAAAGTTTGTCACTCTGTAGCATTCAGCTGGAGTCTCAGACAAATCTGATCCAATGGTGCATTGATTGCTGAGATTACTATTGTAACCCTACACACCCCTGTTTCATTTTCATCAACATGGAACAATTCCTATTTTGATATTTATCTTGTCTAGAGAAAGAAGTGGAATTCAGGACAATGGCTTTACTGGAAAAAAAAAATGGCAAAATGAAACTAAAGTATCTGTAGAGAGCTATAAATTGAAATACAAGTATTCTTATTTACAAGGAGTTTGAGTCCACCTCCGACACACTTTTGCACATATTTTACATCCTAGTACATCAAGAGAGAATGAATTTGGAAGGAAGTGGCACTCACAGCTGCTGGGACCTTCTGGCAGGTTAAGTGTGAACCTTTCCCAAACAAATGCTACCGAGGAAATTCTCTTGTCTCCCCTCCACACCCTGCAGGCATTAGATGTGTCAAGGTAATTTTCTGTCTCATCTGCAACAGATAAACTTTTTTTTTTTTTTTTTTTACCACTGTTGTTTGTTGTCTGAATTACATTAGAGATACTAAAGTGACTAGAGATAGAGTGACTTTTTTTTTTCCATCTGTATTCTGTCCTCATTCTTGAAGTTAAAAGAATAACCAAAGTGCAATTGTTAGCAGTTTTGTCTAATTAACAACTCTTTGAGAAATTCATCCTGACCTCTTAGGCATAAAATGCTTTTCATAGAGGATGGCAGAAGGCCTTCTTGTTAACAACTCTGTCAGGGCTTGAACAGTATTTGAATGTGTCTGATATTATGGATAAAAAAAAAAAAAAGATAACTGATTTCTTTGAGGGGTGGCTCTTTCTATGAAACTCACCGTTCGGGGACAAATCCATATTTTGCAAGCAGCTATGCAGTTGATTTAATTAAGTTAAAATCCACTCAGATTTCCTTTAGAAAGCATGTTCTGTGCTGTTCCTTTTTATATCATTTTTCAGATAGTTCCCTAAAATAGAATGGACAAATATGAAAGTCCCAAGAAACTATGAGATGCGATTAGAGTACAAATTATACAGAAATAATCATGCTTAGCATTTACACAGCTTTGATCGTTCTTGGCAATAATACTTGCTACATACCAACATTCCATTGTTGCAAGTAAAATAATCATTCAACACCCTCAGAAGAAAGATAAAGTTTTCTTAGCCAAAGAGATAGGTGTTGAAACACTCTCTCCTTGAAAAGCAACATAGGAGCTTGTCTCCTTCCAATTCCATCATCAACTTACATAGTTATTGAAATTTTACTGATATTTTTCTGAAAATGTACTGAAATTACGTCTTTTTAGAACTCATTATTTTGTAGATTAGTCTTAAAGGAATATTGTACTTTGTCTGTGAAGTACTGTAGCCATGTCCATCCTAGTAAATTAACTTGTGCAAGAGCTCAGATTTAAGTATTCTGAATTGATCGTCTATTGACAGGATAGTCATTGTAGACTCTTGATTACTCCAAATATCACACTCCAAAAGAATTTCTGAGCAAAGAATATGCATTGGAAAGGATCATGATTATTTTGCTTGTAACCACTTAGTTTTGGAAGTTAACAGAGTTTAGTCATATGGAAACAGGCTGGCCTTTCTGACAGAGACCCAGATCCCACCTGTTTAGTTTAAGTTAGACTAGCAAACTCATTAGACTACATCAATGAAAAGATTAAGACTAGCATCTGAGTTAAAATTTTCCTAGCTCAGGATACAAAAGAATACATAAGAATGGCTTTCTTCGAGATCCTCTTTCTTTTTAGCGTGTTGATGACAGATTGAGCCTTTTCAGGCCCTCACAAAAAGTCCTACTGAAACAAAAGTCTCTGATGTTTGCCTAAGCTTTTTTCTTTTTTTTAAAAAAAAAATCTTTGGAAAAAATATCAAAAAAATCTGAACACAGTAGTTAGGTTTTTTAAAAGGGCATTAAAAAGATGTCTTTGGCTTCAAAGCAGCAAAGTTTTAAAAAATTCTTTCTAAACCCAGAGAGTGTATTGCCTGAATGTTCCAAAAAATGTGCTGCCTTCACATTTGCTGTTTGCAGTGTTAGATCTTAACCTACATCTGTAAAAAGCACAAGATAAAATGTGCTCATACATTGGCAGTAGGTTCTTGGATACCTTGAAAGCGTGTTTATCCCCGTTCCTATGGGCCCAAAGGGACAAGGTATCCCACAGTGTTGCCCACCTTGTTCGAAGCAAGGCAGCCTGTGCAGGTTTCTGCAGAAACTGTCACAATCTCCAGGATTTTTACTG
The DNA here is from genome assembly GCA_013398735.1 of Nothocercus julius. Lineage (NCBI taxonomy): Eukaryota > Metazoa > Chordata > Aves > Tinamiformes > Tinamidae > Nothocercus > Nothocercus julius. Next base: position 9,067,498 of record VZSV01000019.1, on the reverse strand, counting down.
TGCTCCATGTTGCAGTCCAGACAGAAATAAGCCTTTCAAGCCTTTGTTTTGGAAAATAATAAAACAAGATATGTCGCTTTCTTGCAGTTATACATAGAATATAGACCTGGATTAAAAACTTCTCGAGACATTTTAGACTGTTCAAATCTTCCGCTCATTTTGAACAGAAACAAGTTAGGTAGTCATAAAGCAGTAAAGTATAGGCTTCATGTGTAACTGCTTAGAAGTACCAACATATTAGCTTACACTCTGATATTTACCCTTGCTTATTTACACTGAGAGAAATTCTCATTCTTAAAAAAAAAAAAAAACACATGGAAGCTAACAACAAAGATCGATTTATAAATGAGCCTGCTTTTCACCAAGAAAATTTTGCCATCCCTAGAAGCCTCATACATTGTTTCCTGTAGTCAGTTAGAATGACTGTTAAACATATAATGATTTACTTTTACATGTGTAGATACATACATACATATGCACACCTATTCAGGAAAGTACTTACCTCTTAAAAGGTGTTTTCCAGAAGCATGCCAAGAACAGTTCAGAAGAGCAAACCTGCAGCTGCAATCATGCAAGCTCGTTTTGAAATTATAAGCCAACTAATACAAAATAGGGAAAGTATATATACTTCTCCACAAACCTTATCAACAATACCTTTTTATCTCAAATTACATGTTCTAGGTAAATACTTACAAATGTATGCACTTTTTTTCTTGTTTTATATATATATGTATATGTGATGGAAAAAAAAAAATCCCTATTAATTATATGTACGTTACCTTTATGAAGCTAACAGGTTGCATGGGTGACATCAGAATTTGGCCTTAGAAAATAAAATTATTTTTATTTCCATAAAAATGTAAATGAAAAATTGTGTTTTTCCTTATGTATTTGGGGTATCAAAGCAGATAATGATTTTGAAATTTCTTTTAAACTTGGTTGGTGTTTAAATTTGGTTGGCATAAATTTTGAACTTTATAGAGCAGTAATTCTTAAATAGGTAATGAAAAAAGTTATGTTAGCTCTGTAAACAAACTAAATAAGCCACAGTTAGGTTCAAATTTCTCTCACACTCACGAGATTATAAAATAACACACGGGAGACCTAAACTGAATGAATGAAAACAAATAATCTAATAATGTCTTGGTTAACTCACTAACGACTTTTACTATTCAGAGGAATAAATTAAAGTGCCGTACTTAAACCGGGTTGATGTTTGACACAGTAATACCCTAGAATCAACTGATTGGTTTACCAATGATTTACAGCATTTGTCTTGCTTTACTCTTCTTCTGGGCTGGTAAAAAGAAACTTTAGTAAGTTTCTTAGAAAGCCAGAAGGCAGCTCAGAAGAATTTATAAAGAATAGACTAAAGAATTTCATTTATCCATCATATTTCTCATATATATATGAGAAATTACATAAATAATGTTTATGAAAAATAGTGTGCAAGGAAAGAAGCTTTGCTTAGTTAAGGATTTGTCTGGAACCATTAAAATGTCTTATGCTAGCTTAGTGATCTAAACTAAAGCACAACTGAAAAAAATATCTCTACTAATACCAGCATAATCTGGACCAAGCATTCAATCTTCATGGAGAGAAAAACAGAGGTGAATATTGAAGAATCTTATTGTTAACATCAATGCTAGCAGCAAAAAAACAAGCTTTTATCTCACTCTTTCTAGGAGCAGCTGTCAGCTTGACTGCAGGAAAAATTCACAGTTCCTGAATCTTCTCCTGATTACCTTCTCATGAAGATGGATTACTTCATTTCACAAATTTTTAAATCTTCATTGTATTTCATTATTTTAGGGTTAGCTATTAGTTTTGAGACTTCTCACAATTTTTAAAATGCAGATTTTACTTTTGTGTTCAGCAATCTTGTTCAATGAAGACATGAATCTGATGCCCTTCTCCTAAGGTAGCATTTGTAACTACATTAATGCTGAAAATTGAGATAACATTGGAAATTAAAATACTCCAGACTTACAAAAATAGTCTTAATGCAAATTCTGGAATAAATTATCTGAGCTCTGGAATTATTTTTGTAGAAGAAATATCATATAATCAGTCAGATAGTTTTGCTTCATGTATAGTCATCCTAGAATGAATGAAGAACACTTACTAGAAATTCAGTCTAATATTAGAAATACGGGATGAAACTATGAAACTATTCTTTATACCTCATTTTGAACGTCTGTAGAATTGCAGATATTATGGAATATTATATACAGAAGTGTGTGTGTGTGTGTGTGTGTGTGTGTGTGTGTAAAGAATACATATTATGTCGTACCTACATATAACATATCATACCTTAATTCCCTGTATGGTTCACACTAAGTATGTGCCATTTTATATCACAGATAGAGCAAGAGATATGAGTATGCAGTGATTACATATGTACACATAGAAAATAAATTGAACTTAAATCTTTATTTTATCATACTTTATTACTATTGTGCATATTTTATGTATTTATATTGTAGGAATACTGATTTTTTTAAGCTGTCCAGATAGTCTTAAAATATTTTAGAAGAAGTGCTTTTAACCTCCTTTTGTAAAAAGCATTTTTTTCTACATATAGATTTATACATAAAAATACATACTGCTGGATGAAAGAACAGAACAAAACATTAACAGATAAATAAAACCCTGAGAAATCATCATCAATGAGCTTTTGAAAGTGCAAAAAAATTACCACAAAGAAACTTGCTATCCTTTTTCTCAAAAGCTGGAAATAGTTTCCTGATACTCCTGAATGTCAGTATTCGAATGCTGAAGTGAAAAGGACCTAAGATGAACACAATGACATGATGCTATTATGTTGAATATTTTGCATTTCAGAGCAAGATAATAAAAGAAATGGAGCTTGATGCTGAGTACCTAGAAGCTGTTCTTTGGTTTGAGTTGTGGACAGTCATTATGAGGGAACTTTAGAAAGGACTCGATCAAGAAACCAGTGAAAAAGTACAGTAACACATTTTTCCATAATATGCATGCATTACATTTTATCCTTACCAAGTTTTACATATACAAATGTTTGAAGATCATGAGGATCATGTAAGTTAGAGAGCTGAGAATATTGAAAACATATTGAGTTGCTTATTATAATGCTAAATCTAAGCTAAGTCTTAGAAATTAAGTCGATGCACATCTTCAGAACAATGAGGCAAGAGCAGACCTTTAATTTAGGAGCTGACTCAGAACTGATGCTCTCCAGGCAGACACAATTTTGATTTGAAAAGAAGAAAAAAAGAAAAAAATGGATAGATTGAAGGGCCAAAGGAGTGGGTGAAGGAGATCAATTTCAAGGCTCTTGATCTGTTTTTTATAAGAGATCTATTAATGCATCATTCTTTTGAGTCTAAGTATGTTCCTGCTATCAGATTAATAGATCAATATGTGCAGTTAAGCAGATTGTAAAATACTTAATCTGAGAGAAAATTATTATGAAGGACTGAAATGGAGGCTATGATCAGATGCTACAATAAATACGGATATTTTGGACCACATGAAAATTGCTGAAGCCACATAAGAAAAGGAGCCAATTATGTCAAATTTACTTAAGAAATTACATGATGTTAATTATGAGTGGACTTTAAAAAAAAAAAAAAAAAATTCTATTGCCTCAGCATGATTAGCCTGACGGTACATGCTGCAGCCAGTGGGATTTTGGTTGGTTTGTTTGTTTTTGCTTTTGTTTTTCCTATTTTCTTCTTGCTCTCCTTCCATTTTCTAAGCCCAGAAGCTGTAAGCAGGGTCTGGCCTATGCCATGCCCTTCCCTGCTAGGACACTTGCCAAGGTCAGGCCTTTCTTTGACAGATGCCACATTCTCTGAGCAAGAACCACAACCAAAGTCTTGGTGCTCAGTCAAACCGCTCAAATATCTTTTCAAGGATATTTAAGAAATAACTCCTTTTATTTTTATTCCAGATACTCTGTGTCTTGACCACCCTGACACCAAAGAGCTGGATTTATCCACTCCAAAGGCAACAATGCATTACATTCCACTATAAGCTCCAGCCAAAGCCAGGATCCAGAATGACACTTCAGAGTCTCTGAAGAGACAGTGAATTAGGACACTAGCTCCTCAAAGACTGACTGTAGTCTACAGTTTCCCTGTGTCATGTTCTCATGTGGATCCCCACAGATATGCAGAAGCTGTTAGAAAAAGAGGAGGGGAGAGAGGGCTCTGAGCAGTGAGCCCTCCTTGGTGACAAGTGAATTATTGCAAAGAATTCTTCCATTGATTACTATCACGATGAAAGATTATTGAATCTGGGATGCAGTCAAAGGATTCATCTTGCAATGAAAGTAAGCTGGCAAGGTGCCTGAGGCTAGAAATGAATGCTTAGGGCTCAGAGAGCATCTAAGAGAAGATGAGCTGTCAGAAATTTTATGATGAACATGGTGAGAAACAAAAACACTAAAAAGTACTAGATGAAAGCATTTCTAGTAATCAGGTCATCTTTTATTTCAGGTGCTGCAAGAGGACTCCCAAGGATAGAGGTTATACTACTACTTACCCAAATAAAAAGAGGTATTTTTGTTAGTTGAGAATGGCATAGACCAATGCTCTCTCATCCACCAAAAGCATTTTGTAGGTCCATGGTCATCACCAGGATAATCAGAAACCACCTGGTCTCTTGAAAATTTGCCTAGTCATAGCACATAGGTCTTTGCTCTCAAAGAACGATATTTATATCAGTTGAAGCCTCCCAGATTAGATCTAGTATCCTCAGTGTCCAGAACAAGCACATATACAAGACATTACCACTAACTAACCCTAGTGTTAGGCCTATCGTTAGTCCCTGCTCTGAGCTAATGGCCCTCAAGCATCTATCCCCTAGTTCCTGAAGCTAGAAAATGGAACTGTATAAACAATAACCTCACAAGAGCTGGCACATTTTACAGACAGTCCATTTCCCTTCTTCCTTTATTCAGACTGGTCTTGAGGTCTCTATGACAATTCTACACATTATATACAGTCAATAAAAAGATAGCTTACGTTGTTAAAAGAACATTTTTAGTCCTTTTTTGGACATATCCCCAGACACAGAAGGAGCTTAGACTAGAGATACTGTCTCTAGCTCTAAAAGATGGCATGGTTACTAACAGCAAAATAGGTGCTGGCCAGTATTGGCTATTTCACTCTGTTTTTCAAATTTCCATCTGCCAACAATTAAAACAGCTAAAACACCAAATGATGCTGAACTTAAACTGATGACTTGTATTCTTTTTTTAGCCTGACTTCTTCTGTTGTTAGAGTCAATGATAAGGGAGCTACAGTTTAAAACTATCCCAGGTATGTGATCCCCACCCTTTTGGCAGAGTCGTGAATACTCAATAAATTACTCTCAAGCCCAAGTATTTGTGGAATGAAATGGACAACAATCGGGAAATTTTCAAAAGTGGAAACATAATATTTCTATTATGTTTCTTGTCTAACTTAGAAACAGTCTCTGAATTTATTTCAAATCTTACAATACTCCCTTTTGTGCAAAGTCTTCTGTGAGAGGTAGACAAAAGTTTCATTTAACATTTAAGTTAAAAATTTGGAAAGGGAAGTACCTTAATATAACTTCCTGATTTACAAAATCATAAGTGAAAAGACCTACAAGCTTAACAAGTAGCGGCTATAGAGTTGTATGCTTGGGTTTTGCTGTAAAAGCTGTACATCAAATATAATTTATACATGTTATTCAAAAATCTCTATAAAGAGCCAGAGGTTATCTGGCAAAGCTTCTGATGAGCATGTTTTATGTTAAGATCTGCCAGAGTCGTGACGATTAAATGCGGTAATTGATGTGCTACAACCTTAGAACTTATAAAACAGTGCTCTGGTTCCAAACGTCCGTATCTATCTTTTCGTCCTATTTCTTGAGTGTTGACCATCAATCTCTGAAATTCATATTTAAATTAATGTATAGTCCATATACTTCCGATTAAACTGCTTATATTTTCATGTCTTCCTTGCTACTTCTCTCTAAGTCACTTTTTTAGACTTGGCTTCCTTACAGATCTTTTTACAGAAAGCTCCATTTGAAATCTTATACAGAGACTGGCTGATCATGAAGGCTGTGAGTACATCTTTAATGTCTAAACACCTCATCACTTCAGCAACATGGTCAGCCTTTGAAGCTTTTTTGGGCCTGAGACACAAAGTCTGATCACGTACATAGTTCTCCCACTTGCCAGCTAAGAAGCTTGTGTTAAACACTTCTGAAAAAACTAGGACCTAGGACAGATAGTAAAGGAGCTCGGCCATTCTTTTTACTGAATATTTTTGCTGTCATCTTATGAGTTCTTCCTGCAATAATAGCTTAGAGAAACATCACTTGATTTGTTAAATATTTAAGTGATAGACCAGAAAAAGTATTGAATTATACAAGGTTGAAATGCTTGAGTTTTAACAGATAGTAACACGGAGACAAGAAGGAACAGCTCAGCCATATAAAACCACATATTAGTCATATATTAGCATGGCTAGTGTGGATAACTATATATGAAAATAGTCTTTTACTGCTTTTTGGACAGCATTAATCTCTTGCACACTGAGATAACTATGATTAAAGAGGGAATATGTTTAATATTAAAGAAAGAAGAAAAGACAGTGAAACTACAAAAAGATACAGGAGTGGAAAATTTTCAACTTTTCTCCTCCACCAGTATAGTACATAAACCAAAAAAAAAAAAAAAATTCTTAGTAGATGTCATTTATCAAACTTCGACTGCAACAAGCGGAGCTATGCCCATGGCCCCAGGATGGGGATCCCTATAATATAATTATTCTTATTCCATTTCTCTCCACCCTCAGACCTCAGCTTTCTCAGACTTTAAACATCCCTGCTCACAACAAAAAGCACTGGACTTCTTCCACTGACTGGTCTTATATATGCTGGCCTGAATTTCTCAGAAATCAGCACCTGAACATTTTTTTTCCCTGAAGTGAGCAAAAGGATGAGAAGCAATGTGGATATATCTCCTTAATATTCTGTAACACCAATTTCAGGCACCTTTGTTTTTCATCCTCTTCATTCTCCTGAAATGACTGACCCTTCTTCTTCTGGGAATATTGATAACCTTAAAGCATGTATATTGCCTATCATTAACGGAATGAACATTCAAGATCAGAAACTAGGTTAAAGCCCCTATATGGACCTGTCCAACTGTAGGAAATCACATGACACTAAATACTAAATGAAAGGAAAGTTAATGTAAAAGCTATTTCTGCCATAAGAGTATTTCATACTCTTGCATATTCATATGCTCTTGCAGATTCAAAGCTTCAGCATTCTTTTGTTAATGACAAGTAATATTATAAGTATATTTATAAACCTGCCAGTATTATCAAACAGAAGAGGTCTTTCATTTCTGGACTTTCTTCCCCAAAAAAGTGTTTCATGACACATAATTTTGTGTTTTCCCATATTGATAAGACAGGTGCAAATAGATAATGCAAGATTTCAGGATGCAGCATCAAAAAAAAAAAAAAAAAGATTTTTTTGCTAGTTCTTTTATTTAATCCAGTACACAGAATTGCCTTTCAAAAATACATAAGCCTCCACTTATCAAAACAGGCTGATGTGTGAAAATATAACTGCCACTAATAGTATTAGACAGGAGAGACAGCACGTGGGCCATAAGGGGTAAATTAAATTTATACATACCATAATAACTAGATTAAATAGCAATAGTTAATGTTCAAAGTCTCTACGAGTAGGAGCAGAGGAAAAATAAGGCTCAAGTCTACATATCAGGGTCAATGATCCTAAAACAAGTTCTTTTTGCATTACTTCAGTTTCATTGCATGGATGTCATGATCTATAATTAAATGCTGTAGGAGCAAAAATAAGCAATGAAATGGAGATGAATAACTGAACCTACAATAATTTTCAGCCACTGAAAATATTTGGTGAAAAATATAGATCTTAAAATGAATTCAGTGTAGACAGTGGAAATGGTATACCTCCATAGTTTGTGTAAAAAGGTCTTGTTATTCTTTAAATCTGTTAGATTTAAACATTCCCAAGACATTAATATCTCTATACAAAGTTTACTGAAAGTGTAGCATAGCTAATTCCCCTTGTCATAATATTCATTATTAGTAAGATGAGTGAAAAATTGAAAAGCAAGCAAATCATTTTCTTCAACGTCTTACTCATGCTAGTAGGCTGCTGATTCTTATTTCTTTCAAACTGTAATCTATCTGACTGGTCTTGTGAATGCTAAGTAAGTACTTAAGACTGTACCTGATTCTTTTTTTAGCTTTATTTTTCTAATTTTATTTTATTTCGTGTCTGTGCCATAATTTTTTCCTTTTCTTGGGACGAAGGGATTTTCAATGTTACTTAAGAAAACAGCTAATATTTAGGAACATGACCTGCCTTAAGTAAATATGCTCTACCTTAGATATTCAACATTTTAGATAAGACAAAATTAATCCTAATCATATCATATAGATATCATATATCATATCCTTGATATCATATAATTCTGGTTTGAATGGCAAGTCAATACTTAGTTTTTAATACACTGTACCGTTTAGCAGTACTCAGAGAAATCTTCTAGGCCAAATATTGTGTGAGGGTAACAACATCCAAATTCCCATGGATACTCACAATGCATGAAGGCCCAAAAGTCAACAGGTCATGAGAAATGAGAGTTACCAAGCAGAAGAGTACGGCTGCTAGGTTTGTGAGTAAGTTCCCAAGAGGAGCTGCGGTGCATGAGTGGCTGCAGGTCACCAGGGCATGAGAATTTGAGGGGGTTCCTGCATGGTGAAGTCCACTCCAGAGTCCACCCACTCTACCAGGACTTACCTAAACACGTATTACAATTGGATTAGCTGTTCAGCAATGATGGGATGTCACCAAAGACTCAACATATCAGTGTTGCCTATAAACAACATCTCCTGTAAAACGAGAGACTTCATATATTACGTATATCACAAAAGTACACTTCTATAAAATGGACATATTTTAAAATGTATATAAAAGGTTTTTCAGGATAAATACATGTAATAACAGTTTCATGGCATATGAATTCTGAAACATTACATAGCATAACTGAAGTATTTCACAACTTGGCAAGAAAAAGCAAACATGCAACAACAAACACTTCTTACAAAGTAGATCCCTGTTTTTATTCTTTTTTTTAATGATTTAATTCATGATCTGTTTCAACATTTTCTCACATAGCAAATATGTCTGAAATACCTGAAACCATTAACAACAGTTAAAGACTAATTTGAAAATTTGGGAGTATTAGAGTTATATCATTGAAGTTCCCTCAAATTATTATCTTTATTTAACATTATCCTTAGTTTCTGGACAAAAAGTTATGACTTAGTACTTGGCAGGAACCACTGCCTAAACTTATGAGTACGAAAGTAAGGAAATAATTTTTTCTGAGGCATTAGATATCAATGTGTTAGATGAACGTGCTGTGAGATCTTCAGGTATACATCTAACACGGATGTCATAGAAAATGAAAGAAAAAATAGAAATATGAAAATTTATAAAGGCAGAAGCTCTTTGAGAATTATGAGAATGATGTCAAGGAAGCAAACAATTCTTTTAATAGACAAATGCTAGATTTTTGATAATAGAGAATGCAGTAGAGACCATTTGTGTCTTCAAATATAGCTCATAAAGAAGAGGTATTTAAAAATCACTTAATTAAAAAATCAATTACTGTGATGGGTTCTGGTTTGTTGGTGAGGTGGGGGATTTCAACAACAACAACAAAGGAACAAAATATCTTCATTATTCAGTGAAATAAATATCCTTAAACAAAACACAATTAAACAACATTTTTGCTTAATTTCTCCCAGGATCTTTCTCAAACAGAAAAATAAAGAAGATAAGAAATTTACTTTATATTTTGGAAAAGAAATTGAATTTCAGGATTACTTCAATAACTTTACACTATCATATTTTGAAAAAGTAGAACATGACATTTGTATCTTTTAAAGACATAAAAAGCCATCTGAAAGGATGAAAATAAGAAAAAGGACAGAGGAAATATATAACAGAACAAAAGTATTTAACTTTGGAACTGAGTTATTAGTATTTTCTTTTAGCATGTGTTATCATTGTAATTCTACTAAAATTCTTTGTATGAAAGAATTTGGGGAAAAAATACACAGGCTTAAAGTGAAAAATTAATACTTCTGCCATGTATTTCATAGGCAGACATTCTCAAGCTCAGATAATGTAATTTTCACTAAAACAAAACCAAAACATTTTTTGTTTTGGATCAGTTAAAATACATTTTTTTTTTGTTTGTTTCTCATGATTTCTGGATATGTGCCATACCACATGAAAAAGATTTCAGGGACGCCTAGTTTCAGGACTGCAGTCCAATCAAGTTTACAAAGTAGAAGCAAACTGGTCCTATTATAGTTACTAAATGGTAGGATTATGTTTGATACATTAAAGAAAGGAGAAGGGAGAATAAAATTGAAGGATCAGACTAAGCTTGGCAGATGAAAGATGAGGACAAGAAAGAATGACAGAATTAAAACGATTAAATAATTTGAAAATACTTCTGGATTTTTAATTAATTAAACACTAAACATTCAAGCCTTCATCTCCATTCCTTCTTAATAAATCCGTCAAAAACTGAACCTTCCTCATAAACAGATGCAGAAGACTAGTTTCTCTGTCTGCAGCAACACTTACTTGCCAAGGCATGCCACAGAATTTCATGGATCACAAGACCTGGTTCTCAGCTCATATGTAAGCAACAGCATGTGGCATGGAAATCTTATTCTCCATGCTAAGAAATCTGGAGCAGGTGGTAGCAAGACCCTAGTGCTTGTGTAGGTCTTGCATAGATGCTGTCAGAACATAGCTGGACTGCATCTAGGAAGGCAGAAAGTTGGAGCTGGGAACTTGGCAATGCTCATGGATTTTATGATATAAATTTAGCCTCTCATAATGTCAATATAGTTGCAATTATTAAACTTGGATTCACTGTTTTGTGGCTGTCAGGCTAGATTATGGCAAACCACCATGCCAAAGCTAACCAATAAATTACATGTAATAAGCTTCTGCCACTTAAATGGCTTCATGCCATCAGACTGTCTGTTCACTTTGGTTCCTTGCAGACTTTGGTTCCTTACAGAGAATCAGAAATCTGAGAAAAGCTGAGCTTCTCTTTATAAGTTATATTTCTGATTTCAGTAACAATCTCCTTAGTTATTACATATACCAGAATCAATGATGGATCTCCCATGCTTGCATGCTTGTTTTTGGGCACATTATCAAAAAAACCTTATAATTACAAAATATATATATTTTCCACTGAGGATCCAGCCCCTCAATTCTTTGTTTTCAGAAAAGCGCAGCATGAAATGTGTTTTCAAAATTTCAGTTTTCAAGTAAAACTACAATAGAACTGCAACCATTTTGAAAATATTTGCCAGCTTTTGCTTCCAGCCCAGTATATCTTTGTCTGTAGCTTGTTACTAATATAATGCATTGAAATTTGGTATTTAAGTAATATCTTACCTTCTCAGATATCTAAGCACTAGGATTAACAAAACAATCTTTTCCAAGATATCTTTGCAGTTTGATGCTACAAACAAAAGTTCTCAAAACAGTGTTCTGTTTCTGTGTTCGGTGTTGTGTTTCATTTTTTCCTGTGGAAACTCTCACAGCACCAAACTGAAACTACATGTAGGGAAAGAATGAATACATTGGTACTGGAGGAGCTCAATCAAATATGCATGTGTGTTTATGAAGGAAACAAGAGCAGACATCATGAGTTGCTTCAGCTGGACATGGAGCTCCTTCAGAAAAACTGGAAGAAACATAAGTGGAGGTTCCCCTCTCTTTCCCTTATGAGCTGCTCTTAAACTGAATCACTCCTGCATGGTGGTGGTCATCCAAACTACATTGCAGCCATTCCCATACCTGGCTGGGTACCCCATTCATCTTGACTCTGACCCTAACCCATAGATAACTTTCTGTTTTCACCTATGACCTGCCTCAGTACCTTGGCCTCATCCTGGTTGCTGTCTGAAAACTCGATCCTGATCCTGACTAATGGGTCTAACCCCCACTCCACCACTGTAGCCACGCAAGGCATGTGCTGGGTTCTGGGCTGCCCCTAGCCTGGAGATGCTAACCTTGCTGGGTTCTGCAGGGTCCTGCTTGGGACCTGGTTGCAGGGGTCTGGTGAGGGAGGGCACAGTCCACCTCAGCTCCCAGCTTCCTGCCCCTGGCTGCACCCTGGCAGTGGGAGCTGTTGGCAAGAGAAAGTGGGAGAGCACGTCCTTTGAGTCTGGCGAGCCTCTAGCGGCAATTAACTAATTCTTGTGTTCCACATACCTAAAAATGAGTGAGGTTGAAGAACAGTCCACCCAGTCTCATGGAATTCCATAGATGATGGCCATTAATTATCTCTTTACTTCTTCCCAAAGTCCCTGTGTAATGAAGTTACTGCACATGAACCTAAGGCCATACTTTCAGAGAAAGATTTCAGCCATGTGGTCGTCATGTTAAACCGCAGATGATCCATTGGTCAGATATAGCTTTTACTTACCAACATTATTTATTAAATGTTGAACAGAAATTATATTAAGGATAGGTTCGCTTGAAATTTAAATGGTCATCAATCTCTTCACATGAAAGATAACTGAAGAGACAGTATCTTGGATACAGAAGTTTTCAGACTTTACTATAGTTCCGACCTTTTACAGTTTCATTTGGCAAACCCTCAAAAGGGTGAATGCCTGTGAAGGACTGAATGTCCATAATAACATATGATCTCTGGAATTTTACAGCATTTTTGATTTTGCAAAAATATTCTCAGAACATGCTAAAGATGGGTAAAGTATTACTATAAAGTTAAATTACATAACCTGGAAAGTTAATCAGCCATATCCTAACTATAAATTCATTTCTCCATTACCATATATACATGATCGGTATTCCACATTAATGAAGAATATTAAGTAGGTCATTGACTGAGAAGTCTGCTGAAAGCTGGACAGTGCAGCTGGAATAAAACAACTTCTTTGGATTTATTTCTTTGGGTGAAATATTTTCATAATATGAATAGCTGTACGATTGAAAAATAAAGATTTTTTTTTTCATTTCTGCTTTGAGTAATACAACTAATTTTTTTTTTTGCTCAAGAAATTCAGTCTATTAGTTGGGACTGCCAAAATGTCTGCCTCCAGTCATTGGTAAGCTTTAACTTTTCTCTGAGGACTTCTGTCTTACTGAAAATTAGATTTGAAATATGATACCATTCATGTAAATGTGTGACTGTTGAGCATCATATTTTTTTCTGGATATCCTTTGCCTTATCCATAGCCACAAACAGACTGCAGTTTTCTGTGGCTGTTCCTCACCATCCGAGGAAACAGTTGCAGCTTTCTATATAATGTCAACTCATAAACATTATATATTCACAACATGCCTGCCATAAGTCAGTTCTTACCTTGTATAAATTAAGTTTCATCACTTGGTAACAGCTTTCTCAATATACAAGAAATCCTTGAATATAAGTATTATAAATATTTTGGTGTTTACTAACTTTTAAGAATGTGTTCATGACTTAGGCCAATATATTCCAGGAAAGAGTAAAATATCTTTTTTTCTTCTGTGAGGCAGCTCCTGATATTTCTAAGAGAGGACATTTTATGTTTGCAATATGTGTGTTAACTTTCTGGCCACAAGGCCATTCTTCCTTTGCCATGCAGGGGGTTGAGAAGAGGACTCATTACGCTCCTCAAAAGTGGTTTTCCAAACAGCCTTTAAGATTTCCTATAAGTACTTTGTTTACACCTGATTCTCCTTCAGCCTTTTGGCCTCATGAGACAGCCTTTTGGCATCAGGAGAATTACAGAGTCAGATGACTGAGCCTGCACCCAACTAGTACACTTCCGAAGCACTTCAACTACTCTGTACCACAGTAGAAGGCCAATTCAGCAGGGAACGCTCCCTCTCGGAGGAAAGGATCTTGCAGAGGAGAGGACTTATGGAGAGCAAGGAATGGGTTAAAAATGAACTAAAAAGGCAACTAGAGAAAGAAATGAGGAGACTTTTATAAAGAAGGTCAGAATAATCTACTTATTCTTCTTTGACAGAAGGTAAATGTGTCAGACTACAGAGCTTGGCTGCCTAGAGACATGAGTAACCAAAGTTCTGGAATCTGGGGTTACTTTCTGTTGTGGTCTAAGATATCAGGGCTTGGCTTGCCATCAATATCTATACTTCCTTCTATCATTGGCACCTAACTACAAAGTAGTATATTTCTCAAAGAGATTTGTGGCAACTATGTATGTAAGACTCTTGCATGATTCACTTCCTTGATCCCACACCTGGCTTAAAGACTAGAACAAAGAAGTAACTTTATTTCTCATGAAATGACATGTCTTGTCCCTATCAAGCCTTAGGTAATTCTCACCTTTCCTTTTGCCAGACCCTCTTAATTCATCACACAGCAGTGAAACATGCTGAAAACCTCTTCTATTGCCAACTTATAACAGTAACTTTGAACTCTCAGCAGAAATGCTCTCACTGTTCCAAGTGTTCTTTTTTAATGTTCTTTCCCTCTGGCTGAGATACTAGGCTACTTTGTAATACAAAATGGAGCTAAAGACTAGTCTTAGGGCTTCTGCCACCATCTAATGCAATGAAGTTTAAGAAGGCACAAAATAATCAGTTCTTTGTGTGCTGGCTAGTTGAAAGTAAGGAAAGAAATCTACCTTGAATTCTCCCCAAAATGACGAAAAGAAACAAGTTATTAAATTCCTGTTCTAGGAAGGTTATCTTTAGTACATGGAAGACTGGCATGGAAGATTTAAGGATCTAAAAGATTTGTCGGATTACCAGTGGTTATTTCAAAGTGCTGTCAGCAACAAACCCTACAGAAATCAGTGTTCTCCACTGTGGCTAATGTTGGATCCTTGGCAATAGCAATAGGAAAAACAAACAACAATGAAAGCATTGACAGTATTAACACTTTTTTGGTTATTGATCAGCTAACTCAAGGTTCAAAATTTTAATCAATTTTTCCCCAAATTGTCTTCTGATATTACCATTCTTGGTACAGATCACACTACAATGATATCGAGGAGTGACAAACTACTCACTGGAGAATCAAATCCACAATTATATTTGTGTTAAAAACACATTACCAAATGCAATTGCCACCCCAGATCAATGTGAAAAATGTAAACATTTGGATCTATATCAAATGACCAAATATTTTATAGCTAACCAAAATCATGATTTTATAGTGTTAGCTTTTGTATTCCTCTCACATTCAGTAGTAAAGGAATTACTAAATCACTTATATCTTCCTGATATCTTTTAAATAGATGTCACTCTAGCTTAAAGAATTTAAGTATAGAAGAAACTTGTTTGTAACTTATGACCATAAACATCTTGTTAAAAACATATTTTCTTTTTTCACTTTATTGTACTAGATTTGCCTTGGTATGTCTTTGCCGAATGGAGGACAAAGATGTGAGCTGAACGCCTCCAGAGTGATAGAATATTGAATACTCTGTGAGAAGAAATAGGCTTGTAGTTGTAGTTTTCTATTCTATCAGAATAAAGTTCTAAGTTTGGGGTCTTGTCCCTATGAACAAAGAAATAATTATTCACACAATACTTCCAAAGGGCTTCATATTGTGGCAAATGTGGAAAATGTGTTTTAAAACAAAACTTCAAGCATGAATTCTTAGGATTCAACCTGAATGCCAGAGCTCTGACCTTTAACATCTCTTAGACCAAAAGAGAAACTATAACAAATATGTGTCAAGAGGTGATGACTCTTCCCTCTGTCATCTAAAGAAACCTATTGCTATCTGTGCCCTTTTGAGCATAAGTGTAATTACATCAATAACAAGTGAGTTCCAGATGAAGCAAGGAAATCTTTAACTAATTAGAAATTAAGCTGTTTCATATTGTTTGTTATTTGGCTAGCTTTCATTTAGTGAATGTTCTCCCTCTTTCCTCTATTTTCTCCTTTTGGAAATGACACGTAGCTCAAAAATAGTCATAGAAACCTACTTTGATCATCATAATGTTTGCAACTATGAGACTTACCAGTTGCTCTGTTAAGCATGAAAAAAAAAAAAAAAAAAAAAAAAAAAAAAAAAAAAAAAAAAAAAATCTGCTTTCAGTCTGCCTAAGGGCTGTTAATAGAGGCCAGGGGGCTGTTAATGGAATACTGATGGCTAAGTGAAGAGGCACTTATACATAGAAGTATAGCCTTTTCTGAACAAACTGGTGAGAACATGTGTAAGAAAACTCCACACTAGGTTTAAAAATGTGGAAGTCAGATCAGTGAAGAAATTTGTATAACTTAAGAGCACATCTGAAATAGATAACATCACTGTATTTGTGTGGATAATATATTTTCCTTTGTGTGAGTTATCTGAAGCTAGGCCATGCCCAACAGTAAGTCATCCTTAATACTGTTTTCCTTCTTTTTATATAACAGTATCAAAGAAAGAAGAAAATAGCTTCAGTGTTTTCTTCTTCACAATGCTATAAAAAGTGCTCCTAAAACCATGGAACACTAATGAAGGAAAAATATAGAGGCAAATTCTAGTGGCCTTTCAGTTAGTTTTGACGAAGGTAGAGATAAGGATCTGATACAAGAAAAATATAAAGAGTAAAGAGCAATTTGTTGAAGAATAATCACAAAATGCTGAAGAGCAGGGACATGCTGTCAAATCTTTGCATTAAGATTGTAAAGAAGCAGCCAGCAAATCAATATAGTTTATAAGGAGTTTAGAGATAAAATTAAATCCTGTAAATAAAAATGATCTCTCTTCAGTTAAGCCTCTAATCTATGATTATTCTACCATCAAAATAGGTCTTTCATTTTCCCTGAACATAACAGGATCCAAACAAATTTGCAAAGAAGAGTGACTCCATTTTGAAAGAATAACATCCTGCTACCATAAATCACACTACAACCAGTGCTTGTATGTCATTATAATCTGATTGCTAATGTGAGAAGGGAGGAGAGACAGGAACTGACATTTTAGGAGTGAAAGGGAGTAAAGTAAGCTGAAACTGCATAGAACCACAGTCAATCATGTAGCTACTGCTATAGCTATGTTGCTATATGTATGCAGTATGGATAGCCTCTTCATTTGAAGTGGTTAGTGAGGCTATGTAATGATCTTTTTCCTCTCAGTGACAACTCTCAAGATTGGTCTTTCCTTTTTGCCAATAGTGGTAGCTCTATGGTCAGCATCTAAGAACAAAGATTTCTGGTAAGTAAGAAAAAAAGAGACTGGTTCATATGGTGTTGATGAATCTATGACAACTATAACAGGCCATTTGATCACCATATTCAGCCTGTATACATAATCATATGTACATATTTTAGCAATTTTAGGAGCTTTGCTTTATAACCCCTGTGTTTACATTTGTAGAAATCCATCCCTGATCAGTGAAAACATTACACCAGTCAGCTTACAAATATTATAGGTTATAACATATGTAAAATCCTACTATAAAAATATATAACTAAAATTATATTTAATGAATTCTAGAAACAGTGACATGTTTTCCACCTGAACTCTCATATCTGTGCATAGATATCACCTTATCTAACACTTTTTAACTAGAACTGCTTGCCAGCTGAGATGCTGTTTCTTATTTCCTCTCTCAAGATAATTATACATAGTTATAGCTATAAGAAGTTATAGTGACAGAGAGAAAGCCATAATATCTACAGACTAAAATAATCAAATTAGGGAAGATGCTTAAAATGTTATTAGTATGTCATTTACAAACTGTTTTTTTATTAAATATTACAGAAACTGAATAATGTTTTTTCAAAACACATTTTAACAGCATCCAAATTATCCAAATCACCCTCATCTATATCAGCAAGTGGAAGAATAGCGAAGAGTGTCCTTCACAATGTAATTCAAATCGTCTTCCTAATGTGCCTACAAAAACAGTGGTGAAAAAGTTCTGCTTTGTCTTCAAAACAAATCTTTGTGAAGAAAGAGAGACAAGGAAGGAAGGAAGGAAGGAAGGAAGGAAGGAAGGAAGGAAGGAAGGAAGGTCCAAACCTGATAGACAAATGTCATAAAATTTTATCAGACAAATTGGTTGTTTTGACAAATGTCATTGCTTCCTTTCTTTGTATTGCAATGCCCCCTGCAGGTATAAAGGATTCTCTGTTTCTCCAAAGTATTTTCTGTATCTCTTGGAGTGGAGCATTTCATCACAGTAATACAGTATTTCAAATAAATAAAATAAAATAAAATGAAATTAAATAAAACAAAATAAAATAAAAACCTGCTAATTGCAAAACATTGTAACATATGTAAAGAAAACAGTAGACAGAGGAAAAAGAGTTATATATGTATGAAAAAGAGAGTTATACGTGTATAAGAGAATTTGCATAAGACAGAACAGAAGGAGGACATTATTATATCAACATTTTTCTCTAGGCAGAATATTTTAAATATTATTATAAAGCCTCTACAAATGCTTAGTCAATCTAATCCAATATTTTTCTCATTGCTCTGTCCTCCATTAAAGTCCTATACAAAGAAATGGCCATTTTCAGCATATATCTAGTACTAGTATTGTGTCTTGGGATCAAATGGCTTACCCTGTTTTTTTTCTTAGGTTGGGGGGGAGGTTTGAGGAAATGTGTCTATGTTATTTCTCAGAAATTGGATGCCAGCAAATGGTGCATTTGCAGAGTTTTTAGTGTGGGTAAATGTGGAGGCCTGCTTTGAGAACAATAGTATGGGTTGTCTTGTTAGAAGTGTAACTAACTTCAAGGACGAAAGTGCAGGTGCTCTATCAGCAAAATTTGTCAGCAAACTAAGAAAAAAAGAGTAACTGTACGACTGCTTCTAGAAGTTGATGTAATCCTTTAGGCCATTGGTTGTGCTTCTCACACTTGTAGACAAATAAGGTACTATATCTGGATAATTTACTATAAGTATGTATGCTGATGCCTTAATAAATGTCTTCTGGCTCACTGCCTTGAGATCCTGCTCCTTCTTACGCCCACAGTTAAGTCTTCTAGTTAATTAGTTTAACATGTATCACTTAGTATTTTTTTTGTTCAAATCCTAAGCAATACTGTTAAGTAAAATAATATATTTAAAGAAATGAATCATTTTTAAGCAAACATAGAAGGTTGAATCAAAATATATCTTTTGTTGGACAAATATTTGGAAAGCATTGGCATATTAGGCTCTAGCCTAATATGGTTTAACTAATACCTAACCTAATATGGTTTGGTTTAACTTGGTTGTTAAACCAAGTCTTATCTTATGCACACTTATCCAAGAATATAAAACAACAATAAAGAAAACCAGAAGCACATTAATTTTAGAGGGAAATGTAAAGACTGCCCAAATATTCTGTCTGTTAAGTGCTGGAGAGACACAGGAGATTTGCAAGCAAAACTTACTTTAATGCTTGTCATTCATGCCATTAAGTTTGATTTTTCTTATTGAATTTCTTTAGATACTTTGTTTAAATGAATATCACGCTAGGTATCTGAAAGGAAGGTGTCTAAAGTAAATTACTGCTCAAGGCTCCCTTTATAATCAGTGGGAGAGAAATCTAGGATGGGATGATGCAACTCATCATGTGATAGATATCCAAAGAGCAATGGTATCAATTGTCATCTCGAGATGTCTATCTTCTCCTCCAAGAAAAACAACCCGGGAAGGCACACAATAAATAACAAGCACAAATGAAGAGAATGTTTAAATGCAGTTTAAGGCTATACACAGCCTTCAGTGCTAATAATAAAAATAATAAAAAAAAGGGGAGGGCGAGTTACTTTTTTCAACAGCAGTGCTGATCTCTGCTAGTTTTAAGGAAATTTCTAATCTTTGTCTTCATATTGCATGGAACTAGACCTAGAGAGCCAGAAGTCTCTTCAGGTTCTGTATATTACTGAAAGTATTCAAAAACTGAGGACAAATAACTAGCATCTTAAGGAGGAAAAAAAAAAAAAAAAAAAAGAAGAATGAAAGCAAAAGACAACGAATCTACCCTAGAAGAATAACCTATTATCAATGAATAAAAATGGATCAGAGATGATATTTGAGTTCAGCAACTACTCAGCATTAACCACAGCACTAACCTGTTGCCTTAATCCTGGAAGTCTTTGAAATTAAATGCTTTAAAGTATATGTGGGTGAAAGTGAAGCAGCTTTCCAGTGCAGCATTGATAATATCCAGGTAAACTGTAGCCTGAAATCATAACCACTTTTTGATCATATACACTTGTTCAAGATTCCTGATGCTATAAATAAAACTCCAGTAGAATTTGGTTGTGTCTAATTTTCCTAACAGTCAAAAGATGATGTGTTTCAGAAAAAAGAAGTGAAGCAAACAAAATTAGTGACTTTACTCTCAGATGCTTGACTCACAGTGTGTCTGCTTTTAGATCTGTTTCTCTACTGGTACAGAAAAATACAGACCATCTCCTTTTCAGGGACAGCCAAAAGTTAAGCCCTATATTCATATCTTACGCTAACCTCTGCTTCTACTCTGCTAAACACAAGTATCTTAAATGACATTTGATGCTCAAAGATGAGAGGAAAAGGGGCACCAAGGTCTATAAAGTTCCAATGCCTTTCAGAAAAGCACTAGAATATGTTTCCTTCAAATGTCATAAGTGCTGATATCTTGCTTACAAACAGCTCAAAGTTTGCACTGTCTCTTCACCTGAAAGAAAAAACAAATCCATGTTTCTGAATTCATAATAAACCTAACAACAGCAACAACAAAAACAAGAAAATGGATCACTCGGTTTTCTGCTCCTCACAGATCTTCCTGAAGCAAACGCAAAAAATATAGCTGGAATTCAGTCCAAACAAAGGCATGTGCCTGTCCTTTCTGGATTAAAGTGCTGAAAATTAATCAACCACTTAAATTGTCAGTCTAGCTTTATTAAATACAAAATATCAAGCCCAGGCAGCTCAGAGATAATAATTAATATAAGTTCTCCAGTTTTAGGATGATCAGAGTCAGTGAATTAATTCTTACGAATTAGACATTTAGTTCCATAATATAACTTTCTGGGCTTAATTTAAAATTTTATCATATATTTTTATTCAAAAGATGAAAGTAGAAAAAAAAGCTGGAACTTCAGTAACGGCTATACACAAGATCTACACTTCTAGAATATCGGATAATACAGTGCCTTAGGGCCACAGGCCTATAGGTCATATTTCTAAAACAAAATGGCTTTTCTTCCTACAACAATAAAAGATCCAAGTTACTATAGTCTTGTAAGTGTGTCATACATACACAGATCAATATCTGATATAAAAATGTAAAGTATAACTTTGTTAGATTGCTGTTTCCACTATTTGTTTTCCTTATTATTAAGGACATATTTTTTAGATAGATAAAGATTAAATGTTAGTGACTGAATCCTAATTCTGTTCTGCTTTTAAGTTTAGTTTGATATTGTCTTACAAAATTACAATATCATGAATGATTTTTAATATTAAATCGAAGAAACCAGACAGGTAGAGATCAGTTGTACAGAAAATATAAATATAACTGCAGATATGCAAACCCACATTCACATAAATTTATCCCAAGAGTATTGCCACACAGTTTGAACTATTCTCAGAGCACAGTGAAATTATACAAGATTTTCTAATTTAAGAACCACCCCTTAGTTTCAGCCAAGCACCTGTACAATGGCATAATTACATCATTTTGCATGACTCCTAATAATGAGATAAAAATCATGGAATCATAGAATCATTATGGTTGGAGAAGACCTTCAAGATCATCAAGTCCCATCATAAACCCATCACTACCATGCCTGCTAAACCGTGTCCCTAAGTGCCTCATCTACACATTTTTGAACACTGACAGGCATGGTGACTTCACCGCTTCCTTGGGCAGCCTGTTCCAATGCTTCATCACTCTTTCCATGCAGAAAATCTCCCTAATATCTAACCTCAGCCTTGCCTGGCGCAACTTGAGGCCATTTCTTCTTGTCCTATGGGTAGTTATTTTGGAGAAGAAACCAACCCCTACCTCACTACAACGTCCTTTCAGGCAGGTGTAGAGAAAAAAAGGTCATCCCTGAGCCTCCTCCTCCCCAGACTAAATAACCCCAGCTCCCTCAGCCGCTCCTCATAAGGTCTGTGCTGCAGTCCCTTCACTAACTTTGTTGCGCTTCTTTGGATGCACTCCAGCACCTCCATGTCTTTCTTGTAGTGAGGGGCCCAAAACTGAACATAATATTCGAGGAGCGGCCTCACTGGCACCAAGTGTAAGGGGACATTCACTTCCCTGGTCCTGCTGGCTACACTGTTGCTGACGCAAGCCAGAAGCCTGTTGGCCTTCTTGCCCACCTGGGCAGGCTGCTGGCTCATGTTCAGCCAGCTGCTGATCAGCACTCCCAGATTCTTTTTTTCCATGCAGCTCTCCAGCCACTCTGCCTCAAGTCTGCAACGCTGCATGGGATTGTTGTGACAGAAGAGCAGGACCTGGCACTTGGTCTTTTTGAACCTCATACAGTTGGTCTCAGCCCATCGATTCAGCCTGTCCAGATCCCTCTGGACATCTGCTTCATAACTTTCCCAGACACCGAGGCTGGGCTGACAGGACTGTGGTTCTCCAGATCCTCCATCCAACTCTTCTTGTAGATGGGTATCACGTTGGCAAGTCTCCAGTCATTTGGGACCTCCCCTGCTGACCAGGACTGCTGATAGATGGTGGAGAGTGGTTTGGTGAGTGCTTCCACCAGCTACCTCAGAACCCTCAGGTGGATCCTGTCTGGCCCCATAGACTGGTGAGTGTCCAAGTTGAGCAGCAGGTCACTGACTTTTTCCTCCTGAATTATGGGGGGTTTATTCTGCTCTCCATAGGTGTCTTCCAGCTCAGGTAAATGAGGATAAATGACAATGATTTCCTCCTGAATTCAAATCCATATGATTTGAAAGCATACATATCCAGAAACTGTCAAAATATAATCTGTCAATCTTCATTTAAAACACAATAAAACAAACTCTAAAGGATCATAAGCAAAACACTTTTGTATTAAGAATGCCTGAAGTAAAAAGTATGAAAATTACTTTTAGTAAAGAGTAGAAAGTATCATAAAAACAAACATATGATTTCTGCCCTAGTTTCAAGGTCACAGAGCTCTGCCAAAGGAAGTCAAGCTCTTGTAGAACACAAGAGCTATGGTCTATATAGCCATGCAGTGTATATATAGCATTTTATACTGGCATCTTGCATTTCAGAAACTCCCAGCTGCATGCATCTAATCTAAGCACAGATTCAACTAATTAAAGATTCCTGAATTTAAAAAGCTAGGCAAATAAGTAAACAGCTGACGAATATGGGCCAAAACAACTACAGAACTACCAACAAACAACAACTGAAAAAAAATATTAGCTTTTAGAGTTTGCTCTAATGCCTATCTAAACTTCAGTCATTATGCACACTGATTTAAATAGAACAGCATCAGATCTTCCACCCACGAAGGTCTCATCCAGGTAACTACCATACAAGTGTAACGGTAGTTACATTCTTCTCATTCCTTCTGTGATGACATAGTGAGGTTGTAAGGGCAAAGGACCTATTTTGCCCTTATAGTCTTTTAGTTCAGCTACTGCTTCTGAAACTACTAAAACAAATTCTATGTAACTGTGGTTTTTTTTTGTTTATACATTATTCATGAAAAAGTGCATAGAATTTTACTGCATATAGTACAATTCCAAAGCTATATTTGTACTATTTATTAAATAAACTGAATTTTATTTTGCCCCAGGAAGTGGAATACTTCAAAGAACCTTCAGTATGTATTTGAAGCCTGAGTATCCATTAAAATATCCTAAAATGCACTTTCTCCTGCCAGTTGTACCCCTTGTGATCAAGGGGAAATGAAGTACAACTCCTGTGCAGCTTAGATCCTGTGCAATCCGCATCTAGTCAGAGAGAATAAGAAGTAGCCTATTTTGCAGACTCAGAGCTACTTTACATGAAAGAGGCAAGTAAAAGAGAGTTGCTTATATCACTCCTTTAAAAATATGTAAAATACATATTCTTAAATTCACACCCTGCAGACCTCACGTATATCATGTTCATCACGGGCTCTAACACTCCTCCTGAACGTTTTTGTAAGCCTCTTTACCTGTAACTGGGTTTTCTCATGAGGAACACAATCAAGAGTATTTTCAGCTATTTTAAAGCTAGAAGAGATTATTTGTTAGCAACACAATAGTGACAGATTTTTGCTTTGTCACTACTGCTTTCAGCAAGGAGATATGGTGTCCGGTATGGACAAAGAAAATGCATGAAATGAAATATTTCTACTTAGTTAGTTCCACGTTAATTTTACTATCGGGATTTATGAGATGCTTTCAACTGTTCATTGTCATATCATTCAAAAAGCAATTGCCATTGATTTCTCTAACGATGACTGCAGTAACCTAACTGCACTTTCTATTAGCATTGCTCATGTTCAATAGATGTTCAGAAAAAAAATCTATTCATTGATTTGCAAATTGCAAATTGAAAATATTTAAAAGGCAATTTTCACCAATTAATAAATCTGCTAAATATTCAGGGAGTTTTTGGTCATAATACCAAAAAGAAGTCCCATAAAATACAGTTTTGAAAAAAAAAAAAAAAAGAACAGTTCTGTAAAATTATTATTATATTAGTTTATTTCATTTGTGGTTTCCAAAGTTGGAAAACTTGCAACAAAAATTTAATAAAAGCAATTTCTTGGGAATTAGATCAGTATCAAGCACGAAAGCACATTAAAAAAGTGAATGAGTGCCAGTAACTTGGAGCAAAATACCACAACATTAAACCATAGTCAAATACCACACACTTAAAACACGACTGCCAAAAGTAGTCATGCACCATTTCATGCATTTAGACGTCGTTATAAAATACCAAATTATACTGAAAGCACTGCAGTATTTTTAAGTGTGGTTTGTAAGAGCAGAAATACTTTTAGTATGAATTTCACCTGTAAGGCTGCATGAATTCCTGCACAGTGAAATTATTTTGTTATTCCAAAAGTGCTCTTGCCTCCCAAAAGCTTCCCAGAAGTGACAAGTCCTGTCACAGTATGGAGTTTGGGCTGAGAAGTGAGAATTCATTGCTCATGGACTTTCTGAGCACCTTAGCCAAGGAATTATTTGATGGCTGTTTTTGCTGTTTGCTGCTGCATCTAGCCTACATTTAAATAAACTTTACCAATTCCTTTCTCTACAGTGGAAGATAAGTTTTTTTTTTTTTTTTTTTTTTTTTATGAAACTGAAATGCTTGTGCAAAGGCTTCTAATATCAGACAGAGGAAGAGAAAGAAATCAGACAGGATCACCCTACAAGCAAGTAGGAATTTCTTAACCTTTTTTTTATTATTACTTTATTTTTCCACGTATAAAATGTATAAATCAAGTTACATACAGCAATAAAATTGCCATTAATATGAAGACTTATTTAGAAAAAAAGATCTCACATTCAGGATGGTATTTCTGGTAAAAGACTTTGCCTTTCCCAAAACACTGACTTCATGTTTAGATAATGGTCTTAATTCCAAGCCCTGTTTGTTCTCACCTGGAACAGATATTGGCTCACCTAAAACATTCATGATTTAGCTGTATTTACACAGTTTCTGTGAGAGCTAAGTTACGTAAATGCTACTAGAGTTTAATCTGTGAAAAAAGAAAAAATGTTAGGAAGATGGGAAGCAATAAGAACCTTTATTTCTAGAATTTGCATCTTATATTTAGAGAATCCTAGCACTGAAAACATAAGCTAAATGATGCAAGCAGAGTGTGTCTTAATCCTCTTCACACAGGTCTTATTCAAACTTTTACAGCTTTAACCTTCCTATAGTTTACACTATTGAGCTTTCCACCCTCAGCTCTTATTGTTTCAGGATATCTTAAATTAGCCAGAACATGGTATTATTGCAAAACATTTCATTAAAAACAAACAAACAAAACAGAACAAAAAAAGAACAACAACAAAAAAATGCTTTATCAGTTCTTGATAGACATGTTATCAGAATAATCCCACTCTGTGTACCTTTACCTCCCAGAAAGATTCAGTGGACCTGTCAGAAAAGGTTGCTGTAGCAGTCACAG
Source organism: Nothocercus julius (assembly GCA_013398735.1). Classification (NCBI taxonomy): domain Eukaryota; kingdom Metazoa; phylum Chordata; class Aves; order Tinamiformes; family Tinamidae; genus Nothocercus; species Nothocercus julius. The sequence continues at coordinate 9,041,388 of VZSV01000019.1, read as the reverse complement.
TTCTCAGAGACACAGAAAGTGGCATATTTGATTTTCCTTTTTTTTTTTTTTTAAGTGATCAGATAGTTTAAATTAAACATAACTAAAATGCTGATATTTCAAAACCCTTCCTGATAGGCTATAACTCCTCACCGAATTCCCTTGACTCTGCTAACTGTTATCACTATTTTGTAATCACAACTGGAAAGGGGAAGGCATACCCAAAATATTCGGCCCATGAATTTCATGCATTTTGCTTTGAAGGAATGAAAAGTTACATCTATTTTCGCCTCCTTTTCTAACCCTTTGACGCATGATTGTATTGTATTTATACCCAAGCATCTGCTACAACATCTCCAAGTCATTCAATCACACATATTTTACGATAAAAGTACAGTGTTTACATTAGACTGGTGGTCTGAATCCTAAGAAAGGAAAGATCCTGCAAATTAATCATTTCTATGAACTTCATTCTAAGTCTGTCTTAGATGAGAGTAGAGGTAAAAGTGACTTTGATACACTGTGATAATTTAGAAAGATTTATAATTAGCAAATGTTGTTTAATAGCTTTCAAGTACTGCTGCAAGGTATGTTTATAATGATGTCTTTTGCTCATTTTACAGTTTTGGAGATAATTTTAGCTTGTAAAGTAGTTCAACAAAACAAAAAAAATCAAGACATATTTCATGTATACACATATAATTTTCCATAACAACAGTTTTGTGCCAATTACAATTACCCCAATGGTATTAAACTGACAATGATACTTCTTATGATTCCACAGGAAAACTGAGTAATATACAGCAAGATAATAGTGTATCTTCCTATTCTTAATGAGATTGAAAAGTATTCATGCACTTTTCCCTTTCACAAAATATACCTTATCATAAGGTATACCTTATACATGAGCATGAGGCATTGACGTTAAATGTGAGTGATGATGTAGTTACATAATATGTATACATAGTGCAAATAAATCGTGTTCTTTTGAAGTATGTTACCTGGTGAAGGACAAGACAAATCACTCTGGTCTCTACATTTGGCACTTTGTGACCATGATTATCTATCACATACTGCCTGAAATGAGAGCTACGTTTTTACAAAGATGGGAGGTAAATAGGTCAATAGGCAATCAAAAGTGGCCAAAAAAAAGGCTGAAGTGATTATTTATGTTCAAAGTGTGTTTATGTTCAATGAGTCTTTGTAAAAAAATATATATAAAATATGAAAAAAAAAAGACTTTTAAAAGATTAAAATTCCTGTCCAAGTACAGGAATCAAAGTCTTAACAGTTCTTTTTATCTTTCAGTAGAAAAAAAAAAACACAAAACAAACAGGAAAACTCTTCGTGAGATACTGAGGGCTCCATTTTAATCTCCAAACATTGTTTATGTCTACAAAGTCAATTATGACTCTTTTAATTCTGGATCTGTAGCTACAAAGAATTAATGAGGTTTAACTAATCCACTTCATCAGTCATATTCCACCACTAACTAATTTTCCTTGCAGTGCCTACATTGACAAATGCTTAACACAAACTACGAAATTGATAGAAAGCCTTTTTCAAAAAGTAGAGTTAATTAGGCACAGAGAAACAAATGCTGCTACAAGCAAGTTTCTACTAGGCAACATTATCTTCAGAAATTTCATATGTAAAATGGACTTATTTGGAAAGGACTTATAAATGGATATAATGTAAAGATGCTCATTAAGTCTTCAGCTGTACATGCTTTCATTCGGTTTTATGTGTGAAAGATAAGGAAGATGAGAAAAACAACGAGAAAGTATGATAAGGGGTAAAAGGAGAACAGATGGCAAGATGGAAAACCGAACGAAAGAGATGAATTATGGCAACAGCATATGCAAACACTGATCTGCATATTATACAATTCAGGAAAGTTGTCAAAAATACAAAGACTTTAAAATCTTATTGCAATTAAATAAATCTGCACAAAAAATCTTTTTTGAAGAGAGGGGAGCTGAATAAGAAATAAAAGGTAATTTCAGAGAAAATCACAGGTGTAAATGTAAAGACTTATTAAATTATAATTTAAATATTAGGGATTGTGCAGGATGCAAAGCACTTAGCTACTTGGGTGTTGAATTGGAACTTGCAAAGGAATGGAAGAATTTAACGCATCAAAAAAGATGATATTGATACGCAATTGTTCATAAATACACCTCTTCTCACGTTTACACCAAGATTCATCTCTTTATACTTAACAAAAGAAACAACAAAGCAACATCTACAGAGCATGAAAAGTGTTACAGAAAAAGGAAGCGTTACAGAACAGGAAGCATTACAGAGGTTATGGGCAAGCCAACTGTGAATCTTCAAAGGGATACCCACGTAAGTATTGCGCTGCTAGGCATTTTGCCACAGAATTTCAAATGATGGTGGACTTGCATTTGGCAGCAGAATAAGCCAAATCCATTGCCAGGACAAAGACAAAGATTCATGTTGCCAAATTTCAGACATTTACTTTGGAGGAGGTTTTCTTAGACAATGTCAATACAGAAAATATCAATATAGAAAATACAAAAAAAAGTCAATACAAAAAATACGGATTTTTTAGAGATAAACATTCTTAGTGAAGAAAAATGGGCATTTTTAGAAAGGAATATTATCTTTGGGATGAAATTAATGTGGCATTTGTGGTGTACTGCCACATTGATGTATGAAGTCAGACTAGACAGCAGCACCATCTACTGTTTAGACTGTAATCTCAGAAACTCCTAAAAACTGGAACAAAATACATTATGTATGCTTTACAGTGGAAAATTCCCATGAAGAATCAATTTCCATAATCGATAAAGCATGCCTTAAAAAATTAAGTTTTAAGGCAAAACTAAAAAAGACAGCTATGCAAGATTGAAATGAGCGCCATCCATTTCTGCATTTTTTTAATGCAAATTATTCCAATAATGGAAATAAGAAGTAATAAGAGTAAGAATAATAAGTAAAGTGGAAAAGCAACTGCTTTTACAATCAAATGGTTCATTTGTTACATGATTATCAAGAGAGTGTAAGCATCATACACACACATATATATATATCCACACACATAACACCTTGAAATCGACTTGCAGACTGATTTGTACTCCTTACATTTAAGACTGATGCGAACAAGCCCTGAAAATTGTGCCATTTTTCAGATTAATAGCCAACGGACACCTAATGTCTTAGCAGATCTTATCTGAAGGAAATGTCTGGAATTTTACTGTTCTTATTTCACATGGTAAGAACCTTTCCTACCCACCTACACACCTTCCTAACATATAGGCTTTCTGACATTTTTATTCACAGCTTAGCTATGTTCTTGGAAGTCCAAGCCAAGGTTATGTAGCTGTGCATTATCAGAGATGGGCCTAGGATCCTTGGAGCACAGAGTTAGGGAGAGGGGGGGTTATATTGTTTTTCAGCACATGAGATCATTGAGAGACTGGACAGCAAGGATTAGATGCTAAGATTTAGGATAGGTAGATGCCATACTGACCCATGGGTTTGAATGTCAGCTACTCAACAGTAACTTTCTATGTGCTCCAGCTTATCCACAAACAAAAAGCTTTTCCCTGTGTTGTACCATTAGATATTTCTGCAAATCCTAGTACACTGCAATAAATCATGACTTTTTATTAAATTTTAGTTAGTTTTCAATCCACGTATCAACATTTGGATCCAGGCCAACTTGAATTAATGTTGTAAAATGCTGTACTAAATCCTTCAGTGATGTCTGTCCAAAATCAGGATCTTACATCCTCTCCATGAAAATGCAGTGCTCATAATAAAGACA
>VZSV01000019.1:8946730-9036151 GCA_013398735.1 Nothocercus julius | reverse complement strand
AAAAAAAAAAAAAAAAAAAAAAAAAAGTACTGTATGGCAGTTGAGCTGGAAAGCCAGGAGTTCTCTAGGGTAATCACGTTTCACAAGGCCTTCTCAACACCGTGTTACTGGCTCTAGCTTTGACCATGATCAGGAAAGGCTTAAAATTGATTCTGCATAGTGAATTGCTGCAATGGGAGTTGCAGTTTTGTACCCCAACCAGTACCAGTGCTTCCCAGGGTCACACAGACAAAAAAGGCCAATAAACTACCACTATTTTATCAATATTTTTTTCTTCGTCCTGCGGTCACTCCTTCAGCCACTGCCCCTAGGGAGCGCTCGCTCGCAGCCCTGAGAGACTCCCCGACGACGCGTCCCAACCACCGAGGACCGGCCGCAAAGCACGTCCTGCCAACGGCCCCAACGGCCCCAACGGCCGCTCCCCGGCCCTGCGCTGTGCGCAGGCGCCAGGCGGCGCCGGCGTCACGGGGGAGGGGAGGAGGAGCGCGGATGAGGCGGCTCTCAAGGTCGCCGGTTCCCGCCACCTCGGGACTGCGGGGCCCCCGCGGCGGAGGTAGCGCCCGCGGGCGGGGCGTGCGGGGCAATCTCGCGAGCTTTCAACCGCGGGGCGGGGCGGGAGGCAGGAGGAGATGGAGGCGGAGGCGGAGCAGGGGGCGCGGCAGGTGCGTTAGGGCGCGGCGTTGCGGCGCGCGCGGGTGGCCGGTAACGAGCGTTAGGTGCGCGTTGCTGTTGGCGGGGGAGAGCCCTGCTGCCGTCGGGGTGCTGCGGCTGTGGCGTAGCCCGCGCTGCACTGTGTGGGTCTGAGGCAGGACTGTAGCGCTCTGGAAACTGAAATGCGTTGAACTGGGAGTTAAAAGCGGAAGAGATGGGGTCAGCTTTAAGAACCGCCTTTTATTTTATTTTATTTTATTTTATTTTATTTTATTTTATTTTATTTTATTTTATTTTTAACTAGCAGTGACGTTTCTTTGTTTTGCGACCATTTGAATTGCTACTGGTCTTTTTGTGTTTGCTCTACTAACAAGCTGCGTTTCACGGGTTTGGCTGTGTTTTGTTTGTTGGTTTTGGTTTACAAAAAAATAAAAAGGGAGAGGAAAAGTGCAAGTGGTGGGGAACAGGCAGCAAAGTGTAAAAGCTGAAACCCATTTACTTTATTATTAGGATTAAACTTGAAATTGATAGTGATCTGAAAACTTTTATAAACAGAATCCTACTTTTTTGTTTGTTTGTTTTTTGTGTGTGTGTGCAAGTTCATTTTCAGCTGTTACACTTCACTGTCAAAATCTTGCTAAGTCAAGCCTTTTTGACACTTTTGGCTTTTCTTTATTAAGCTCCAACACTGCTACTTTCTGAACACTTGACTTGAACACAGGGCAGCTCATGTTCTTCAGCTGGGTTAGAAGTAACAGCACATATATGTTGTAAATTATAATGATTTTTTTCTTCTATTTCTTTGCATTAATTAACAATTTTAGTGGTTTCTCTTTCCAAAATGAACAAATATTTCCTTTAGAGGTGGATAGCGTACTGTCAGATCATTGTTGGTGAGAGAGAAGTCCATGCTAAATGCTTCAAACTGCAGAGAGTTGTTCCAGTTTCAGTGCCATATCAACTGTTAATCTCAAACTGTCAGTGTTTTAAATCATGATTCCTTGAAAACTGACCATTTGAAAGTGTTGTGAAGACAGTTGTATTATAGAGTCAGGGTCTCAGTGTGCAGGTACTTTCTGACTACTCATTTTTTTCATCTTTTTCAACAGGTTATGTTTAGAGGAGAAGTGTCTCTCGTGTACTTCTGTGGTGTCCAACAGTTCATCTGTTGATGCTTATGTACTTCCTTTATAACTTCATGGTAGAACAGTTTCCAAGATTGTCTGTTTGGTTACTGCAGATCTGGATCCAGAGGTTGTTTTAAAAAAATGGGGACTGCTAAAACTCTTTATGCTGCTCGAATACGGTTGCTTCAGTTGACAGGAGTCAGATTATCTGGTTGCATATTTCCAAAAACTCACCAGTTTGGGTTTTATATGCTAAACTATTGTACAAGATGGGCACCACATAACAGAGTTAAATGCCAGGTAAGTATTTATTTTTGTGGTGCTGTAGGTATACATGGTACAGATTGATTCAGAGTTAATATGATTTGTTTAGAACCTAAAGGGTTAAGCTTTTGCTCTTACAGCCTGACTCATGAGTTAAAGATGCATTCCATAAGTAAGGTCAAAGGGCCCACAGCATAAAGTTGTTGGAGACTTGGTGATGCACTATAAACTTTGTACTAATACAAACTTCTTGTTTGTACTAATACAAAATTGAAGAGAGGGCAATTGATACTGGATTGATAAGAGAGAATAAAGAGTGTGTTCATTAAAAAAAAAAAAAAAAAAAANTAAAATAGAGGCTTTGCAGTCCAGTGTGTGTTTGGATGCTTTATATTTATTTATTTATTTATTTATTGGTGAGGCTTTTCAAAGGTAAAACGTTGAGTGTGTTCATTAAAAAAAAAAAAAAAAAAAAATTGTCTATATAAACAAAAAGTATAAAAGCTGTATAAAATATAAAAATAAGATTAATCTTGAGACTTAAAATTCCAAGTTGGGTTGTTTGTCCATTTTTTAGTAGTATGTAGCTATATATAATTGAAGGAACCTTTAAAAATATAAATAGCTGTGTGATTCTGTGAATAGACTACTGCGTTTTCCAGTTAGTTGTATAGGGGCTAAGCAGTTAAGCAGTTATGAGAAAATCTAGATATTTTTACAACTGTTTTAAATGGACTAATGGATTAATGAAGTATGTTAAAGATATTTTTTTCTACCTGCTGTTTCCCTTCAAAATAATAATATTTGTCTGTTTGATTATAGGTTTCCAAGATAAATGATGAGAAATCAGTAGTAGATGCAACAGCTGCTGTTGGTGTGCAAGGAAATAAAATAGCTCCTGAAAAAAGTCCTAGTGCAATACATAATGGAAAACACCGTTCATTAGAGGGTATTTAACCTTTCTTTGTCTTAAAAAGCAACCTCTATCTATTGGTTGATATCTTGCATTAATAATCAAGATGGTATAAACTGTTAACTTTAGTTTTACATCATGTATTGATTTTTTTGTTTGTATCTTAACGACCGGATTATGCACTGATATTATAGTTATTTTTTTATTTTTACTCCAACTTCAGTCAACTATTAAAATGCTTATTCAACCTAAACTGAACAGATGCAAAACTTGTAGCTTTCCCATGTTCCTCTTAGCAGCAATGGTGACTTACAAAAGCAGAACACAGTTGTGTTGAATGGGTAATTGCTTTGTGTGAGCCCATTTTGGACTAGAAAAATCAGTTCGTAGCGTATTCACTGACACCTGTAAATGACCTTTGACTGGTGTTCTTGATATTTAAAACTGGAAAAAACAACACCATTCCTGTGTGAGTTGACATTTCTGGTTTAGGGAAATGTAATGATTGTCGTGCAACTTAAATACCATCTTTATTTTAGAAATGTTTCCTTGCTTTTCTTCCCATGACTTTGCTTGTTTTCTCATTCCTTGCTAATAACCAATCCTCAGATGTGGCATTTTGCATCATGCATCTTTTATCTTACGCTACTTTAAAGTAGTTTTTAGCTCCTGTGCTTCAGGGTGTTAGGTCATTCTTATTCTATGTATATTTAATTCTTGTATGTAAAGATTCTCTAGTCAGTTGCTTTAGGCGTTTTCAGCTTTTGTTTACAAACCGGATGACAGTGTAATTATAATTGATGAAGTCAATGAGAGTATATACTGTTTACATAATTATATTGTCCAGAAAACAGCATTATGAGGAAGTGTTGTGCTATTTGTTGTACAAGACAATTAAGATGACATCATCTACCCTGAAAAAAGCTGTTTTGCAATATGTCCTGATTCTGCAGTACAGATTTTTTTTTTTTTTTACTACTCTGTTATAGGTTTGTATTGTGAGTAAATGAGATGCTATTAAGTATACAAAAATGAATCCCCACACAAAACTTGAAGTATATTTTTTAAGCACCACTAAATCCATCTGACAGGCGTGACAGTCTTTTAAATATAACTGTTAGGCTTATGCTTATTCCTGAATGCTCTTGCATTATCCATAGAGTAATGTGATTGAACAGCACCGGTGTCCTTGTTTGTTTCTTGCTGCACGTATCTTTTCTTAAAATCTTAGTTTTCTTGGTAGACCACAATAACATACTTATCCTATTAGCCAGTTGAAATGTTTAGATTTTCAAATTTGTCGGTCATACGATTAACAATGTCTTTGCAAAGCAGTGACAATTATTTGCTAGTTCTTATATGAGGTTTAGCTCTACAGAGAATACTGTCTAGTATTCTGTGGAATATTTTGGGGCATCTTGTTAAGTGTATTAAAATGTTCTTAGACATGTTAATATCATAACTTTTTATTTCTTGAAAGATAACATCTTCAACTTTTTTTTTTTTTTTTTTTTTTGGTGTGTGTGTGTGCTGGAGTGTTGTGAAACAGATTTTTCATACTAAGATAGAAGGATTTCTGCTCTTTTATAAATTAGCTAAAGAAATGATATATTGTTCTGTGTCCCAGTGTGACTGCATTCCCATTTTTGGTACTCTGTAATAAAATGTCAGGGAATAGTTATACTGTGCTTGATTTTCTCTGTATGTCTTGAATTGTTACAACCCTGCTATTCTTTTTTTGGTCATAAAAGCAGTGCTATACCAGATCATCAGAGAAACAAAGGGTTTTGACTCATATTGTCTCTGAGATATGCCACTTTAATTTGCAAATCAAGTGTTGCCATGACATTGCAAACTTCAAAAGAAATGGGGAGCGTTATATTCTTATGAAACAAAGTATCTTGGTACCTGTCTTTTCTGATTTCACAGAGCATTCATTCATCTGGTGAATGCTTTCTCATCTTTTCCTCTTGCTCAGAGAACTCTCTGAAGGTGAAACAAGACTGCTTAACTGTCAGTGAGAAGCCTCTTTGCTTAATCTGCATTTATTAAGCAGATAGTTCCTTATAGAACCAGCGGTTTTGTTCTTCACATCTATCTGTCGTCTTTGTAGGTCATCTGTCTTGTTACACTCTTTTTTTTTTTTTCCCCCCTGCCCTCGTTTCAGTCAGTGTGCCGAGCCCCCCTGCAGATACATAGTGCTGAAGAGAATGTCTGTTGTTCTTTTCTATAATGATTTGTAATATTCGTGTAATTAGTAGTTTGAACAAAAGAATTTTCAGTAGAATTTCTTTTGGAATAACTGTCTGTCACTTATGAATTTAAACATTATATTTTTCTTTCAAAACCCAAGTGGATAAAGCTAGTAGCAACCGTGTGTGATTGGTTTGATCTCAAAGCTGAACCTGCCTTGCTTCAGAAGGTTGAACTAGAGAACTCCTGAGGTCTATGATGCAAGGATTTTTTTTTTTTTTATTCACTGTTTACCCACCTAAAGAGTTCTTACATGTATGTGAGAAAACCATTTTTCATGTAGTCTTGCAGTTACACGAAATCACTATATATGCCATTTGAACTGAATGTCATTTGCCAGTTCATATTTGTACTAAAGTATTTTTAGATCCAGTTTACATAGGACAATATGTAGCCTAGGCCTGGGAAGTGCCACTAACTAAATAACTAAATATAATGCCGTTATAGCAGCACTGTTAGTTTTGATTTGAAATCTGCTTGGGAAATTTGTAAAGCTAGTTTGTATAATATAACCTATATAGTGGATCAAAGCAGTTATTTTCCCAAACTCGGTTTTCTTGCTATGTTACAGTACAACTACTTTAACTAATTTCACTGTTTTGGCAGAGTGCCCCTTTATGTAAATGCACTTTCCCCCCTAACTTGGGAGAGGCATGTAGCGAGTAGTTAGTTAACCTCATAAGTTTAGCCAGCCTCAGATGAAGCAAATCAGTCCATTGAATTTCAAAATGTGCTTTATTTTTTTCATCCACCCTGTATTTTATACATTAAAATCTTAAAAGTATGATTTTGTTTGCTGTTTTCCAGCAAACTCATTATATCTTCTCTGCAGTATGTTTTTTTTTTTTGATTAAAATAGCCCTTTTTTTAAAGAGCAGAATTACAGCTTACAGCATTTGCTTCATTACAGATACCTGTCTGTCATATCCCCAGACCAAAAACCAACTTGAAACACATTCTGTCAGTACAAAATACCTTAAATTTAAGTTATAGGTATTCTTATTTATTAATGTACATGCAAGCATTTTTCTGGATAAAGGTGATAAATGACCTTATGATAGTGTATGTTTTTTAGCCTTGCTGATCTTTTAATGCAACAAGCACTGCATGCCCTGGTGCTGTGAAATTTGCTGCTGCTGTTGTTGTTTTTGTGTTTTTTACTCTGTGGATAGATGAGTTTTTAAAGTCATTCAGAGGTTAAAAATGTTGGCACTCCTCCTAGTTTTGTTATAGTTTAGTAGAATTTCAGCCTTGTAAATCCACTGAAGAGGTATTGGTTTGAATTTCCAATGTCTAATGTTAAAAGAGACCTACAAAAATTGGCAAAATACTTTAATCCCTTGAATTTATTTCATGAGCTCTATTTAGTTTTCGCTTTCTTGCTGTTGCTATTTCTATGTGTTGTAACTTGTCATCTAAATAAGAAGTGGTGGGTGGGTTTTTATTGGATGTCTCTTTTTTGCGTGCACACCCTCTCTTTAATCATTCCAGTTGGACTAGCAGACAACAAGACCAATTTGTGGTCTGATTCTAACCATACCCTGGGTAAAGCAGTTGAATTTAGCTTGTCTTCCTATTGAGTGTTTTCCAAAGCTGTTGCCTACCCCCCCTCCCTTTTTTTAAATTTTATTTATTTTTACTCCTCCCATTGCTGAGCTGAATAGGTAATTTACAAAATCCATTGCTGTACACATCTGCTTCTCTTAAATAGAGTTTACAGCACCATATGTGTAGATGGCTTCCAACCGCCTAGCTATTTCATTATGAAACAGAATTTACTGATGTAATTAGTCATGTTTGTATTGATACATACCCAAATAGATTAGGGATTTATTTTTAATAAAACAAAACAATACAGAAAAATGTGCTGAATATTTTTCTCTTATAATTGTAGTTATTTGCAAAAATAGTTAATAAAATGCATGACCTCAGATGATTTATTTTAAAAACAAGTGAACAGAAAGCTTAAACTTCCTGTTTGTGTCTTTTGTAACTTTTAATTCCATCTTTGAAACTCTCAGTGTCTGTATGTTTACATGTGTTGTATGTTTTATTTAAGTGTTTTTCCTTTCTTACCCCTCTTAGGGGTAGCAGTGATACCTTGGGTTTTGTTTGTTTGTTTGTGTTTTTGTTTTTTTTTTTTTTTTTTTAAACGAGAAATTGTTTTATTAAATATAATACTGAATGCCAGTTTGGTAAGTAAATGAGTTCCAATGATGAGGGAAAAAACTGCATCACTAGAGAACTGTAGTAGGTTCAAGGCTGCATGTGTCGTGTGAGAGTAACACAGTACACTTACAGCAATTTTGTCCTTAAATTTGGATTTTGACTTGATGTAGCTAACAGTGTTAAAATGATAACCCAAAACGTTCAACAGCGTTTTGTAGCACCTTTGAATAGCTACTTTTGTTTTGCATCTTGTTCACAAATTAGTTGAAATATTCAGTTATGTAAACCTTTATTTCCTGATGAAACGAGAGATATGAAACACATTATGCTAATGAGTATTACAGAGTAGTTTTTTTATTATTTTTTGGAGATGCTAAAATTTTAACTCCTGCTTGTACGTTGCGTTTGGTAATTAAAAGTGCTCATTGTTCTTAACTAAGCTGCTCCTTGTTATATGGGTAGTATACTATATTATGTATTGTGTGTCCAAAAATTTAAATGTATAAGATCTAATTTCCTGACTGCAAACTCTTATTTCCACAGCAAAAATGAAACATCTGAACCTATCATTTGCAGCTTGTGGGTTTCTGGGTATTTACCACTTGGGGGCAGCAGCTGCTCTTTACAGGCATGGTAAGAAGTTACTGAAAGTTGTGAAAGCGTTTGCGGGAGCTTCTGCGGGATCACTGGCTGCCACTGTCTTATTAGCAGTACCAGAAAATATAGAGGTAAATTAATAATCTTGTCGGTATAGGACATGATCATTTTCAAAGGATATGTTTAAAGGAAATATTTTAGTTGTTACTTCTTTTGTTGCTTGCGGCAACAAGCATGACTTACATATATGTTTTCCTTCAAGAAAATTATGAAACCTGAACAAAAAAAGTTTGTGAACGTTTGTGTTTATTTCTTCAAAATCTGTGTTCAGTTTATTGTAAAAAATCACATAGACTTTCTGTTTAACTAGTTTAAAACATAAAGTCCATTCAAGTCTTGCAAGTAGGAAAACAATGTACAAAAACTCTACTGAATGTCAGTGGAGGATTAACAAAGTTCTATTCTAATATTTCTTATGTATGTTTTCTTTCCAGAGAAGTCACCCTTTTATTACCATGGAAATAGTGTAATAATCTAAAATCTCAAAGTAAACAGTCTTCAGTAGTGTTTTCATAAAAGATTCTTGGAGAGGACAGTTGCTTTTCTTTTCTTTTTTCCTTTCTTAGGTTAAGGCTGTTTTGCTCTCCAGAAGTGCATTTAGAAGATCATGCTCATAATCCATGATGTAGCCTATGAGACACAACAATTGGTTAATTTATGTGTTTGTTTATTTGATTTTTTTTTTCGTTATATTTAAAAGTTACAGTAACCACTGAGTCGTTTGTTTTCATACTCAGGCTTTGCTCTGATATATATAGAAGGCCAGGCCTTGCTAAGTGTTAAGTTTTTATATATACATATATATATACACACGTATATATCTTTTAATATTTAGAATGTAAGATGGAACAATACTTGAGGAATTTAATCTTCCAGATAAAATATTATTCTAAGTACACCTAGGTTTCAGCTTTGGGTATTCCTCAGGTAAGCCTTTTTTTAGCTCAGGGAGGTTATTCTGCTCATTCTTGGCTTCTAGGTCTCAGGTTTTATTCCTAGTCTGGTCCTACTTGTGAAATAAAAAATCTAAGTTAGGAAATACTACATTAAGGAAAAAAAAAGGAAAGGGGGTTACTTTTTATTGTAGATATGAAGTCTATTCTTTTTCTTAAAAATGGCATCATGTTAGGATGAACTGGAGAATGTTTCATGAACTTTTTAGCCCTTTAGAGTCTTTCTAATTACTTTTTAGTCATTCTGTTACATTGTTTGAATGGAAAATTATGAGAATTCTCCCTGTCATGAAGCAAGGAGGAAAATACTCCTCAGTTCTCATGGAATTTAAGTAAAGGCAGTGCTGTCTACCAAAAAGAAAATGTTTAATTTTAATATTTTGTTTTCTTTAACATAGACTTTGATATAGACTAATTTTTCCTCTCAGCATAATTACATCATCAGCTTTTACAAAAAAAATAACAATATGTAAGGAATATTTCCAACTGTTGAAATATTTGATATCTGCAAGTATAACTCTCATACCAATTAATGTTTTCTTTTTTTTTTCCAAGAGATGGTTAAAAAAGCTGTAATTAGGTCTTTCTGCAGGTTCCAGTCTCAAAGCTGTAAAATTTGGGAACTTTGAGTGTAACACGAAAAAGTCTTGTTTTGACTATTGCTTTTCTATTGAAGTAACTCACAAGTATTCCCTTCATCAGTATCTTGGATTTTTGTTGCTCTTGAAAGAGCAAGGGATTTGAGAATCCTATGGCCAGATTTCCAAATATATGGAGGCCTTTAAAGCTATAGATAAGTACCTATTCCATTCAGAAGTACCTGATCATCAGGTTAGATCTTGAAGTTTACTTAAATCACTGCAAATAGCTGCCGTTGCTAAACCTCTCATCAGTCACTTAAAAATTTTGATGCTATGTTTAAGGTTTTTTTAGCACTAACAATTATAAACAATTCATAGTTGTAAGTAGAAATTGTCCTTTTGGCAGCAAAAATTGAAAGTCAGTGTATAATTCGTTCACACCCTTTGTAATAAGTAGCTTTCTGTCATTCTTGTAGATTTGGATTAATCCAGCTGCTGTTACCTGTATTACCCTGCTACTTCAGTCACTTTATTAAGGCCTCTTAGATACAAGAATAGCAATTCTGAGGTGCTTTTCTAGTCTTTAGGGAATTGTGTGTTTCTCTTCTCCAACTGAGAAATTTAGAAACAGAGGTGATGAAGATGTGAATTTCAGTCAATATGTGCCTGTTCTCCTTCTGGCTGACCTTGAACAAATCTAACATTAAAGTGGAATGCATTCAAGTCCTATTTCATACTGCTAGTTTTATGTATTTGCAGTGAGAAGCTGGGTTGGAATTGGCAATGACAAGTAAAGTACCTGCTTCCTATTGTAAAAGTACAAATCTAACTAAGAATCTGATGGCAGGTTGACCTGTGTGAAATGAATTAACAGGAATCACTGAAGTGATCATTGCTTAGGAGACATGTACCTCTTATCCCTGACTAGCATTTTGTAATATTTGTTAGAAGGAACATGTAAGGAAAGTGAATGCAGGGACCATTACTGTCCCTCATTTAGGTGAGTGCTCAGACATACCACTGATACGAGGAAGTTGAGCTGCCCCAACCTATGTTCTCTTTATCTTGTAATACCTCCCCACCCCAACTTTTTCATATTTCTCCTACTGTGACCTCCTTCACAGATAGGACACAATAGCTTGTCTTTCCTTCCTATTCCACCCTGCACCTCCATGATGTCAATCTTCTGTTTAGTTACAGGAACATGCTTACTGTGTCTTCATGCAGCAACCAAACAATCCAGGATCCTGCAACTAGCTATATGCAGTTTGTACAGTTCTTGTATTCTGGTTGTTAAGTGCATGTGAGTGCAGTATATCTATTGGATAAACTATTTTCGGAAAGTCAGATAAGATTGGATTGCATTTTTTTTTCCCCCTAAGCCAATAAAATTGGAACAGAAATCTTTTTGAAAAGGTAGAAAAATGAATACTGAATAGTGAGTCTTAAACCTTCAGAAGCACAACTCAGGGTTTCAAAGTTTTTTTATTTAAAAAATAAACACTACATATTCTTTCACTTTCCCTTCAGACTTTTTTCTTTTTTTTGGCTCCCGTTTCAACCTATTTTTCCACAGTCATTAAAGCTGTTTCAGCTTGCTTAAAATAATTTTTTTTTGTGCAGTGAAATCTGTAATCTAATATCTTGCACTTGTATGTACCTTTTTCCTTTATCATATCCTCTGTCAATTTTTGTCACACAGTGTATTCATTAAATGTGTGTATTTGAGTGGTCTGTTTTTTTTTTTTTTTTTTTTTTTTTTTTTTTTTTTTTTTTTTTTTTTTTTTTTTTTTTTTTTTTTTTTTTTGCACTAGGGGAAACCTTTTTAAAGATTATAGTCATCTTGAAGTAATTATGTCTATGTTTACTACTGAGGTAATATTTAAGATAAAATGTTGCTGTAAACTTCAAATAGAAATTGTTATTCTTGTAAAGTCATGGTTCAGAGAATTGATTTAGCAGTGATCACACATGACAAAACTGCCATTAACTTTCCTTAATTGTTAATAAGGGATGATCTTTTTTTTTTCTTTTTAATTTAAGTAGGGATCTTGTATAAGTTGCCTTGCAAATTAATTGTTACAGAAGAGTCAACAGTTTACTATGCTTATCTTGTTACAAGCCAAGCACATACAGGAAAATATCTTAGTCTGATCTTGTAGCTCACTATTGATTAAAAGTTTAACTGTTTTAAGTACTGCAGTTGGACATGCTTTCTGTAACTACAGCATCCTTAATGATGAAAATTTTAATTTTCAGGAATGTAAGCAGTTTGCCTATGAGTTTGCAGAGGAAATTAGAAAATTGGACTTTGGTGCTGTAACGCCTGGTTATGATTTCATGAAAAGACTTAGGTACCTATCTTAAAATATGTTTTAAAATCCACTTTTATGTGAAAGTCTCTAAATTAAAATGAAGAGTACAGCTGCTTTTTACATAGTCTGGGGATCTGGACAGTTTTTCCCCTGAAATATTTGCAAACTTTTAAATTAATGATGGTGTGTAATGTTTATCA
Organism: Nothocercus julius; assembly: GCA_013398735.1. Lineage (NCBI taxonomy): Eukaryota > Metazoa > Chordata > Aves > Tinamiformes > Tinamidae > Nothocercus > Nothocercus julius. The sequence goes on along the minus strand of VZSV01000019.1, from coordinate 9,024,068 downwards.
TTTTCTTTGTTTTAGGGGAGGCATAGAGTCTATTCTTCCATCTAATGCTCATGAGATAGCTGAGAACCGGCTCTATGTGTCAGTCACTAGCACCAAAAATGGGGAAAATCATTTGGTTTCAAGTTTTGCTTCCAGGGAGGACCTCATTAAGGTAATGAAGTTGCATATTGCTGCTTCAAATAAAAATGTATGAGTGTCTTCAAGGCATAGGAGTATGTTATTGACATTGGCTAAATCATCATTTTAGTCATGCAGTTACTTAAATTACAGCATTGCTACCTTGTTTATACAGAAGCAGAATTTGGTCCTGCATTTGTGTAGACCTGGCTAAAATTATTTTTTGTGTATTTCCTTCAGTTTTTTGAAATATTTATAAGCAAATTCAATTAAAAAAAAATAACAGAGGTAGTTAATGGTTACAGTAGATCAGAATCCCCAAATCTGGTCAACACTTTTACAATCTTCTAGTCAGCAGTCTTTTTATATAATTTACATTATTTAAATATATTTTGTCACAAAAGCAAGTGAACAAAAGGCAGTTCCTATTCACCCCCCTCCCCCCCCCCCCAAAAAAAAAAAAAAAAAAGCTTTTCCAGCACTTCCTACAAATCCTTTTCAGGAAAGGACATCTTGTAGTGTTAAGTCCTGTATATGAACTGCTCATGCAGCTGGAAAGCATATGTTTTTATTTTACTACCCATTCATATTTTTTAAATACCACTTTTTGACTTTGGATCAGGATTGTAAACCTATAGTGATGTTAAAAAGCAGGAGAAATGCAGATATATGGATCTAGAAGAAATGATTTTTCCTTTCTTAAACCCGTTAATTTTAACAATTGGTTATATTTTAGTGATGGAGGTCATCAGACACGAAGAAGGAAATGGAGTAAGCAGGAAGCTTTGAAAATAAATGAAAAGGAATTTCTTCTTTTCCTGCATTTCTGGACACTTAGAATTAATGGGATGATGCTTGATGATTAACACTTCTTAAAGGGGAAAAATACGTATTAATTACGGGGGGGCAAATTTAGTGGGCTAGAATTGAAAGAAAGGAAGTTGGGCAGCAGATGTTGGACTCTTAGAAACCCTGCAGCGTGCCCCTTCTGGAAGTCTGAAGAGCAATAGCTTTGAAGTGGATGTTTTCTTATGGCTGTGTGAGAGAAAGGCCTGTCTTAAAGAAAAAAACTACAGTTTCACATTTGAAAAATAAGAACCTTTTTTTCTTGAGCCTGGGCAAAGCCCAGGTCATTGAGTAGAGAAGTAAGCAAGAAAAAAGTTCTCAAACTGGGAGTTAAGCTTGTATTTAAATCTCTAATTGAAACTTGCTTGAAGAGAGGTGTTTAAATACTGAAAGTAACTTAATTTTTTTGTGAAAGGAGATTCAACTACACCTAAAATGATTAAGCATTATGCTTATAATTGTCTTTTTTTTTGCACCTGATTCCCCTGTTCAATATAAATACCTCCTGCTTTGACCTGCTTGTTTCCCAAATTTGTCTCATACGTGCGTGTGCAATGTTGAATGCAGGTATATGCAGCATGGTCATATATATCATGTCTTCTGATGCATTCATGTGCGCATCTCCCCATCCACTTTGAAGCACTGTATATGAATTGCAGCTATATGTATATACCACATCTGTACATATTCATATCTGCACACAGAGAGAAATTGTTACAAGAGCGTAGAAAGGGTGTGTGAGTGCATCTGTATGTGACAGGAGATATACTCCAGTCTGAAAAATTTGAGAACTGCTGTTTTTTTTACATGGCACAACAACAGAATGCTAATGACAGCTGAAGACTAGACTTCTGCAATGAGCCAGCTAAATGGTAATGCAGACATAGCATCAATCGGTTGTAGTATGTTTTCTTCTGGTTTTAACTGAAATTAGTATGTTTATTAATTTCTGTTACTCATCTAATAGAGATAAATATATATGAAAATATTTATTGGTTTAGAAATATTTTATTGCCTTCACCCCCACCTCTTTCTTCTCCCTAGGTCCTGCTAGCAAGTAGTTTTGTGCCAGTGTATGCAGGAATTAAGCCAGTGGAATATAAAGGAGAGGTAATTTTGCATTATATTTGTGTAAATATATATGAAATATTTTTTTGTCTCTGAGGTAACTCATTTTAGGAGAAGGGTAGATGAGAATTATAGTGCCGCATTCAGCAAAATAATTATTACTTCTATTGATCCTATAGGTAAATGCATATCAATTTCATCTATAACGATCTTATAAAATTGTGGGTGCTGAAACTGAAGTGGTCTGTAACATGAAGCTGTTTCCTAAAGATAGTCTTTCTAGGACTTAAGCATGGGAAGTTGCTTCCCTTGATAGAGACACTTCACATTTTAATTATTAGAATAATAAAGGCAATCTTTTCCAGTCTTGGAAATAGAGACACCAGTTGACTCCAGCAGTGTCCAAGGTATGCAGTGTAGTTTTGTTGAGGACATAGAAACAATGGTTTATCTGTCATCCTCAAATCTGTTACCTCAGGACAAAAAAAATTCCTGTTTCACACATAAACATGAAATTTTGGGGTGTCACACAAAATCAGGAAATTCTGAGATGATCATCAATAAAAATAAATCTTCTATAAAATCTTCTCATAGTTAGCTGTTCTTGGTCTAGTTTCAAGAACTTTTTATTTTCTTAACATTTTAAGAATTTTTTCAAGTGTTTAGTCTTCTGAACAGTTCTAAAATTATTGTTGGATACTCTGTTATTTCCTGAGAAGCATCAAAATGATGCTTTTGAAAAGTCTTTCATTCCAGCAGATACTTCATCACAGCCCTGTAATCCTGCTTAAAAAAAAAAAAGCACTTTTCCTAATATTCATGAACATTTGCCTCTAACAATTATGTTTCTGTGTCAAAAATCTTGTTAGTTGTTGTGACTGCTGTATATATAATTTTAAAGCTTAAAAAATCTGAAGGGTTCATATCACCATGACTTTCAAGTCCCCAGAGTTTAGTATTTTGTTGGTATCTTTAGAATGTTCCTTGTGTGGTTCACAGAGTGTATGTGTGTAGATGTTTAAAGTTCATTCTGCCATTAATTAAGGGAATATAATGTCTTTATTACACTTTTAATATTGTGTGTGAGTTTTTTGTTTGTTTTTTTTCAATTAAGAAATGGAAATTTTGGGTCAGAAATTAGTTGTCCAAAATGTCTTGGTAGGCAAGAAGTTGATCATGAGGCAGCAAGGTGGCATTGTGGCAAAGCAGGCAGATGGTATCCCAGCTTGTGTTAGAGCATTGCCAGCAGGTCAAGGGAATTCTTTTCCTTAGTTCAGCCCTGTTGAGGCTGTACCTTGAGTACCCATCCAGTTATGGGCTCCCCAGTGCAAGAAAGATGGAGCTACTGGAGCAAGCCCAGTGAAGAAGCCATGAAGGTGATTAAGGGACTAGAGCATCTCTCATATGGAAAGGCTGAAAGAACTGGAACTATTTAACATAGAGAAGACTGAAGGGGAATCTTATGAATGTCTGTACATTTTTGAAGAGAATGTGTAAAGAGGATGGGGCCAGACTCTCTTCAGTGGTGCCCAGCAATAGGGCAAGAAGCACTGGGCAGAAACTGAAACACAGGCAATTACATCTGAGCATAAGGAGAAACTTCTTGGCTGTGGTGGTGACTAAACACTGGGAAAGGTTGTCCCGAGCGGTGGTGGAGTGCTTGCAGATATTCAGAAGCCTTCTGATTTTGGTCTGGGGCAAGGTGCTGTAGGTGATCCTGCTTGAGCAAGAGAGTTGCACTAGATAGTCTCCAAAGGTCCCTTGCAGCCTCAACCATTGACTGGGACTGAAATTAGCTAGTATATCTAATAGTGTGCACAGCTGGACACTTCTGGGATGAACCTGCTAAATTTCATGGTAATGCAGACAACCTGTCTGTATTTTTTTCTGGTTTGATAGACCTGAAAATAATCTGAAGATAAAGGGAGTGTATGATTGAGATAACATCCAGGAATTTAGGCATTTTGTTAATGGTGTTACAAGACTGAACTATTCCTGCAATTGTGTTGGCTATTTAGATGGCCTTGGACTGGATTTCCAGCAATGGATGCAGTGCCCAGTTACACATAGAATTGGTTTTGTGCATATGATCTTGTGTTGAAATGCTATTTTCCCGGACTTAGTAAGACTGTATTCATATGAAATGGTATAGCAGGGCAGAATTTGTTCTGTGCAAGATTACCTTCCTTTCAGTTGGGGTGATGTCCCCTGAATCTATGGCAAAGTTAATCTTTGACCTAGATAAATCATCCCCACCTTATTGAGTTGACTCTATATGTTGATGCTGTAGTTCTTACAAGGAGGCTTTGTAAATACTGTCTACAATAATTGGTAAACGTAGATTCCGTAAGGGCCAGCTTGCATCTTCAACTTCAGTGTCTGACTTGGTTTGCATTGCATATTATTTTAGAATTTTCTCTGTCTTTGCACTGTACTTAGAAAACAGAACTAATTCAGAAATTACCAGGAATTTTCTTCCTCAGCTAAGAAGCATTTTTCAGGGATTGTTTAATAGAATTACAAGAAGCTAGGGCATTAGGTATTTTTATTTAAAGTATATAAATATTTATTTTATTTTAACTGTGAGACTCTGGAGCCAAAATATTTTCAAATGAAGGGCAGCTTCTCTCAGGTGCTTGAAAGAAAATAAAATTAAATGAAGAGTATCAGACAGAAAGAATAGAATCCACAAAAGATAGTACTTAATAAAATACTGCCCTTGCAGTACTTATAAATAAATGCAGATACGTAAGAGAAGAAGAAAAACTAAATAATCAGAACAAAAAGGCAATTTGTACTGCAAGGAATGTTGCATCTAAATCAAAAATAACTGTTTATGGACAAAAAAACAATAAAGAATAGTTTTGATGGGCATTGTTGGCAGTGTTGCAGCTTTACTTACAGGAGTCACAGTAATGATGTGATAGAATGTGAGGAATTTGAAAGATCAATTTAGATAGCGCTTTTTTTTTTTTTTTAAGCAGGTTTTGGGTTGTTTTCCTAAGCATTCAGAAATATGATAGTGTGTGTATGTATAAAAAGTGAAGGAATTAAGTGATGGATATTGTTTATGGACATCAGGAGCTTTTGTCATGAATCAAGCTCTGAAACTATACCATGAAATAAGATGGTGAGGACCATGAAGACTATTGAATGTGAAAAGTAATAGCTTATATTTTAATTTCAGGAGTGTTAAAGAAGTGGGAAACAGCAAATTTCATCTGAGTGCATGTCATGTGGGCATCTGGCAGATAGAAAAGCAAGAAAGGAGGGTAATAATAAAAAGAGTTGTGGTTCCCCTGTATGTAGGTGAAAAAGTTTGAATCCATTTTTAAGCAGGTATGGGAGCTGTCAGTGGAAGGAAGGGCAAGTAATGAAAACATGATGTGATTACATGAAACTCAGAAATGTGGCTCTGAGAGAAAATTTGTACCTATAGAATTAAAAGACTTCATTTTTAAGCTAAGACAGAGGACTTAGCTGAGAAGTATTCTCGCAGTCCAAGTGATGGACCTCAGGGAATCTCAGAGGCTTTTGTAGAACAAATATTATATCCTGAGATAATGCTAGTTGTATGTTAATCACTTCACAGAGTAATAGTGCCTTGCCAGCAGTTAAAGAGCTGATTTAGAGGCCATAAACAATTTCCGAATAGTATACTTTTCCAGGAGATAATTTCTTGCTACTTTAGTAACTGAATTCCTGTGGCATTTTCAGTAAGAACTTTGCATGAAAGCTTGCATTGTTTTACCCTTTCATAATGGTCACTTGGAATAATACATGCATCAGAAAGAAGGAAAAAGAAAAAAAGCCTACTCCTTGATTTGGTGCTGAAGAGTTATAGGGCCACATGCCATTTTTTATGCTAATCTGTATTACTAAATCATGAAGCTTGAAGATGGTTTCCTGGGGTATTTAGTTCACTTTTGGTAAAGTCAGACCCTTATGAAATACAAAGATGCATCTTGTAATATTATTTCTTAATGTGTTTCATCTTGTCTAGTTTAAGGTATCTGTAGTAGTCTATATCTTGCGTAGTCAGTGTTTCTCCTTTGATTAATGCAGAGAAGCTCTTGAAGTTTTTCTGTCTCCTTGCGTATAGTGGGAGTGTAAGGTGACTAATTTGCTGTAGGTGTGTAAAGTTTGCTGACGCTCATCTAATCACCAGACTTCATGTACAATGTCAGCAGATGCATCTAGCCAAGAAACAGCTCTGTGATTTTGATTTATGCATCTAAGTATAAAGAAATACTACAAAGCATATTAAGCATGATTCACTTCTCTCCAATATAATGTTAAAATAATGGTTATTCTAATAAATACTATAAATTGTGGTTATGAAAGTATTTAAGAAACTTTGAAAAGAACTATGCAGAGATATCTAATGTTTAACTTTCCTTATATGTGTGTTTTTTGAGGATGGGGTGGAGGAGGCAGGGAGAGGAAGGATGAATTATTCAGTTTGATCATATTATACTAAAGCTGCCTTGAAAATGTCTTTGTTTTCTAATAGAAATGGGTTGACGGTGGCCTTACCAATGGCCTCCCTATCTTGCCTGTGGGACGAACAGTGACAGTTTCTCCCTTCAGTGGTCGTTTAGATATCTGTCCACAAGATAAAGGACATGTGGATCTATATGTTAAACTCGCAAAACAAGATATAATGGTGAGTTCCTTTTTTAATAAATAACTTCAGATGAAGAAAAGGTAGTTGAGCAGCTAACTTTATGCTCATATTTTAAGCGTTTATTTTCTGTTTATACATAGTGTTTAGGTAATGTGATATCTTGCTGCTTTGTATTGTGCATATGGAATGTAACTTAAATGATTGCCCTTAAATAAAAGGGAAAGAAAAATGTACTATAAAATTCATAGTAAAGATTGAAAACCTTTTATCTAGTACAAAATTGAACAGGTATATCACAGGCTATTAAATTTAACCTTATTAAATAAAGTAGGCATAGCTAAAATATTGGCTATCTTTGGCTAGGGAAATTGTTTCTGGAAAAGTAAGACTTCTGTAGAAGACCTCAGGAGAGGAAATCTCCAGAACATCCCTTCACAGTTAGTGAAACAAGCAGCTATAACTGAATGTAAAAGGTGAATTTAAGCTTCACATATGAAATGGTGTACCAGGACTTAGCACCTTATTGCTCAAAAAAGTTCATATTAAATTTCTGAACATTGGGACCACAGCACTTTCAGAAACATTGTTAGATATTCGAAAATGTTTCTGTGTATGGCAGCACAGGCAAAGACTGATTTTTATGACGTTTTTATCTTTGGCGTTTCAGTCTTTGCAAGCTTTTGCCCACAAAGTTTCACCACAGTGTTGTTTCCTTTCACATAATGAAAGAATATACTGAATAACAGTTGATCTGCTGTTGATCTCAAACTCTATTAGAAGCGAAGGGAGGGGAAGAGTTCCGCTTAATAACAATCCCTTGTTGTTTGCTGCTTTTTTTTTTTTTTGAAGTTTTATTTAGATTGTTCTTAATGTTTTATTAATTCTGAGCAAAATATGTTACATAACGTCGTTCTAAACTGAGCAAATGTCTGATTTTTTTTGGTGATTCACAGGGATTTAAGTATGATAATACTTGGTAAATGGTCATGACGTGTGAAATTTAATAATTTTACTTAAATGTGTACATCTCTTGCTGTATATGTGTAGTGGTTGTGATTTGCATCAAATACCCATCAAGAGGGGGAAAATGAGTTGATAAATAGATCAATTTTGAGATAGAAAATAAATTGCAGAATCACCTTCTACGATTCTGCAGTTGCAGAGTTGCGGTACAGAATCTCTGGCATTATTTTAAATAATTCTACTTGAAACACCCTTAGCTTTTATAGATGTAAAAATGCAAAATAAGAATAAACTTTTGCAGCAGTGTCCAAATCTGCACAGCATAGATATACATATATATGCATTTTATATATATATATATATAGAGAGAGAGAGAGAGAGATTAGCTTTTATTCAATTTGGAATGTGAACAGTCATTTGCCTCTTTAGACCTCCTCCATTCATTAGCATCAGAATTTGAATAATTGCCTAGCTCAAATAATGGAGGTGATTTTGACATTATGTTGCAAATTGTATATAATCAGCTATGTGTCTTAAGTATATACTTAGGTTAATCATATAAATGAAGTGTCTAGATCTTTATTAAATTTCATTATATTTGTAATTTTAAGCCATTTAAAATAAATGTCTTTATTAAAGAGCAAACTTTGAAGTCTTTTTACACCAGTTGTAACATGAGTAGTTCTAATTGCATCTTTGGAAATGCAAGCTACGTTTATACCCATATATTAAACATTTCCTGCGAATGTTCCTGAGTATGTGGCTGTTTGCACTAGTAAGCTGTCAAAATATTTCCTGGAACAAGTTTAGCATGTGGCAGCTACCACTCTCCCAAGCAGCTCTGGGGATGTTTCTGCAGTTAAAATGTTTCAGACAGCTTGTGTTGGAGGCTGTGAGTTTTAGTGTAGGTTCAGACTGTTTCTGCTAGTTCATGTGAGTGCGCAGTAATCTTCCTGAGTGTCATTAATTTGCAATTGTAGACATAGCCACACTAGCCTTTTTTTTTTAACATGTGCTGTATGAAATGGATGATAGGACTGATAGCAACACAGTCAAGTGCTTTGATAAACTAATTTACGGCACCTCTTTCTGTTGCAGCTATCTGTGGCCAACCTGGTAAGACTTAATCAAGCTTTGTTCCCACCAAACCAGGAGAAAATGGAGTTGCTATACCAAAATGGATTTGATGATGCTGTGCACTTTTTACTAAAAGAAAACTGGTTTGAGTAGATTCTGCTTTGAATATTAACTAAGCTTGATGGTTGTCAAAACACAGCTACAGGCATCCTGCAAAATCTAAGGGATTGCTGTCAAAATTTCTATATATCAAAATAAAAATGCCAATGGAATTACATCTACTGTTGTGAAGAAAATATACAGGTGTTCTGGATGGGATTCAAAAACATGTCAAAATGGGAATTGTACTGGTGTGGTAAAAGACATCTGTTTTGTTTTGAGGAGGTTAACATTTAGATCTGTTCTGCTTCAAAGCATTATTTTATTGTGAGATTTGTGAAAACCTGTGTTGTCATGCTTACCAAAAAAAAAGAAAATATCTCTTTCCTGTTACTTATTTGAGACACAAATCCAGTTGTGACAAAAAATTGTGGTCTATATTACTCACATAATAGTTGCGCACACTAATTGAATGCTTGCAATATTGCTATTCTGGTGATTCTGATGCATCTCCCCTGCTGCGTTCCACAGGGCTTAAACTCTTATCGCTAGCCACAACAAATAAAGCATTGGCCCTGTTTTACTGTGATGCTGATTTTTTTTTTTTTTCCACAATAAAAGTTCTTGTCCTTCGCAGAGAATGTAGTATTACTACACTTCAAATACTATTCTAAAATTTGTAATAGAGTATTTTTGTCCATTAAAATATATTTTAAAGGAGACCTAAATATTATATTTTCTTCCCTAGCTAAAATTGATTAAATATGTTTTCTTGAAGCTTTGTTAAGAGCTTTTTTAATAAATGTCTCAGAATGCTGTGATAACTCGATTATTTACCCAGATCAGTCTGTTGCGGGTGGAGCTGAAGCAAGTTAGCATGCAATCTCTAGTGTCTTGATCTTTTACCATTCCCCATGCTTTGACTTCAAGTTCAAGATTTTCAGTCTTAATATCGAAGTTCTGAAAGGTGTGACTATTATAACTTTTATGGTTTTTAAGTTGAATTCTTATAAAAATATGAGATCGAATCATGTATGTATGAAAATGTAGCTTTCTCCATTCTATAAATTCTGGAGGAGGGAGAAGTTAAAAATATCTGCTATAGAAATTTGAAATTTTCTTCAGCACGTAACCTCTCATTTGTATTCAAATTCAGGCTGCAATAGGTTAATGTTCGTGCAGTGGGGATTTGGGTATTGGGTATTTGGGAATTTGGGTATTTATTTGCTGATAAATAAAATAATAAAAAAAAGTATGGTTCTTTGCATAAGCTTTTTTTATTTCTATCTGCATGAGTTTCCATAAACAATGGAAATAGGATATCTCTGTTACTCCCAACACCTGTAGAACAGCATTTCTGCATGATGTACTTAGTACATCATCTTTGAGCTCCAAACAACACCTGTGGCTTGCATGCTTTTTTTTTTTTTTTTTTTTTTTTTTTTTAAATGCAGAGGAAACCTGAGTAGAGATGAATAGAGATATATAAACTAAGAAATTCTCCTTTTGCACAGTGAACTGTTGCAACACATAAGTCTCTTATTCAAGGGTAATGCCTGTTCTGGCAGTATGACAAGAACTTGAAACAACTCTTCATCTGTTTTACTTGACATTCTGAGGTCTTGGAGCTATTGTTGTGCTTTCAGAAATAGCCTACATGCTCAATCAGTATCAGAATTTCTGAGTTGTGATAGAGCCACGTATTTTTAGCTAAACTGTGTAAAGCTTGTTTATCTGGATCCTGTTTCATTCATAAGAGTTACTTGAAAAGAGAGGGTTGTTAAGTGCAAAATAAATTTAGAGATAATGATGCAGTGATGCTTTTGAGCATCAACACTATCACAGTTCTCTGTGCTGTTTAATCCATAAAAATGAGTTAAAATCTGAATTCTTGCATATGTTAATGCTATCCACAGGAGCATATGCAGTATCATCTTTACTGAGGTGTAACGACCACAGGTAATCAGATTTTACAAACTGACTTTCAGAGGTTTATAATAAGATTAAAGAAGGCTTTACATGAAGAAAAAAAAAATCACATTCATGCAGAAATTAGTTAGGAAGTGTTTTCTGTGATTAGATAAATACATATTTTAATATTGGAGCAGGAAGGTAGAATAAAAATAGAAATGTGTTCAGACATAACACTGCTAGTGCACAGTGCTGCAGTAATAGCAAGACTTAGTGGTGGGTTTTTTTTTGTTTGTTTTTGTTTTGTTTTTTTTTCATTTACCACCATTTTAAAAATGCTTTTTGCTTGTGGATGACTTGCAGAAAGTAAAAGGAAGCAAATGGTAGTGTCTGTGTTCCTCAAGCTATTTAACTGAACCTAATGAAACAAAGTATATTGAGAAATAAATTATTCTCAGCCAATGATATTTTAATCCATTTTTTTATGTGAAAAATTTTTTTAAAATGGGAATTTTCATGATCATTAGCCTCTTTGGGAAGTATTTTCAAAAGTTAATTTTAAATCAGGAGGATTTTTACATTATTTTATGGAGGAAGCCATGTCTGATTCAGAGTGGTCTGATTTTGTGTATGCTGCAAATCTTATTTCCTCCTTCCCTACTGCATGGAAATAAATGTATGTCGTTGACAATATCAGGCGCAAAGCTAAGATTTTTTTAATCCAAACAAAGTGATGTGATTGGTTATTTATTTTCTTTTTAATGTATGTCTTATTTGAGAAGAAACTATTTGCTTTCTGGTTTAGCTTCAAAGAAGTTTGTGTAAAGGTCACAATTATTTTCTGTTTATAAGCTTTAAAATTCTGGAGTTGAACTATGTTGAAGTCCATATTTACTACTGTAGATATATTTAATAACTTACTGTTCAAAAATCTGTTGCAGTCTGGGCAGAACGTTTCCCTGATTTTGTTTTCTAATACAAGGGCAACCCCTGTATCTAATGAAATAATAATGTTTTTGTTACTGAAAATGATCTAAGAGTCATTCAAGTTTGCAGCATAAATGAGGAGTAGCACAGATTGCTTGCTTAAGGCTTCTTCTAGTTTAGGAAGGCCAACAAATACCTTTACATATATCTGACTGTTTCATGGCAAAGGGTCTGATCCCTTTTAGCCAGTTCCCTATGTATTTTCATCTGTCATAGGACTAATCCTATGACATCCCCCACCTCCCCTCCTAGTTAGAATGTGTATTGTGTCCTGTGTTTCTAACCTCTAACCTAGGGTGTGTTTTTATGGGTGTGTTTTGTTGTTCGTGTGTCTTTTTTTTTTTTTTTTTTTTTGAGGAGGGAGAGGAGAAAGCTTTTTTAAAAATCAAGAGATTTGCAAGTACATTGTCGAAGTCGGCAATTGCATTATACATTTTTAGAAGTTAAATATATTTAAAAGGGGAGCAATGAGAAATCTAACAAAATCAGAGCCTCTTGACATTTGTTGTTATTTTTCTTTGGATTTTTTTGTTTTTATTAGAAAAGCATAAATCAGTTTTACTACAAAAGCACTCTGTCATATTTTAAATTTCTCAGAAAAAAAAAGGATATCCTTCAAAAAGTCGTAATTAAATGGACTTCAAAATCAATTTCCAATCTTTTTGTCAAAACTCAAGCCAAAATCAACTCTATGAAATTGTGTTTTTAATAATGCCTTTTGGATAGACCGTTATTCCTGCCTTGCTGTTAGGGGCTTTTCTGGTGAGGGCCTGGTTTGGCTGAAAGCAGAACTAGCACTTACTATAATTTCACCTTTTGATGGATGTGGAAGTCCTTCACTTTAAAATGCTACATAAATAGACTTCACAACCATTTTATAAAACACACATTTTTAGTATCATAAAAAGCTGAAGGAAGTGAAACTTGCTAAATCTCACATCTGTTTTCTGCCACAATGTTTTTTGATAAGGGATTAAGATGGAGATAATTGCAAATGCTACTGTATATACATGCACGCACACTCACATGTATACTCCTGAAGTGTACAATTTCTGCTGAAACGTGGTTACCAGCCTTGCTGCTTGTGTTCTCGAGGGAACCATTATTTTGTTCAGTTCACATTTCACAAGTTTTTTTTTAAATTATCAATACACATGCATTCAAATCTAGAAGATGAAACAAGATAATGTGCTATTTTATCCTAAGGATGAACATGTTTTTATGATAAAGCACAATGGTAATATGTGTGTATCGATACTCTTACTTCATGTTATGAAATACTAGGATACAATAATTGTCTTGAAAATTCTGCACAGAGCTAAGTGCAAACACACAAGCCACAGAAATCCTGGGAGATTATGAAGAATGGTTTGTATTTGTAAAATATCTCTTTCTTTTTGTCCTAATCTATTAGGAATAAAGAGTGTTCTGGTCAATAGTAATTCATTTATACTGAAGTCTTTGTATTGATTTTTCTACTCCAAAGATCTGCTTTAAAAATACTTGTCTCATATGTTTTAGGTGTTGCTTGGTCATATATATGTATATACACACACATTTTATCATTTAATATTTCTACTATGATAAGACTTTCACTTGAAAATGTAAAGTGAATGTAAGATGTCATTCCTCCTCTAGTTTGATCGTGCTGGTTTTTGTGTATGCGCAATGTAATGGAAAAATTGACTTTTTAAATAAAAAGTAATTACAGCAGAGAAAAACTGTATAGAGTTACTAGGAAAAGACAGAGAAGCATTAAAAAACTATTTTCTGTGTCTATGAATGGGGCAGCTGTGTAGTACTTAATGCCCACCATTTTAATTATAATTTTTACAAGCAAATACAACATGGCACCTAGTCAGATTAAGAGGCTCCAACCTGAGAACAGAAAAATGTAGTAAATTTCCAGTTTACTTCATCAGGTTACAAATAAATTCTAGAGAGGTAAAACAGACTCTGAAAGAAAAATGTGGAGGTGATCAAGACAGTTATGGAAGTCCTTCTTCAAACATTAGCACTCTCCATAATTAATAAACTTGTGAATGATCCATTGCTGGTTCTGTCTCCCCAGCCCCTATTCAGCTGTATCTGTGTGTGCCTGTTGGGTTTAGGTTAGTCCTGAGTCAATTTGCTTAACTACTCTGGATCTGTGTACGCTCAGTCTGAGCTAATCAGGAATAATGCCGCCTTTGCTTAGAGCCACTGTTTTCTCCCAAAGATTTTGAACTTTCTCTAACCTTAAAATATTTGGTCAACAAATACTTGGTGTTTGTGAGTGGAGACTTGAAGGAAAGGTCAGTGCAATTGCTTCAGCAATTCAGCAGCCTGGGACTGATACATTACTCTGCTAAACAGTAATGCTCATTACCAAGATGCAGATTCTCTATTAGTCCCTGATGGCTATGGCTATGCAGTAATTTTATTTCTTCAAAATCTGTTCTTCACATGAATATCAATTTGTCCTTTTTCTCATCTCTTTTTTTTTTTTTTTTTTTTTTTTTTTTTTAATTCAACCTTTGGGTGCTCCTGATGCTTGAAAGAATCAGAATCTATCAGTTGACTGTGCTTACTCTTAAGTGAACTCTTAACTGACCGTTTACTTAGTATTTTTTTAATATTGGATAGAAGAATTGAAAGTTACTGTTTCAAGTTAGTATTTTCCTTTAGCTTATCTGCACATTCTTAGGTGGTAACCTAGGAACTATTACTCATTTTCAATACCCCAGAACTTTGTGAATATTTAAGCTTTCTGACTGGAAGTTTACAGGTTTGCTGTCTATGCTAAAGTTGAACTTCTTGAAAGCGTGTAGTAAATAACCAAGGTGTTCCCGAGCAGCATGCAAGAAGAGTACAGAAAACAAGGTGACCTTCATTTGAAGGGCCATTGCTCTGAAGTGGATAGGGACAGTGTTGCAATGCGGAAATAAAACAGCTGTGTTCAGTGAATGACTTGTCTGAAAGAGAACTCTTTTAAATCCACCCTCAAGTTATATCTTCTACATTAGATATGAATTCTTGTCATTTTTTTTTCTAAAATGCCAGGCTGGAAGGTATCACTGAATGCATTGACCCCGCTGTGATCCTTCCATTTGAAGGTGACTTTGGGTCAGTGACTTCTGCCTTCAATTCATTTCTTAACAGAACTGCATCTTTGCCTCAGGTTAGCTTCACACGTTGCATTTTAAAGGATGGAGTGGCTCATTTATCATACTCTAAAGCTATGTTTTAAAATGTATAAGCATTCCGTTTATTTAATCCCCTTAATATTCAACTCCATTTATAGTTTCAACTTTACAATGAAGTCTTAAACCAGGATTTTATTTTTTATTTGTCTGTAATTTAAAAAAAAAATCCAAACATAGGAACTTGTGCTTCTGATGTTCTTGCTGCAGAGATATTTTCTCTGAAAAATAAATGACTTGTATATTTATATCCACAATTATAGGTTATTTACTGACAATGTAAGTCTAAATATGTATGACTACAATTGCCTTCAGGACCTAGTTTGAGTAGATCAGGAGGGAAGACCATTAGTTCATTCCTGTTATCCTGTTAATTAAACAAACAAAAAAAATCAAAAAAAATCAAAGAATATGATTCTTCAAGACTTGCTTATCCTTCCTTATAGTTCCACTGACAGTCATAATTTTTCTTTTCTTTGTGTATCAAACAGTAGTTTCTCTAAAAAAAAAGGTTGTATTGTTAGTTTCTTAAATGAAGATGGTTTTCATTGGCAGTTTTATTCATAGAATGTTCAAAGAGAAGATAAATGTATAATAACCTGAAAAAGTTCCACAGGAAGCCTTTTTAAAAAAATAAGTTTAACGTCATAGAATGTCGCATGATCGTTTGACTTTATAAGACGGTAAGATTTGTCTTTAATTCACAACAGAAAACATGGTGCTCTGAGACCATTCAATTTCTTCTTCATATCATCTTCCTTCCAACGTCAGTGAAATTCCTCATTAGCGACATGTCTTCGTATTCTTGGTTAACCCCGCTGTTAACTGGTCTGGATGGCTTGTCGTAAATCCAGTCACTTGGCAAGGTAGCAGTGCTATCTCTGGTTCTTGACTTCTTCCTGCACCTTGTACAGCCCTGATGAATCTGGGGCAATATTTCACAAAATGAATCGCTAAGCAGTAAAAGTGCATTTTCATCAGAATACCCCATCTTTTTAAAGAATATGTATCTAACTTGACTGAGATAGCAACTTCATTTTTTATTATGAATTGTTTGTAAGGTTGTTATGGATATCACAGTCAAAATGAAACATGCATATATCCGCACCTTCATGAATTGCCAAGCTATTCATTTTTCTTTTGAATAAATTTTAGTAATATTGTAGCTAAGATATACCTAAGCAGTTAATGTTTTCTGCCTTAACAGGTTCCAACTTTAAAAATGAGTGTAATATGATCAAATGTAGCATCATTATGATCTATTAGAAATAGTCTAGTATTTTTTATTTATTTATATAATTTGTGTAAAACTATAGTAATAACTGATATTAAACAGTGTTAAACTAATATGTTTATTTTGGTGAATTAGCTTCTTAAATCCTGAATTCTAAGCCTTTGCAGGCAGCAGGAGAAAAGTAATTCATATTGTATTGGTATGCTCAAAAAACAAGTAAAAAGTCTGTGCGATTGTATACCAATGACTTAATTCAGTATCTTCTCTGAGGGAAAATGCACAACTGACAGCTGTGTTTTTTTCTCTGCAAAATATAAATTTATTTCTCCACAAAATAGATAAAACTATCACAGAGCTTTCATTGGTATATCACATTGCGATGTCTCAGTCTTTTAGAGCTCTATTTTTTTCTATAGGAAACTTGCGTTGAGAACTCCTGAAGGTTGTGGGATGCCTATTACAGCATAGGACAGGGTATATAACCATCCACTCCTTTTGTGAAAATCTGGGCACATGCTGAGAATACCAGTAAATGGGAACAGATGAGAGTATTTTAGACTCTTTAGGAAAAGGCAAGCCTGACTTCTGTTTGGAAACATGAACTCCTTGTGGAAGCTACCTGAGGGACTTAGACAGCCATGATATACCAAATTTAAGCTGTGATTTCAAAGGTCCTTTGAGTCATATAGTTCCTTTTTCCTTATTTTAACACACTATATATTTGCATGACATGAGGCATTGGTCATTTAGTAAAGAAATTACTTTTAAGAAGTTATAAACTTCCTAACTTTATAAAATTTACACTTTTTTCCTTTTTTTAATCTGCTATTGCTAATTGTACTTACAGTGATTCATTTTAGGAAAGCGTAAGTGGGCTCATTCTGTATATTCAGATGTGAAGCTTCTTTTGGCAGGCTCCTGCAACTGTTGCATCTTAGCAAGGTTTGACTGTTTACCACATCTCTCACTGGCTTGAGGTTACTCTGTGTCTTACTAAGTACACATCCCTTGCTCTCCTACTGCCTGAACTACGTAGACATTTTTGGTTTTGTTGTGGCTTTGAGGTAACAGCCCTTAACAACCGGCTTCAAAAAAAAAAAAAAAAAACAAAACCCAAACCTTACTTGACCGAGAACAAGTATCAGATACCATAAATGTTTTTGTATGTCTTGTGACTTATTAGTCATTGGTGCTGTGTCCTTTAATAATGAAATTTTGGGCTGTTCAGCAATATCAGCAGAGACGGACTCGAAAAATTCAGTAATGCTTATGTAAGCTCTTTAAACCGTGCAGGCTGAAAAAGAGAAGGAAAGATGAAGAAAGTCCTGCCTTTGAGTCACAAGAATTTCTTGTGTTACAATCAGCAGCACACAGCTGATAATGTTCTTTGACCACCTATTGCTAAGATTATTCAGAAGTAGTCTTTATTGATTAGGATCCAATATTAAAATACAATTTTATTGAACCTGCAGAGGAGAAGGTAATGAATATATGTAAAGTGAGACAGGGGTGTAAGCAAAGCAGTAGTTTTTAAAATATTATGGAATGTTTTCATCTTTAGTCTAGAACCTTGAGTAGAAAAAACAAGTCTGCTTTGGAGGCTTTTGGAGGCTTTGGAAAAAATCACAAGTAGTGGAAAACAGTCTTCAACTTGAGGCACGTAAAGCATGTTTGTATTTTGCATTGGCTTTGGTGGCCTTGGTTTAGATGGCTCTTTGATCTAAGGATGCCTGAATCAAAATGACTACTTTTATTAATAAAGGGGGCGATTGACAAAGGGAGATAGGGAACTGCCTTAAATGAGACAAAAGCAGATCAAGACAACTGAGACATGATGAACCTACTAACAGGAATACTGCTGTGGCAGCTATTCCATAGTAGGAAATGCATCATTTGTACCAAGTTATAGCATACCTCTTTCTTCTTCAGCTTAAGTTAGTTTCATTCCAAAGGGTTTTTTTTTTTTTTTTTTTTTTTTTTTACATAAAGTAGGTTTCTACATAATATCATAATACATCTATTTATTAAAAGCTGTCTTTTTCCAGTTTGGGCTTCATAAAAATTAAAAAAAGAAAAAAGAAAATCGCTTTACGGATAGTAATAAAATGATTTTGATTTTTTTTCTTAAAGTAGGGAATAGAACCCACTGTACGGAAAGAGGCAAGGATTTATAAAGGATCATGAGAAGCATAAAAGCTTGTACTGAATTTGGACAAACTTGTTTTAATCAAATATATTTTCTACATTTTCAGTTTGTCCCTATTCAGAAGTTGCCATTGTGCTTCACTCCTGGCCAGGTAAATGCCAGTCTTTGGCTGGAGAGTAGGGCGTATGGACTAGTGGATGGGAGTGGGCATAAAACCCTGTCATGGTTGGTGTGTTGGAAAACGAGCAAGACAGAACATGAGCAGACATTCATGCATCTGCAGAGGAACCCATGAACTTGGAAAGCTTGTCAAGCTCCAACTATGGAAGGAGCAAATTTCAAATTGCTGGATATTTGTTTGTTTGTTTGGGTCTTATTCTCTTGTTTTTAGGTTGAAATAACAGCTTTAGGTCAGCTGGTGGCATAACAAATAACTTCCCATTTGTCACCAAGCTCTGAGAAAGTAGATACCATAATTTCTCTAGCTATATTCTTTGCAGAGCTTACTCTTTTCTTTCATGACCATGTCCTTGAAACATTCATAGGCAAGAAATACCTACCCTTGAATCAATAGTTATAAGAAAATAGAGCAACTTTTTACCTTGCCACAGGTGCATATTGAGGCCACTCACTTATTTCATTGTCAGAAGATGTCACCCACAATCTTAGTTCTTAGTATTTGTTTTTGAAATTATTACTTACACTGAAAGCTACAATAACTGTGGTAACAAAAATGCTGTATCCAAGAAGAAGAAACCAACCCCACCCGGTCTTGTCTGATCTTATACAGTCTTTGCCTTTTAAGTCTGAAATAAAGAGAAAGTAAGTTAAATAAGGAACAAAAAGTTGATTTTCCAACTGAGGATTGGCCAAGCAGAAAAGATGTCCTTCTATTCGTTTCTATTCATTTTTATTGTATCTTCTTTCACTTTTTTACATTTTTTTAAAACTTCTTGAGAGAACTATTATCTTCTTTTACTTAAGGTCCATGAAATTTGCATATCTGTTTTAAACCATTTATTAAATGGATAATAAAAGAAAATCTGTTTATTAGAACAACAACATCCACAGAGAACTTTTTTATGTAGTACAAACTTAAGTTATGATGAAAAAGCCTGTTTAAATGACAGTTATCTTACTAAGATTCAGAAAAGATACTTCTTGTTTTTTTGGAACTAAATGAAAGCTGTGCTTATGGTGCAATACTGGCCACTGACATGTTTTTTAAGTCCTCAGAAGAATTACATTGGACCATTACAAAATATATTGTGAAATCAAGAGTTAGGCAGGTGCTTTGCAACATTTAACATGTGTAGTCAGATTTGCCTGGAAAGTGTACATGGAGAAAAGCTGGCTTATCCAAAATAATGTTTCTCAGTCACTGAAATCACAATCGCATCAAGATGACAGAGTTTATTTTCATAATATGAGGATGGAGAGTGGTTTATTGAAATTATTATGTAAAATTATTAAATTCTTGAAAAGAATTTTACAATTAGAGGGAAATAATCTTTCACTCCCACATATCCCTACTTTTAGGGATACACCCTACTCTTTTTCTTGAAACACTTGCACTGCTGAAATTACTATTATTTTTTTAGAAAATGGAAAGGCAAACCACCTACTTCAGATCAGTGGCTTACAAAGACTGATAAAAAGGACTGATAAAAAGCCTGATTTTTCTACCCTTCTCCCTTTTATTCAAAAAAAAAAAAAAAAAAAAAAAAAAAAAAAAAAAAAAAAAGAATCAATTCCCCTTACATATCCAATGTATTTCTATGACTCTCAAGTGCTTCTTACCATGTACGGTCAAGTTGGTGCCACCTCCACGTTTGCTCTGCAAGTTGTGAGTGAGCGTCACATCACAGAAATATGAACTACTGGAACTGTGATCAACATTGCTCAGCTTCAGGATGGAGAATCCCTTGGGAACGTTCTTTATGATGCGTATGTATGGCCTAGTATCTCCTGTGCTTGACTGGAGACTCTGCAGACTACTGTGGTTGGGGCCTTTCCTCCAGTACACGACAGCCTCCTCATTCTCCTCCTCTGGATACTCAAACACACATAGCATCCACACCGTTGAGTTAAGCAGCACGCTGGCATCTGCAGGGTACTGCACAACTGAGAGCTCTGGCCTCGTGCTAGCTGCAAGGTACAAACAAAGCACAGGTAAGTAAGGATAGACTCCTTTAGGAAGGTCCATCTTCACCAGCTAAATGGGTATAGCAGCTATCTAGACATACAGGAAAGCCACAGCTGTAAACATATATAGCATACCTGAGTGAGACAAACGAGTTTTGAGAAACCAATCCTATAGTGTTCAAACACAAATTAGTAAAGTTTTAGAAAGACAGCCTGTAAGCATTGCCAAGGGAATATATATCAAATAAATTCCTTGTAACGTACACAAGTTCCAAGACCTGAAAGTGAAGAAGTGGAAAGAAGCTTTGTGAAGACTACATACTGTTGATATTTTTCTTTTCAACCATAGGGACGTCCAATACCAAACCTTTGATCTGGGAAATTCCAGACAATGTTTTCAGCTTTAAAAAGTTATAGAAAATATAAACATACTTTTATAAGCTTAAAACATTATTATCTAAGTGGCTAGATCTGATGTAGATTTTTTATTTCTTATGTATACAACAGCTTTTATGAAAATGAAGAGGGAAATTAAAACTTATTTTGGAACAATTTAGTGAAAAAGATCTGAAGAATATCCTTCTTCTGATCAATGGGCAAAATTTAATTGCTCTTTACACAATGTATGTAATTAAGATGTTTTACTGCAAATTACATATCGTCAATAGCTCAGATATGATTTATAGTTCAAAACCATTATGTACAATATAAGACTGTATTTCCATGCTGGGAATTTGATGCAGATCTGGGGGAAAAAAATGGCGTTTATAATCTTCCTAGCAGGCAGGAAGAAAGGCAGAGCAGTCATGAAGAAATACAAAGAGATCATATTTAAATGGAGTGAGACTGAAAGAAACTAAGGATCTTTATTATCTTTAGGAAGAGTGATTTCAATACTCCATCTTATGATTCCAATATAACATTTTTAAAGTATTTGAACAGTAAGATTTTGTGCCCTTTTTATGAGCAGTAATCCTGGAAGACAAGAGAACACAATGATAACTAAATGGCATAAAAATTAAGAATTAAATAAACATTACAGTAATGAGTGATTTAGGGGTAATAAATTCTATGATTGGATTAAAATAAAGGACTATTCAAGTTTAATCAAACTCACTGTTTTTTATATGATTTATAGAATCTTAGCAATAGATTAAACAGATCTCCATTCTTCATTTTCTGTCATTTTTCAACATTGGTAATTCGTAATATCTCATCCTAGAGTCTTTGGGCAAATTTTTGACTTTAGTAGGTTTTATGCAGTGGAGCTTTGGACACTTTGTGCACATAAACTAACTGTATGCACTTAACACAGAAGAATGCTCTGTAAATCATGGATATTTCTTGTGTATATGAAGACAACAATGTACAAAATGACAGGTGATTACATGCCGGATATAAATCCACTACTGTGTCTTGAATGGCAAAAATGCAGAGAATATCAGTTAAATCAGGACTGCCACGATCAAGATAGTATGTGTCAAGAAACAAAATTTGTGTTGAATGCAAAGTATCCAGAAAGATAAGCTGGCAATGCATTTACAGATATTATCTGCCTGAGGTAATCACTGTATGTGAACAGTCTGTCCTGCTTGCATTTCCTCCATTGTTGTGGACACAATGGCATGAACCGAATATTGGAGGTCATTAAATTCACTCTAGTCAGGTGATCCTAAATGGGCAAAGAGTTTAAAATGGCTTTTTCAAGGAGTGCCATGATGAGTTATAATTTCCTCTGAATGGTGGAATCCCATACTTGGCAACCATATTGGATCTAATGGCAACTGTGTTTCTTAAGTGAAACATTTTACATGACTAAACTTCATCTACATTTGAGTCTCATCCTAAGAGTTTTGGAATTTTAACTAAAAAATCATGTGACATTATCCTACTCTGACCTATTTGCATTTTAAACATCAATACTTAAATTTCCACTATCCCACTGTGGTCAATAAAGAGAAATAGCAACTTAAAGGCAAGATTCATTTCATCCCACAATAAAGCTGAAATAGATAAAATGATTTTATTTTAGCCAAAAAGCATCTATTTATCACTTAAAAAAAAAAAAAAAAAAAAAAAAGGAAATGCGTCATATTCTATCTGAGGAGCTGAAACTCAATTTCCATCATGAATGGTCTTTTATTTATGATCATTTTCAAAAGAAACATAGTTTGTCTTCACATATGCAGTTTTTATTGAGTATTAAAAAATTGCAAGGTATTTATAAGCAGAGAAAGCATGCATTTGAAAATATGAAAACAAATTAGAATATCTTTCTAAAATGACTAATTAGCCCTATTTGTATACTTTTTATTTCTTTATCACTTGGATACCTGTACTGAGAAATATATATTCGGAAGTTACTGTGCTACACTGGAAAGAGATTCAATTTGCTGTGGTGAAAGCTACCATGGAGCACATTTTTAAATGGACTCAATTGGCTCAAAGAAATGTAGGAAGCTTCTTTTCCGCTTCCTTCATATGCATGAAAAATAAGTATCTTCAAAAATCCATATACTACATTGACATATACACACATACTCCAAAACCCACTTGCAAGCCAGTCTCAGTTTAATGTATACAGAAAGATGTAAAGATGTAGCTAACTTTGTGAAGAGAAATTGATGGCTCGCATTAGAAATATCTTTTGCACTTTTTTTGTACTATATGATTAAAAAAAAAAAAAAAAAAAGAAAGAAAGAAAGGTCACCTGGGCCCAAATAACTTTTTTTGAAGGTTATTGGTATAAGTGAATATGTATGCTTCTAAAAATGTTTCAATATCAGATAAGACCTAGTAATAAAAAATCATGAAATAAACTTGCTGATTGACCTAAAAATAATATATAAATAAAAATTTCTAACACCCAGAATATTAATACATTTTTTTCCATGTGTAACAGTCAGATGGAGTGCAAATTTTTAGCTACTCCTGAAAGTACTCTTATACTTCCTTTTTTAATCTTCCTTTTTTATTTCTTATGCTTTCTTCCATAAAATAACAATTTGAAGGGTTCATGAAGTAAAAACAAAATTAAAACCGAGTGACACTTTTACATTTGACTAAAAGGTTTTCTTGCTTTTCTTGATCAGTTAAAGTTTAGAAATTTCTATAATAAAAAGAAATTCTACTTACCTGTAAAGTGAACAACGTAAGATATGGTAATTAATATACCAAGCTGCATCATTTTCTTGGGATTGCTAATGCAGAGATTTTAAAACCTCAGCTAAGGCTACTGAAACCAAACTCAGCAACAAGAGGAAGAATAAATTAAAGCTCTGCTAAAGAAACATGTTTTTAACCTTGTTTCTGGAGGGAGGTTCCTGTGGTTTTACTCAATGCAGCTATTTCCCTTTCCACCATCACACATCCTGAACTTCACAATATATTAGCTTCACAACATCACAGTTTAAAACTGAACTCCATCAGGACTAGTTTTCCATTTGAAGACTCTTTTCAGGCACACTGGAAGTTTTTTTTTTTTTTTTTTTTTTGTGGCAAATGTACTCAAAGTTCACAAAGCTGTCCGACTAAAAAGAACATTGAAAACAGCAGTTACAAATTTGTGATAGGCATCTGTCTCTGATGCTCTTGGCCAAAGTCCGCTGATCCCTTCAGCGCCGGGTAAATGAAGATGACCTTGCCCTATCCATGCTGGTCCTGTTAGACAAAAAATACCATGGAAATACTTCAGAAGTAATACTGATTCTCTTTGTAGGGACTATGCTGAAAGTATAATTATAATCCTGCAATCCAAATAGAGGCAAATAGCTGCAAAAAGCTGCGCTGTGGGAAAGAGGTAATGTAGTTAGCCTTTTACCAAATACCTTTTAAACTTACCAGAGTCAGTTAAATCGGCTATTCTGACACCTTTTATAGATTATTATATTTTATCTGGCAAAGTTACCTCTAGGTTTGCCTAAAACTTGCTTTCGTCCAGCTAAACTGCCTAAAGATTTGAATGTTTTGGTTTGACTAAGATATAATTTCCTGAGAAATACTTGGTTTCGATTTGAAGGCTTTGAGAAGTAGAGATACTTTATTAGTTAATTGTTGCAATGACTAATCACTCGCACTTTGAAAAGTTGTTTCTTCATTTTGATTTTTGTGTTTTTCTCCGTCTCCTAGTTACTGAAGCAGCTCTTTTGCATCTCTACTGAAGTGTCCTTTAGTACCATGTATGTTTTCCTTCACGGTGATATGCATTGAATAAGATAATCCCTTGCTTTTTTTTTTTTTTTTTTTTTTTTTTTTTAAAGGAAAGGAAAAAATGGAAAAAAAAGTGGAAAACTTCTGCTGTGAGACATTTTCTCCAGTCCTGGACTAAGGTATGATTCTTTTTCTTCTGACCTGTTTCCTTTCCAGCTAGAAGTTTACCTTAGAACCAGTTATACAAAGTTAAAGGCCTTGCTCTTCCACATATACAGGAATAGCCTTCATCTCCCTCCGCAGAATCCTACTGGGAACTCGCAGTCACCTGACTATATTAAAAGCTACGGCTGGTTTTGGAGACACTGCTTTCTCAAGGAGTATACATATGTCTCATCTCCTTTAAATAGCATCAAGAATCATACCCTCGGCTTCCCAGTATAAGAAACATCATTTTGTGATTATGACAGTTACACTGTGAAAACTTTTTGAGATCCGTTAATCAGAACTAAAATCACTAACTGTATGCTCACACTAATTATTTTCACTTATTTCTTAAAGAATTCCATTCTTTTAATGTACGTATATTCGGGGTGTGTCTTAAAACAAACACTTCTGCGCTATTTAAGCTTGCATGCGCAGACACATTATCTTAGTTAACAAATAATTAAAATTAATATAGGGCAAAAATTCCTTTCTGAAAATACCTAGATAGCCATTTATCACTCAAAAGAAGTAAGATTGTTGACAAGATAGAAAGTAAAATTTTATTCCTTAGACGAGATGGAGAAAAATAATTTAAAGGAAATATTAAAGCTATGATAGAGATTTTACCTCTTCTTGTTATTGACAGATAACAAACATGTTACTATGTTCACCAATGTTTGAATGTAAGAATACCTAAAAATTATTTTTTGATCTAGTCTGATGCCAGTCGGGCAAAGAATAAAACAAAAAAAGTGAGAAGCTTTTCTAAGTTTCTGCTTCTGTATAGTAAATCTTCAGATTAAAATCTATTTTGACCTATAACATTTTGAGCAACAGTGATAAGAGCCCTTGAAGATACTGATTTGAGTAAGAAATATCTGATTCAGAGAAAACTGATTACAGAAAAGCTTTAGAAATTGAATGCAGCTAATTTGGAATTCAAATGTGTTCAGCTAGTGCAAACGTGTAAACAGCTTGTCAGTATCGGTACAAGCAGGTTTTTTTCTGACTTGTTTTTTTTTTTAAATGTATTTGCTTAATCAGATACTGATAGCATTTTTCTGTTATTTAACTTGGTGTTTATCTTAATGTCTTGATCCAATGAATTTGACTCAACAAAAGTTTAACCTATTTTTAATGATATGTACTTACAATCTACTATTAAGTAGATTTTAAATTTGTAAAAAATTACAGGCTTTTTGACTAAGTTGGTATTCAGCAAACAGAAAGGTTTGCCTACAATTGTAACTAAGTCCTTGTGAAATTCATATTTTTAATTGTGCTGAAGTTCATGTGTTAATATTAAAAGCAAAAAGTATCTTTTAAAAATAGTACCAACATATTTATGCTCATGTTTAATGATAAGCAATTGCTTAAGTCTATTTTGATTCTTTAAAGATGAAAAAGAAAAAGCATATTTCTCACAGGAGTCATGTGCATGCGCTGTAAAAGCCTTGATGAAGAAAAATCAAATTACTCTTGTACTTTACTGCTCAGTAGCTATGTAAGCGAAACTTGTTACCAGGAAAACATGATGAAGGATTTGATATAATGAAGAGCTTAAATAAGATCAGATTTTTTTTTTTTTTTTAATGCCATACAATAGGAACTATTACAGTGCCATTGTATAAAGAATATTTTTATTCTTTTAGCATTGAAGATATGTTAATCTTCAAATCTTTTATATTCTTTCTATGTGTTAAATAGCTGACTGAAAAAAAATTTTAAGGTCTGAAATACAAGATAGGTTAAGGACTGCATCTACAATGATAGTCAAACTCTTAAAACAAGCATACAACTTTGAGATCCCTAAGTATTAGGCAGTGCTGTGTAGAACCCTCTCATGTTAGTGAAAATAAGAAGCAGCTCCACTAAAATATTAGAGAAATATCAATGTAAAGTCTATGTGTACAATCAGATTTAGATTTTCTGTTAGACCTTGGTGGCTTCTTATTACAAGCTTTAAATGTAATTTGAAGGAGTTGGGAAACTAAATTCTGATTACCTAATTGGTATCTTTTTAATTATCTGCTTAAGTAAAGACTATATTTAAGACTATAATAAGGAACAAATTTTTTAAAAAAGGCCTAAAGGTAAGTTGATTATTTTCCCTACAGAGGACTGGAAAAAAGATAGATGGATTTCCCTAGCAGGTTATAGCCTCTCTGATAGCAGCATTATTACATGTACTGTATTAAGAGGTTGTGCCTTTCAGTGTGAGGAGGGAGAATTAAGTGTATGACTGAGCACCTTTCTCACCTGTGCTGTTGCTGAATTTAACAAAGAGGAATGGGATAGTGGAGGTAATGTCTGAATGAAAAATATATATGCAATCTGTTTTAAAGGTATAACGGTATTGGCAAAATATGAGAAAATAAATATTGTGCCTGTCTCCTACTGAAGCAATGAAAGGGATAATAAGACATGAGGGAAGAACCAGACATCTCTTCAATGATCTTTAATATCTCTTCAACCATCTTTATTTAGAGATATTTATCTATGAAAAGCAATTGAGCAATCAAGAAATGGAGGTGAATATGGCTGCGTGAATAAAACAACAGCACCTCACAGTTCAACAGCTACCCACAAATAGCTGCTTCAAATACAGAACTGCTCAAAGTAGGCATCTCCTTAGCATATCTTAAACAAGTAGCGTAAGTTACGTTTGGTTTATTATATAAGTGCATTCAGCATTAATTTAGAGTCCAACAAAGCAGTCAAACCTTATAAAAAGATTCCTAATAGTAAAAGTTGCAGAGCACTGAAATAGGTTCTCTGGAAGATTGGAGAATGATTAGGCAAATATGCATCAAGAATGACATGAATACAGCTGATGCTGCTGTGCAAGTGAAGGAAGGCATGATTTGTTGGTAGCTTTAGCCTATAGCCACAGGAGTTTTCTATGTTTCCTAAACAGATGCAGATGATGTGATAGGGTCATCACAATAATGTCATAATAATGCAGACTGAGACAACATACCTGATCTCAGAAGCTGCTCAGTAGCTGCTCAGAAGCTGTACAGTATCTGTTTCTGAAAGCATTAGCAAAATCCAACAGCTGATATATACTATGCTGACTTCTGTTGTGTGTCTTTTTAACCCACTTATTTTTAACATGGGTGAGTGTTGACTTCTGGCTTAGCCCAAATAGTTGGATATCAAGAATTTGAGAAATTTCCATGCTTAATTTTGTAAAAGAATATGGAAAACACTAGTGGTTCCTTGCTCTCCATGGACATCCGTAAACAGAGGGATTTTTTTTGATCTGGGATGAATTGTGCTTCCACAGTCTGGAGGATTCCTGCATATTTTCTAACAGTGGAATAGGCTTACCACTCGAAATTTGGTATTTACACGTATATTGGGTGTTTGAGTTGCCATTGTAGATAATGGAAGCATAGTTGATATCTCCAGTGGAGTCTGTGGGAGGCTGAGAGAACTCTTCCCAGGCATATTTTTCTTGACTCTAATGGAGAGATGAAAAATAGTAGTTTAATGCTTAAACAAACAAACAAATTAGTGGCACTATGTATAGGGTAATGATGCATTAATGCATTGAATTTTTTCTGCTCTAATCAATGTAACCGTTCAAGGCTCTCATTCTGGACATAGCCAGAAGTGCTAATTCCATAGTTTAGCTAATCCGATACCTTCCTCTAAGGTCTCTTACATAACCATGTCCTGTTCATTCACATGTGTTTAGAAGGTTCTTAATGCACATGGTCAGCTCAGAACCCATCTCAAAAAGGCTAAAATGACCATATTTTTCTTAATTCTTACAGTATATCCATTTGGGAAAGAGTAGGCCTTCCTCAGCTTAAGGTGGAATTTAACATTTCACCTGTCACCAAAGTGTGCAGTAAGAAACTATTAGGGAGTAAGAAGACCCTTTCTCTCTCTCTCTCCATCTCCTTTCTCATACCCCTTGCTCTCCTCTCCATTGAAGATTGTTTCCTCTGGCCTGGAAACATTTTTCTTCTTATTAATTTGAGGTTCTAGTGCAGTGCCTTTCACTGTATGTTACTGTACAGTAAAAAAGAAACAGTTTAGCAAATAGGCAGAAAGCAAACTATTTTGTTTTTTTTATAGATCAATACCAACACTTTAAAACCCAGTGAAAAGCACAGGGTTGTCATATTATATTTGTCATATTATATATTCCCACTGGCAAACTGATTTAATAAGCCATCCACAGATTTTTCACACTGGCTTTGTTTTCGCAGCTAGCTTGAGGTACAACCCCATGTAGGTAAGATAGTCTTAGCATTGTAAAGACAATAGCTCCAGTAAACCAATCAGAAAATATCTTGATATTACAATATATTCATTTTAGGACATTAGGACCAAAAAAAAAAAAAACAATAAAAGAATGCACAGGGTAATATAAAGTTGATATCATCTTATGTAACAATGGGCAGGAAATCTTACAGATTGAATTTAAAAACTGAAACCATACACTCCCAGTCAAATCCTCACCTTTGCTTTGAATTATCTATCCTACCAATTATATTGCAATTTCACTTGGACTGAACTTCAGCTGCCAAGCTCCTTCCCAGTTGTTTGTTCAGAATGTGGTAACTGTAAGAGTTAGTCTGCTAACTCAGTCTGCTGAAAGCCACTACCACATGAAAGCACTGGAGATGATGCTCCCACACTTGATACTCCTGGAGGCAGAAGAAAGACTAAGGGAGATATAAGACAATTTTCACTTGAAATACAAAAGAATATTCTATCAGAAAGACTGTTTGAACAGAACAAGTCAACAGGTCTTGGGCTTTCTCAGAGCAAGAGTAGGCAACACCCTTCTCAAGGCTACTGTAAGTGTTCTTCACTGATGCCAGGAAAAGCAAAAAACAGATGGTTATACCACCAGTATGGTTGAACTTACACTGCCAATCACTCTGACTTAGAAAGTGCTCTGTTTATGAACTTAAAGCCCCACAGGCAGATATTAAGCCATGAATATTTGTCTCTACAGAAACTGTATGAACGGAGGAAGAAAACTAAAGGACGGGAGGAAGAGAAAAGAAATATTAAAGGGAGGATGAAAAGAGAGAGTATCCTAAAGATAAATGTAAAAACACAGACTGATTTATGTAAATGCAAAATCATTGACTAATTCATATATCTTCAGATATATACACTACAAACTATAGCTCCCAAAAAAATGTATTCCTCTAGGACCCTGTGATATTTTCATAGCTGCACACATGAAGTTACTTGATCATACTGTTTAAACATATGAGGTGTAAGGTTCCATTTTTTAACAATAGTTTTACAATCAGTAATGCAAAATTAATTTTAAAGCTAATATCAATTTTTTTCTTGAATGGTGATTTATCTGTAAATCAGCAAGCTAAATTGTCAGGAATTATTTTCTTCTTGATGGAGAGCCCAAACAAAATTTTAACAGCTGAATAAATATCTACATTTCTTTATTTGCCCAAGGCTCCTTGTAATTCAAAGAGATTGTTTTCTTGTTTCAGCTCTGTGGAGCTGATGAAGAAAATGTACTTTGTTTATTCTAGGGGAATGAAGAAGACCAAAAAGGAAAACTGGCTGGGTTAGAGAACTCAGAGTTCCAGATTTTGCTATTAAAAAAAATGTGAAAATAATAACAAAAAAAAAAAGATTTTAATGAGTGCCCTCAGGACTTTGTATTTCAGCCAGTGTAAAAACTCCAGATGCTGGCCATATATCTGGAAAGTGGAGCTCATGGTAATAGCTTTTTTGCAAATTCTCTTGTGACTCATTCTTAAATTGAAGAAAAAAAAAAAAAAGGAGAAAAAATTAACCAGAACTGAATTGCATTGACAGAGTGATATAATGAAGATTATACTGTGACTCCCAGTCTATTTCTTTTCCTTTAATAAATTAATTAAGAGTTTCCAGTGCTGGCATTATTCCACCTTCTTCCAGCATTAAATGCCCTTCTAAAAGTAAGGAACTGAAAGCTAGTACGATTTTTTTTTTTTTTTTTTTTTAATGAATCCTGCATATTTGTCCCCAGCCAGCAAAAATTGCAGGTGTTAATAATAATGAAACAACTAAATTAGTGTTTTCTATCCCTGTAGAGAAACCATCAGCAGTCAAGGAAACAGATGGACCAACAAGGGTGATAATTCAGATCCTTAAACAAATAGGAGACAAAACTGCAAAAATAGTTGGTTCTTATGTTAGTCAGCAAATGTTTTATATGTAACAATGTTAAGTTGAAACGGTGAGAATGGTGTGTTAAACCACCAGTAGCAACTAGAGATAAAGCTTCCTTTCTTTAAACTGCTGAAGGGTAGGAGAAATCACTGAACAGATACTGCTTTCTACTATTTGCTGATATCATCAGATCTCTGGGGGAACATTTTGATTGGCTAGTGTCATCTCTTCCTTTAATATTACACTTGATCCACTCCTTCTGAAAAACAAAATACGTACGTATATATATATTCAAAAAGATGTCAGCCTTACAGCATTTTTGCAAGTTGTTGCCTTTTTGTAAAGCTTTTGTTTTTTCAGTTTTTGATTTGGTGGCAGTTTAAATTCCTTGCACCCAAATCCTTCTCAGTTTCTGGAAATTTCCTTTGTAAAAAGTTTTCAGTCTGAGTAAATGCTTAATAAGGACCTACATTTCAAGTATCATTCAGCAATCTAAAGTGTAACTAGGGCAAAATTTAAGCACATAAGTCAATGAGAGCATTTTTTAAAATCCTGTAGAGCTTGTGAAGATTCTGAATGATTCTAGAAAGCCAAACCTTGTTTAGCTATTCCTTTTCTGAGATTAGATGGTCTTTGCAAACTAAGTCTCTTTCCATATAAGTAAATCTCCTGAAGGGCCCCACTTAACCTGAGAGTAACATAGACCAGTGTTATTGAGTTCAGTGTACAGAGAAGCACCCACCACAAATTTCATTCTTTAACAGAGCAAGCAAAAGGGAAGATATTGCAACCCATGTGGTGTGGGGGCCAATTTCTAGAAAATCTGCAGAAGAAATGAGGGATCAGGGTTCCGAGTTTCAGTCTGAAAGTGTTTTACTGTAACTGAAAATTTCTCTGTTCTTGTTAGCCCAAACTAAATTTAGAAACAAGTGAACAATGCAATGTTCGGGGAAAAAAAAAAAAAAAAAAAAAAAAAACTAAAGCAAGGCAATGCAAAGCAAAGTTCTTTTATGTCTCCAAAAAACTCACAGTGATATAAGGCATTTTGAATAGTATTTGTTGTCTGAAGTCTGAAGTAAGAGCATCTTTAGACAGCTGCAAATGTCTACTCTTTTTATCTTACTGTATCCTTTGTTTATTGTAATGAAACCATAGAGAACAAAACTGAAGAGATGGAAAAATACCAAAGAAACTGACCTATCTTTCCAGGCAGCAGAAATTTGAGGGGTGAATTCTCTACTATGTTATAAGAGTTTATTGTAGGAAAAGCAGAGAAGACAGTTTCAAAGTCGGACTTGACACAGTGTGTGTGAGACCACAAACTTTGCAGTCCAAAAGGATAAATCAGTAGGCTCCAATAATGGTAAATCAGAAAGGAAAAAATAAAGATTACATTCTAAATGTCTTTGCTGCAGAATCTCTTTCTAACCTTGATCAGCACAAACACATCTTTCATTAGGACAAAACCACTGACTACATCAGCGTCTCTCTTTATGCTTTAGAGGCTAAGGCAGAGATTCTTCTGAAGTATGCAGGTCCTGTTTTTCAAGAGGAAGCTTGGATATTATTGAAACTCTCTTCAAAAACGTGTAATCAGGAAAGATGACTGACCAATTCAGTGATAAATAAAACAATCATTTGGCGGATGAGGGAGGAAGTTGAAAAAGATAAAGGATAGTTAACGATTCATTTACATTCATTTACATTTCTTCTTTTTTGCCTGTTTCTGTTCAGTTTTATATTTAGTAGAGGATGGTCCTGTCCTGTTTGAACTGATGAATGTGGGAGAAATTACTAGATTGCACGTAGTTATCTCATTCTGTTTGCTTATATCATGGGCTTTCTAATTATACTGAACATTGATTTGTTGAATATTAAAGGATTGTTTAATATTAAAATCATATAACTTAAATTTACGGGTATGCATTTTAAGGTTATGAAAATTTATTTAATCTTATCACCTGTAGCACATTTGGATTATGATAACCACACTCTATTGCTTAATTTCTTATTTACCACATTTATACAACTAAATCTACAAATACGTATGCATTAAAATGTCAGCTTATTTTTATTTGTTATTTATATCAGGTTTGCATTGCATAAGTATGCAGATGATCTGCAAAAGATATCTAGGGACATTTCACCATAAGCTAAAGAACATAACTGATACATAACATTTATTTAACCACTTAAATTTTTGTATCTCATTTCTCTTTGGCAAAACTAGAGGAATAATCTTTTTCTTTTTTTTTTTTTTTTTTTCATTACATACATTTCCAAGGTTTTTAGACTAGCAACTGTTATTTATTTGTATGCTGTAAGAGATGATACAATCTTTTTAGGTCACCTGATGATTTTTCAGTGTTAGCATGGCACGGAAGATCATGGGTAGCCACTACTGGAACTAAGATGTATAGGTTGCCACGGTAACCCAGGTAGGAATGCCTTTTCCCACAAGGTTGTGCTCTGATAAACCTAAGACTGTCGTAAAGTGTATTATCTGCTTAAAACTGTCAGTCTGTTAGCTCTGTTTTTTATTTTGGGGTGGGGAAAGAAGGAGGATGGTAAATTAGCATACATAAGTCTGAGAAGCCTGTTAACATGACAGCTAAATTGTCATGTTTGAGCTTCCAGAAGAGTACTCCTGAGTGCTGTGGGGATTATATTTAAGAGATTTTCAGTTACTGAAGGTGGAAGAGAAGAAAGTCTCCAAAACAGATATTCATTCTGATATTTGGCAAGACAGAGCACACTGAAGATAAGGGAAAAGGTCAGTATTTTTAGGAAGTTATTTCTAATGCGGATAACAGAGGAAATCCTTAAAAGTCTGCAGTCAACAGTCTGAGTCCTTAGTACTTCCTTTAATTTATCACTTGGGCTGAAACAGCATGTCAGCATTTCTGTGTCTGAAGCCTGATTAAGTATTTTTCACTTTATAAAGACACTCAGAGTAGGAGGCAAGTCTTCTGAAGTGGATGTAGTAGCAGAATGTTTTTTCATTCACATTCTACCTCCTTTTGCTGAACCATAAGTGTCTGACAAATGGCAGCATTTGTGCATCATGATGCATCAGCAACATCATTCTCAGGTGACATCCTCAAAGGGTGGCAGATGGTATCTAAACCAGCTGTCAGACCCAAATAAATAGAGGTCAGAAGAGCATATGCCTCAGCTATTCCATATTTGCTGACACACAGCAGTCTTACCGTATGGTTTATGTAGTGTAAAGCCTAGTGGCAGATATCGTCCAGGATTGTTTGCTTTAAGTGCATGCCCAAAGATCTTCATCAATATCTTGATAAAGCTCCTAAATGGCCTCAAATAAGACTCAAGATTTCTAGTGAAATAGTACAAGCCTTGGTATTATTTAATGAGCATGTCTTTAAAGTGTGACCCAAGCACTACATTTTCACATTAAAAAAAAAAAAAAAAGAAAAGAAAGTTCAAGGCAGAATAAATGCAAACACATTTTGTGACTTCTGAATCTCAAACATATCTCTTGAACACAATCGCTGCTATGTTATTATATTTGCCTCTTTATGTTAAGAAGTGTGGCAGGGGTGTTATTCCCCAGGATTCTTTAATTTTAGGGATTGTAACATGTTTGTAGACTGAGAAAATGGAAGGTGAATTAAAGTATAACAAATTGTTTCAATAAGATAATTCCTACCATATTTTTGGTGTGTGACCTTCCCTTTTTAAAGTCTATGGGGAATGGAAGGGAATCAAAGGGAAGGGAAGAGAAGAAAAGTTAAAGGAAAGGAAGAGAAGTCAAAGGAAAGGCAAAGAAGGGAAGGGAAGAAGAGCAAGAAAGAAAGGAAAAGGAATGGAGTTAAGACAAAGAATGAAGAAAAGAACAGGAAGAAAAGTGTCCTGTAAATGATGGAGGATTGACAGGACATCTTGAAATGACCCGGATCAGCTGCTGAGGAAAAAAGTACATATTGAATTTCACCTCTGTGTTACATCTGTGAACTATATAAAGGAGAAGCCTAATGTTTTTAACTATATTTGTAAGTTTTGTGCGCTTCTCCACTGCAGTGAAAGTGGACAACTTTTTAAATGTCCTTGAACAGGTAGTCCTCTTTCTGTTAGAGATTTTCTATGAAATACAGTTCTGAGATCTTGAAAGGTGGCCTCAAAATTCAGCATGTCTGAATACAAGCTCCCCTCGATCAGTGCAATGGGGATGCTGCCAGCCTAGCTAAGGGACAGCATTTTGCAAAATCTAAGAGTGACTTAAAAGAACTAATCAGCAGGTGGGAAAATAAATTCCAAAATGCTACTTTTTGCACTCAGAAATCTGCACTCACTGAATCTCAGTTCAGACCTTTACCTTCTGCCATTGCTACAAGTCCTGGTGCAATGTTATTGTGATTGATTAGAAACTATTATCAGTTTCTTTTTCTCCTATGTCTTATAGTAATATTTCTTTTCCTCTTGATCACCACTACAGCAGCCTAAAGTTTTCTAACATAGCTTGTTATTGCTGCACTCAACTGGCAGTCTGCCCCCAGATATGTTGTTTTATTACTAATAGCAGTTGAGTAATGAGAAGTACATAGTTCCCAAGGGTGACAAAAGTAAACAGAAAGAAAATAGACCTGTGTGAGAAACCCTCAAATGAAACACAGCGCTAACCAAGGAAACCATATGACATTCATAGGGACTGAAATGAGAAGCCCTCCTTTTACCTACTCTAGCTCTTTCTACAACTGTCAGGACATTGCCTCTTAAAAATGTCTCAGAGAAGGATATTTCTTTCCCTGAGATGGAAAATTGCTTTTGTGGCTATTTCATTGTAATGGGCCATATTGGAAAAGCCTGCTTTTTATCACATGGCAAAATACTATTACAATGGAAATCATGTTGTATTTCACAACATTACTATTTAATCTGTTCCACTTTATCTAATATCCCTTTAATCAGTGAAAAATTTCTAGTCAAAGACTGTAATATTTTGCAGTGAATATTATAGCAAATTAATATGACAGCTTGTCCTGGTCAGCTAGCATTGTTTCAGACAATGGTGCCCTCTAAACTCTCCTTACACGTATGATAAAGCAGGTTTGCTCTGAGAGTACTCATCCTCCTGCAGGTTGCTCCTGCGGGTTGACCAGCACAGCAGCAGCAAGGTTATAGCTGCCCACAAATCTCAGGATTTGGTTTTGATGGAGGGTGTCACTTTGCGCCCTTTCTTAGAGTCATGCTGTCATGAATCTGAGTTCCCAGCACTATCTGCACAGCTGATTTCTACTCCCAGCTTCAGTTCTACATTTGGGCTTCAGCTCCGGACTGAGATTAGAATCATAGAACCATTATGGTTGGAAAAGACCTTCAAGACCATCACATCACCATGCCTGCTAGACGATGTCCTAACTAACCTTAAAGGTAGCCTTAGAGAAGGTTAGTGCCAGGATTTGAAGTCCTCCCTAGGAGCCACTTGCCAGGAAACTTGGGAAATTTACTGTTAAGTGCATGCATGTCACCTGAAATGCTATAGCATGAATCAGCCATGTCATCACTGAAAAGGTGTCAAGGACAAAGGGGTTATGAGCACTTGGGAGAGGAAACTAAATCCTGCTGCAATATTACTGCATGTTTTAAATAGGAAGAGGAGGAAAAACAGCATTTGTAAGTTGCCTTACAAATAATATCATTCTCAATGTCAAGATCCAGCTCTAATAATTTTTCTTTTCCATTTCCTTCCATGTGCTATGAGATTACATATTCAAATAACTACTTTTTGATAAAAGCTTTTCTTTTCGATGTGTTCTATACTATGGATAAGAGGGAGATTTCTGTGAGACTGTCCTATCCCTGACAAGGTATGAGACTGCAGAAAAGGCATGTAGCAAGTAAGCTGTTGTATTGAATGTCATATCTAATTTTTAAGTCATTCAACAAACTCATTTTTCTGCTACTGCTCCATCCACCTGATTATTTTTTTTTACCAATTACCTTTATGCTTTCTTCTATAAGTTTATTCACACTTGCTATTTCTGCATTAAAATTTTTTGAAAACAAACCTGATCTACCATTTAATACACTTATACTTCATAAATAGACATTTTCTGACTCATTAGCTTCCTTCAAGCACACAGATCTCTGCTTTATTCTGAGTTAGGGTTTGTTAACAAAACAGAACACATCAATTAAACTTTCTGATGCTAGTAGAATTTGCTAAGTTAACACTCATGTATTTTTTGAGCTGGGTAAACCTTCAATATACAAGAAGGATGTTGCAGAATTAATGAAACAGGAGCTTATTAAGCAGTGAGAATGAAAGTAAATACTGTCCCTCAAATCTTAAATTTTGTTGTTCTTGACTTTTGAATACTGACCTTTGCTGCCAGAATGTTCCCTTAATGCATTTAGTTTTAATTTAATTTCATAGTTATTTTAAAGAACACTGGTAATGCAATCAATATTTAAAGATTCTGTAGCAAATGGAACCTCAGGATCAAAGTTCAAAGCCAATTCATTATACAGTTTAATATTTCAGCATAGCTTGACATTTTAACTTGGCTCACAGCACTAACAAGTGAGTCTCCATATAGAAGTAATTTTCAAGAAGCATATAGATTTGCTTCTCAGTCTTTCTTCTTACTGAAATTGATGGAGATATTTGAATTTTCTTATGGTAAAAATGATCTGTTCTTGCATCTAGAGAAATTCAAAGAAATTTAAAAATGGCATTAAAAATGAAGAAGAAAAAAGAAAAATAAATAAAAAAATAAAGGCCAGGAATGTTTTGAGAGGTGTCAGAGATAAATTGAGATATTACATAATCACAAAATCACAGAATGACACAATAGATGAGACTGGACAGTACCTCTGGAGATCATCTGACCCAACTTCCATTTTCAAAACAGGTTCAGGTTATTAAGGGCCGTGTACAATTGGGTTTTGAATGTGTTCAAGGATGGAAAATACACAACCTTTCCAGGCAAGCTGTTCCAGTGTTCAACCATTCCCACAGTGAAGATGTGTTTTCTTGTGTCCAAGCAGAATTTTCTGTGTTTCAGTTTGTGACCAATGCCTCACATCCTGTCACTGGGCACCAGTGAGAAGAGTCTGACCTTGCCCTCTTGACACCTTCCTATCTCTGATATCTATAAACATTGATAAGATCCCCCCAAGACTCCTCTTCTCCATACTAAATAGTTCTGGTACTCTCAGCTTCAACTCAAGTGTCAGACGCTCCAGTCCTTTATGAACTTTTGTGTTCCTTTGCTGGACTTGCTTCAGCCGGTCCATGTCTTTCTTTTACTGGGGCGCCCAGACTTGCACCCAGAACTCCAGGTGTGCCTTCACCAGGACTAAGCAGAGGGGAAGGATCACATCCCTCAGCTGTCTTGTGATGCTCTTCCTAATGCAGCTGAAGATGCTATTGGCCTTCCTACGCTCTTCTCTGCAAAGTTTAGAGTACTTTGGAAGCCAACCACGGAGTTACTCCTCCCCAAGTAGGACTTGGCATTTCACTCTGGGGTACTTCATGAAGCTCCTGTCCGCCCATTTCTCCAGTCAAGATCCTTCTGAATGGCAGTGCGACCATCTGGTGGAAGACTGGAAGACACACTTCTCCCAGTTTCACAACATCTGCAAACTTGCAGAAGGTTCATTCAGTTCTGTCATTCTGTCATTCAGATGTTAAAGTGTTGGACCCACTATCAACCCCTGGGGGACACCTCTGGTCCCCATCTGGACTTTCATCTGCTGATCACAGCTTTCTATGTCTCTTGTCGCTAGGTCCAAAGGTCTTGGTCTTTATCAAATCTCTCAATAGGGAGATGGGTAAGCATTGATATAGAAGCAAGAGGTCTATCTTCCTTTTACATTAGTGTACAATCTAGCTAGTGCAGTGGATGCATCTGTATATCTCACTGTGGCCTAGACAAAAAGTATCTTTGTTATTAAGCAGTACAAAATTGGGCCCATATTTCTTTGCCTTTTTTGCTTCCTCTTTTATATTGATGTATGAAGATCTAATTAGCTTTATTAAATGTTCAGTATGAAGATAAATATATAAGACTGAAATCAAAAGTATATTCTCATAAATATATATTATATATAAATATATATAAGTGTATATATATATTTTATACACTTTTAATATGCTTTTATATATATATATGTTATATACATATATATATATATGTATATATGTTATATATGCATATATAACTTCTTCTACTTGCAGTGATTTCAATATAATTTCCAGAACTTTGGTAAATACATCTGCACGCATAGACTTCAATTAAGTAAAGCCAAAACTGCTATATGAGCATTGAGCATCAATTTTGTTCATCAATTAAATATCTTTAAAAATATTTTTCCACACAGGTTCATTCTGTTTATCAAGTTCTGATATGATTTTTATATATCTAAGGGGTTGAGCATCTGCTTGCAGGAAAATTCCATTAGACCATAATATTCTCCAGTTAATTGCACAGGAAATATTTATTTCTCACACATCAAATCAATGAAACAGGTTCAGTGAGAGAAAAATCACATCAGCTTGGCAAATATCACCTACAGGACTTCCAAGGCGTTCTTGGCAGAAATCCTATATCTAGAAGAACAGTATTCCTTCAGGACGATTGTCATCATTTAATTACTAGATGATAACATTGTTGTAGGTTTGTTTCTGTTGGTGTTTTCCTTTTACCTAGAAGGAATAAAATAACAAATAATTTCTTTTGAGTTTACAAATATGCTATGCCACAGCTAAAACAATGCAGTTGAAGAATGATCACTACAAACACTACTTAATTTTAGAATTAAATAAGATTAATTGTATATTAGTACTCAATATTCCTTGAGCACTTATTCCTCACCATGAAAGAACCTTTAAAAGTCAATTTTCATAAACCTCTTTTTGATCACTCTACAGTAATAACTGTATGCATCCTGCCTAATACTCTTGTGATTTTTTTTCGTGTGTGTCTGGAGCAATTACACTTTCATGTCTGGCATATATTTTGTATTCTCTCCTCAACAGATTGTGCTATAGGCACCCTGTGCTGTGGTGAATGAGGCCAATGACACTGTAGACATCTGCTTGCAACAACGAAGATAGAACACACAGAAATAAAGCTGTTTGAACAGAGGAAGTAGAAATCCTAACTTTGAATTCTGTGGTTTCTTGCACTGCTATAAAAATTATACTTTTTTTTTTTTTCTTCTGCAGCCTAAGTTTCTAAGAGGCTCACAAATATTTACCTTTGCTTCTACAGACTTTGCTTTTTATGCATTTGGTTCTGCTGAAGATGACCTAAAAGTAGGTGTATGGCATTTATATCACATTAAGACTCTTAGTTCTATGCATATAAATGTAACATTAATACCTAGGAATAGTGTTCATTTTTTAAGTTAATGGAATTTGATGAAAACTGCTTGGACATAATAACCTAATTCAATTTCAAAACATAAATTAAAAGATTGTTGGTCTGCTATTTTTTTTTCCATGAAATTATTTAAATTTCAATTAAAAATGTGCCATTTTCCAGAAGTTATTTTCGTAACTACTCACTTTATCGTTTATTAT
Source organism: Nothocercus julius (assembly GCA_013398735.1). NCBI lineage: Eukaryota > Metazoa > Chordata > Aves > Tinamiformes > Tinamidae > Nothocercus > Nothocercus julius. Next base: position 8,983,604 of record VZSV01000019.1, on the reverse strand, counting down.
GTGAAGAACATGCCAAAGTGTATCCATGGAGATGAGAAGTTTATTATAATTTATCATATCATCTTCCTTTTAGCAAAGGAGATATGTTCCTTATAACTAAATATGGAAACCCTGATAAGAGTATCAATCATAAGAGCCCCAGGTGAAATCTGTATTGCTTCTGAAATGTTGATGAGAAATATGTGATGCATATTACTCTGTGAAAGGAAACAAAAGCCCCAGCCAGATGTTATCATACATTTACAAAATGTTTAAAGCAACCTGGCCCTGTTGTCTTTTGAACTAGGAAGGTCTTGAGGTGTTTTGTAAAAGTTCATTAAGAGTTCAACAGCAACTTACAAAGTTCAAAAAGAGGAAGCTACCAAAATTATACTTCATCTTCAGTACATTTGTTTATAAGAGTCTGAAAAGTGCCTCATGGCAATGTACTTAAGGGAAAGTTCCTGGAACTGAATTCTCCTGCCTGTATTATGAATCCAGCATAACTTCACCCTGTTATTGTTTCATCTGCTTGGGTGAAATCCCATGAACATTGGCAGGTTAAATCTATAAAAACCATAGAAGTGCCTTTCTCACCCATTTGTGGACCGACTGCAGTTCCACTGTAATTAGTCAATCAGGACACTTGTATGCAAGGGCAATAGCAAAAGTTTGGAAGTTATAGCAAGGTTTTTGACAACAGGTCAAGGAGTATTTTGAATTCTTGTAATTGGGAAGGATTTTGAATAAGCTAGTAGGACTTCAGCTCTCTGTCTGTGAAGTAGTTTATTTAATATGAGGAATGAGTTCTAATCCCTGTGGCCAAGAATTTTTTATGGACCACTTGTTTATGAGGCTAGCATTTTATTTTTTTTAAGCTTAGGCATGTATAATATATGATAAAAAGAAGAAACCTGATAGTGCTGCAGCATTACATTTTAGAATGCACATGATGGGAAGAGGCCAAAGTCATCTCTTCTGAAGCAGCCACCTTTTAAGTTTGATATAATAGTTGGCAAAAAATGACTTGTTACTACTGGCTTATTCTTTCCGTGGGAAATGTGTTTGATTAAGCCTCTGAGAACTATGTTCTTTTCATGGACTAAGAAGTAACCACAATATATTTTTAATCAAATTTAAGACAACAGGTCTGATTTTTTTTCTCTAACAGATTTATTAAAGCACCAAGCTTTTTTGCATTGTAACAAATCTGGCCACAGAATTGACTAAATAGATTATGAGAAAATAATATTTACAAATAAATGCTCCCTATATTTTTAAATGCATACATATATATAAATAAATAGTCCCTCATTTCATCTCACAGATGAAATACTGTGACATTCTAGTGATCTAATATGTATCCAGTGTATATTAAAGCCCTTATTTCCATTTAAATGGAAGCTCTTCTTGAATATCTTGTCTATATTATTTTGCAAATGATAAATATGAAAAGGAAAAATGGTAAAATGAAAAGGAAGTTTGGCAGATTAAACCAAGCATCATTTCCTAAATCTGTTTAAAAAAAAAAAAAGAAAAAAAAAAAAAGGAAATATTACAAAACACATTATTTTCTTCTGCTTTTATATTAAAATTGTGGATTAAAGATATATAAAACATAAGAGTATATCCCATCATGCATGCAACAAATACCAAAAACAATGATAAAATTAAAAATACCAATAATGAATCTCTGTCAATGACACTATCATTTCTCTCTTAGTCAGGTTTATGTTAAACCATCAGCTACTTATATGATGTTTGGTAAAAATCTGACTCAGAGTACTTAACAGACATTAACAATCAGTTTCACTGAAACTACCAAAGCAATTTTTCATGTTCTCTTCCTTTTGCCTCCCCCCTTCTCCTACTTTCTTTCATGTATGGTGATAAAACTATCCCAATAAGTCATTTTAAGAAGTCCCTCTGTGTACTTGAAATAGATTTTTGTAATATAGATATTACTGCAGAAAGGGATAGGGAAATTTGTTACGAAGTTTTAATATAGTCTTTTTGGGGAAGGAATGCCTTGCTACATTGCTCTTACTAATAATTAAAGTAAATATTCCATACCCTAATTGCATGACATCTTAATATTACACCATCAAATATTCTATAGCTAATAGGAGGACATTCATAGAGAATTTCTACCAGTCTGGATTTAAGTGTTAGGATTAGTGTACTGAAGAGCAACACTTCTGAGCAGTGTTTTTCAAAACACTTTACTGGGATAGAGATTCCTTTATTTCTGCTGGCTGGAAGAGTAGCAAAGCTGTATGAATAAATCAGTCCCTGACATCTCACTGTACTAATAGCAACCTTGTAAATCATTTTTGGCAAAATCCAGCCTCTGTTCACAGTTTTTAGTTTAAACTATTCCTCAGCTAGTACCAATCAGCAGAGCTACAACTTTCATTATAATAATCTTATGCCATGATTTTAACTGAACAGAATAAGAACAATGAAATAATTGTCAAGTTTTGATTTAAAAGCTACATCGAACTTCAGAGGATTCTTAAAGCAAATCCCCAGGCAATTCCATCTCAATCACTGAAAGGTTTTTATCACTTTGCCTTACAAAAGGTGCCACTATCATTTTTACAATTGATTTCACTACAATATACAAAGTCATTCTAGTTTATTCAAATATGTCAGTCATTTTCAGTCTTAAATTCAAATGCAGATCTCTTACCATTACAGTTTCCTCTTTATCTCAGTTTGATACTAAAAGTACAATCAGTTCTTTGGCAGTGTGCTTGTTGAGCAGAAGTTTTTTTTTAAAGTGACACAGAGAAAAATAGAATCACTATTCATGTTTCTCACAGATATAAAAAAACTGAACTGAAATACCTGAACTGAAATACCTATCTACTTTGTTTGAGGCACAGGATCTCTTTTTTTTTTTTTTTTTTTCCAAAAGCTTCAAAGGATTTCTTTAAACTTTTCTTATGAAAAGGAAACTTACATGTGTGCTTTTCTCATTTCTATTCTCTCCATTTTGCATAAAATAATAAACCTTACAGTTTGCTAAGAATTAGTAGAGCAATACTGTCTATTGAAAATAAAACTAAGAATTTATCTGTATTGTTTTATAGCCCAGTTGCTTGTAGAAATGAAATATGTGAAATTAATAATATAATCCCTGCTGTAGTTTTTCCTCTATTATTTCCTTTATTGTTGTTGTAAACTTTTTTTTTTCTCTTTTATTTGGTAAGTGTATGTTGGGATCTTGTTGTTTTCTTCATGTCATGACCAGTCATGAGAGGTGTTTCCCAGCAAACAGTGTTGAGGCCAGTCCTCTTTAATACCTTTATTGATGATCTGCATGAGGGGATTCAGGGCACCCTCAGCAAACTGCAGACAGCACTAAGCTGGGAGGAAGAGTTGATATGTCTGAGGGTAACAAAAGTCTGCAGAAGGATCTGGACAGGCTGGACTGATGAACTGAGGCCAACTGTATAAGGTTCAACAAGGCCAAGTGCTGGATCCTGCACTTTGGTCACAAAAATCCCATGCAACTCTACAGGCTTGGGGCAGAGCGGCTGGAGAGCTACATGGCATAAAAGGATCTGGGGGTGTTGGTTGACAGTCAACTGAACATGAGCTAGCAGTGTGCCCAGGTGGGCTAGAAGGCAAATGGCCTCCAGGCTTGTATCAGGAACAGTGTGGCCTGCAGGACCAGGGAGGTGAACGTCCCCCTCACCTTCAATACTGTGTTCAGTTTTGGGCCCTTCACAAAAAGAAAGATGAGGAGGTGCTGGAGCACGTTCAAAGGAAGGCAAGAAAGCTGGTGAAGGGACTGGAGCTCAGACCTTATGAGGAGCAGCTGAGGGAGCTGGGGTTATTTAGTATGGAGAAGAGGACGCTGAGGGGTGACCTTATTGCTAGTTGAGAGGAGGTTGTAGTAAGGCAGGGGTCAATCTCTTCTTCAGAAAAGAAGAAATGGCCTCAAGTTCCGCCAGAGGCAGTTCAGGTTAGACGTTAGGAAGAATTCCTACATGGAAAGAGTAGTCAAGCACAGGAACAGACTACCCAGGGAAGTGGTGAAGTCACAGTCCCTGGAAGTGTTCAAGAAACACGTAGATGAGACACTTAGGGACATGGTTTAGCAGGCATGGATGGGTTTTGTGGTTGGGCTCCATGATCGTGAAGACCTTTTCCAACTGTAATGATTCTATGATTCTATGTGTTGTGAAAAAAACCCAAACATATAGCAGTGAAGAAGGAGAAAATGTGTGTGCATGTGTACGTGTTTGTGTGTGCATGTGTATGTTCCTGGGGCAGGATAAACAACTCAGAAAATAGTGTATTTTGAGATAAGAGAAACTTCACAGCAGCTATTTATCTTTTCCTGCTACACCCATAGCTTTTCCTGATACCTCATGCTCTCACATTTGCTTCTAGTGAAAAGAATACCTAACAGTGTTTTTATAAATAATCATTTCTGTCAATTTGCCAAAACAGAGTTATAGTTAATTGAGACAGATGAATGTGAAAATGAGAGAAATAGTGAGCCCTTTTTGTCCCAATGTCAAGGACACTTATGACACAATCATAAAAAATGAAAGAGTGTATTTCAAAGGGAGAGGCTTGAAGGTTTGAAGATCATCTGCTTTGAAGGCTTTTTAGTTAGAGAAGAGACGGATGGTCCATTAAAAAAAAGATATGCCCACAACTGGGCATATCTTGTGATCTTTTTAATGATTTTGTTTTTTCATTTAGGATTTGTTGAAGTATAAAACTATTGACTTGTGAATATGAAGCTGTTAGCTTGTTCCTTCCCTTCTTTGACAGTGTTTGGTGATACCTATAACATCCTGTAGAGAGGAAAAGAATAGTAGTATTTTTACATATATATGAAAGAGAGGTAAGACATGGACCAAAGAAAAGAATTCTAAGAGATTCAAGTATTATTCGACGCTTGGAATTCCTACTGTACTTGGAGAGGCGCAAAATCTTTTAAATTTGGCAAAGAAGATTTAAATACCTTGTAAAATACCTTGCAGTTATTATTACAGATTAATAGTTCTTGCTAATAGTCTATTGTTTTTGTTGTTGTTGTTGTTGCTGTTGTTTTATAAGTTTTACTCTGAAATAACATGATAACTCTCAAAAGAATGTGGAAATATGTTGTAGATTAGATTAGAGCACTGTTAGACATAGTCTCCTATAAGGAATTCACAAATACTTCAGCAAAGTGATGCTATAGACTTGCCTGGGTCTCCAGTGATACAGCATGAGAAGTAAATGCTATTATATTTCTACTAGTGAAAAAAGGTGAAAAAAATGTATTATGGTTCTAATAAAGTTATCACCTTTTATCACTAATAACAATGAGATGCTCTTTATGTTAAAATGCAAAATGCTTGAATAATGACACCAATTTTGGTCCAAAATTGAAAAGGAGTAAGGAAATTAAAAGTATTCTGATGTTCTGCAACTTCTTTCTCTGTCACAAGAGAGATAGGATGTAAAATATAATAAATTTTCCAGACTATCCTTGTTTCTTTGTAACTGACAGAGAAATATCCCAAGGAAAAGCTAGACCTTCTCCCCACTACAAATTTCCTAAATCCAATGGACACTGATAAGTCTAGTTTCTGGTTTCCAGATTTGCATTTTGAGTAGCAGGAACTCTCTGGGCTCAGTCCCGTCTTTCAAGAACAGTTATTCTCTTCTCACTGATGGTATCACAGGAAAATGTAGAACAGACAAGAATTATTCAATATTTTCTTCTATTAACATGTTACCAGATACTTCCAGCCGTTTAACTTCTGTCAGAATTCTTTTCCTGTCCTACCCCTTCTTCTGCCTGAATATAATTTCGTTCTTTCTTCATTTTGTCTTGTATACCTATTCTTAACTTCACTAGGCATATGATTTTGTTGCAAAATGATTGCAAGATTGTTTTTCTCTTGCTTATATATATGCAAAAGTGATTCTCTCAAGTGTACAGATATGATAGCAATCATTTTACGATTTGCACTATATTCTGACAAATATACAAAAAGAACAAGGCAGGCCCTCCCCCTACCTCAGATCTTAGAAGATGGGGTCACATGTACCTTTTAATTAAAAGGGGAGAGTAGATAATTTATAGTAATTCTATGGCAATATAGCTTATGTAGACTGTCAAGTACAATAAAGTGACATTCTCTGGTTTTGAAGAGGTTTATTATTTTGAAGATTATGAAATGTTGGTTTCACAAGGGAAAAAAAAAAAAAAAAGATAAAATCTAAAAGTAATGAATTGCCAGAACAAAAATGTATAGATCTGTTTTTCATTTCACTACAGTACCCCCTTTGATTTCAGTAGGGTTCTTTGAGATTTCCACTTATCTACCTAAGAAAAGAATTTCTCCCACAGGGGACCAGCCAACCCAGTTCACAAAAGCTCAGCATGCAAATACTCTGAATTCCTCAAAACACAGTGGAAAGGTTTATATTTGACAGAAGAGTTTTGACCAACAGGAAATAATCTTAGAAAACAGGTGTGCTCCTAATATTTGAAAAAAAAAAAAATTAGATCTGAATCAGCACTATTGGGTTCTTCTTTCCAAGGTTCAGACAATGCCTTAAACATAACATCTGACAGATATTTTGATAAAGGACCCTGAGTCATGCCTATTTCTTGGCAAAGAACAAGGAAACAGATGAAGAGCAAGAAGTACATCATGTCTCAGTGATCCCCAGATGTTGTGCAGGCTGTCAGGAAATATTGTCACCTAGCAAACATTGGAGAACACCATATATTTTAACTGTAGCTGAAACTGCGTGTTCAGGTATCTGTATCCATTTTCACAATATTTCTCAAAGCTGGAGTAGCTCTTGCTGCAACAGGCATCCATGCCAAGGTTATTTAAGGTCAAACACCAACAGATGTATTTACTATAAGAGTTCATTGCAGTTTGATGGGGAGGGGGTAAATCTGGTGAAAGATGAATCCCCTTTCATTCCAGCTGATCCTCAAAGGTAAGAGGGACTGGAGATGCCTGGACTCATGTCTTAATAGGGATACCAAATACTGTGGTAACTATAAGCCCCACTCTGACAGTACTGCATTCACAAACAGTCTGTCAACTGTAGGTCCTTCAAAACAGCGAATTGAGTTCGCAAATAGTATGATCAGCTATGGGCCTGACTCTGGCAGTATCGGGTTCACGAACAGCCTGTCGACTGAAGGTCCAATCTCCTTCAAAACAAGCAGTCGAGTTCACAAATAGCATGATTTATTCAAACGCAACATTTAGAGAATAGGTTTCGAGTGTCAGTACAAGAAACTCTCTACTACAGTGTGGGACTCTTAGCTAGTGCTTAGTGCACAAATGCACAATCACTCACCCCAGAAGATGGGAGAGGGCTCTCAACCTCGAGGAGTCTCCTCAGGCAGCATCCTGATCAGAGGGGAGGAAAGGAGTTCAGCCTGTCGAATGATCCAGAAGTTACGATGGAGTCTTCCCTCTCCCTTCTTCCTTCTTTCTACTTTCTTTCTTCCACAGTTCCTTCTTCATCAGTTCTTACCACCTCATTCTTCATACTATGTCCCTCCTTAGTTCATCTTTTATATATTTTCTTTTACGTTTAGGTGGAACTTGAGTGACTCTAGTCATACTCACTTCTGTTATTTATTGGTTGAAAAAGTCTCCCGAGTTAATCGAAAATCCAGAGAGAATGCTTAGTGAGCAGTGGTTGTTCCTTGGAAGCGAGTAACTTCCAGGATGGGGTTGCCTTTTGGTATTATATTGAGATTAGAATGAGGGGAAGTTTGAGCAAAGTCCATCGGAAGGGACTGATCTGCCACCATTGTTGGCCCAGCACCAGGCACCTTATTGTACTATATGGCTCATCAGCTATGTGGTACGACCAGATTGCCGCCTTTGCAGGGAGTACAACAGAGTTTGGCCGTGGTGTCTTCACTCCGCTCCACCCTCCATTAACTCATTGGCAGCCTGGCACCATCAGATTTCCTCTGCAGGGAATCTAAGAAAGTTTGGCCATGGTGTCTCCATTCTGCTCCACTCTTCGTTTACTCTTATTAGTGTATACTAGGAGGGCAGATTGTGTTGTCAAGGGAATCGTGGAGAAGTAGATTGTGTACATACCAATCATCCTGCAAGTGGTAACTGTCTCTCACTTCACACAAGCCTCTGTAATAACTTAATTTCTGTAGGTCCTAGTTTTTCTCTAATTTCCCCTTTCTTGAGCAATTCTCTCACAAAGTTACTAAAAATAATTTTCCAGAGTGAAAGGGTATGCACATATCTTTTTAGGAAACAAACATTAATTGTTGAAGAGTGAGATAAATGGACTACAAGTGTGTATATTTCTAAAACATGCAATAGGATGTCATGAGGCATTTAAAATATCAGCTATTGAATGAATATCTTAACCAAAGCCAGATATCCTCTACCAGTATGGCACTGTGCTTCAGCCAGTTAACCTTCTCAGAGGCAGTGGTTATTATCTTGGGCCCAGCCATGCTGTGCAGTTCTGCTTGCTGTGGTTTTGCTGTGCACTTTTTGTATATTCCAGGTGAAAGTCTATCCTGCCATCAGTGGAGTGTAGACATCATTAAAGCAATCTTGAATGCATGAGCTGGGTGTCAAACAGACAGGCTGCCTCTCACCTTTTATATTTACAATGCTCTTGAACCACCATACCTGTACCTGACTGATGAGCCCCCTGTGTTTTTTGCTTTCTGTGTATTGCTTATTTTGTTTATTGTTTGTTTATATTTTGTTTATTACTTTTTGATATCAGAACAATCATGAATAGAGCTGAGCATGGTATGCAAAGATAATACACCAAGAAAATTCTATTTGAGAAGTACACTGAATAGGTTATGTGACAAATAATATGCTTGTGAATTGCTTGTTAGTCTCCAATAGGCAGAATTACATGTTCCAGCATAGCTGTACTTTGTTTAGCAAACTACAAATAACTTTGCCAGGACATTGTTTTTAAACATTGGATCCAGTAATGGGATCACAGATTAGGCACATTACTATCCACTTACTGTATACAAGAACTGATATCCTCTTTTATTCATTTTGGTATTTTTCTGCAAACGTACATCTTATCAAGATTTACTTTGTCACAATTGTCACAAAAACATGTGGTTATCAGAGATATCATATCAAATTTTATATTTTTTTCTTGTAGACTGCAGAACAAAATGCTTATCTGAACTCTTTAAACTTAAATGCATATCACGCACAGAGTCAACACTTCTTTGTGTGTCAGAAGGAAGATATAGCCTCTGTTTAAATGCAAAACTTCTAAGAAGGATTGTGTCTGGAAAAAAAAAAAAAAAAAAAAACAATTGGAAGAAGGTAGACCGTAATATTTATGCTGTGCTGGTGCTAATGTGATACTTCATTTAAATGCCGATTTGGTATTTGGCCAATAGAGTATACTGCACAAAATGCCTAATTTGTCTCTAGAGTGTAAGGGTCCCAGCAGTACAGAGTGTCCCATCAGACACTGAACAGTCTCTTTTGAAATAAATAGACACTATGAAAGAAATATCCAATTCTCCATGGGTACTGTGGTTTCTGAAGTTTAAATATGTACTTTATGTCCTTTTTGCTCTATGAAAAGACTCTGAACAAGCATAATTTGGTCTTTGCATGAAAAGTTAAAAAAGTGATGTATCTGCGTTCTAATCTTGATTTTGAAGAATTTATAATAATTATAGACCAATGACCATTATAAGTAGAATGATCTCTCAGGGCAACTGAGGTCATCCACTATGATTTCTTTTCTAGCTCTGTCTATTATGGATGCTGAATGGAAAATTTTATATATTTATTTTTTGATGATTGTATGTTTTACTTCAAAAAACTATAGCATTCAAGAAGCAGCAGACACTTCTGATTATTTCACAAAGTATTACACTACCTCTTGTTATACCGATGCTTTCTTGGAGTCAGTATATTCTGAAAAGAAGGATGATAAAGAAATTAAAAGAAGCTGAGAAACCTCATTTCTGTACAGCACACATTTAAGAGTACACTTTGTACATAAGGTGCAACAGCTGTTAAAGATTTCTTTCCTTTGTGTATTGTTTCACTGCCTAATGACTGTGAACGAGAGATGTTCCTCTCAGTCAAAGAACAAACAGGATATTCAGGATAGAATTTAATAAACTACTGATGAAGCAAAAAGAGAGAGTAGCATCTAATTTATTTTAATTTAGCCACTTTGCCTCTGTAGCACATACAGGAGTAAAAAGGTATTATTATTTTTTTGTAGCTCTCATGGCAACAGACCATAAAAATGACCTTTTAGATAAAAAATAATAATATAATATAATATAATATAATATAATATAATATAATATAATATAATATAACTTTTTTTATATATATTTCTCAGAGGAGGGGTTCCTGAAATACTAAATCTGTCCCCAGTGTCCCTGACCTCCTGGGCTTCCCCCAGCTCCCGCTCTATCTCAGTCCAGCCCAGGTCCATCAGTTGCTGCTCCATGCTGGTGCTGGACCTGCCTCCAGTCACACCATGGCCCAGCTCCAGCATGTTCATGGGAATCCTTGGTCCCCATCTTGAGGTGCTCCTATGAAAGCTTAAAACTTTTGGGAAACTTAGAATTTATCTGCGCAAACCTGTTGTAACCTTGTCCTCTAAAATGTGTTCTTGGAAGATTCATTGCTCAAGAAGACATCTGAGGACATTCTCAGGTTACTTTTACACCATTCAGGCACTTCTAAAGAGAATTTATGCAAGTGTCGTTTAGATGCATTGCTGCATTTCAGCAGGCATTTTCAGTTCTTTTATAGAATCTGAAAGGGAATTAAAATATTTTTTTGTGTGTTTCAGTGAATTGCTTTATGCCTCCAGGTCACAGCAGTAACCCCCTGCCAGATTATGATGCACTAATTATTCTGCTTTGGAGACTGTGTTTACCATTGGATAGTGGTTCTCCAGGCAGAAAAGATCTTGAAATAGCCTAATCAGCTCAGTTTTTAGATTAGGTATATCATAACTGTTGTTCTAATGGCAGTCATTAGAAAATGATTCTGAAGGAGCAACGTGGTGATAAAAAATTATGCTGGAGGGGTGGCACGTAGGTCCTAGTGCACTGAACAACTGTCATGGGGGCTTTCCTCTGTCATTTGATTTGTGCCAGGGATGAGTTTACAAATATTTATGCTCGAGGCACAAAGGCAACACTGAAAGCAAGAGGAAGAAGGTTTTGAGGTATTGGGGGGATGGGAAATGGCCACAGTTGGCCTGTTTTTTGTTTTGCAGTGAATATATAGACTGCAAAAAGAATAGATCAGAAGTAAGGCAAGTGAGCCATAAATCTGATAAACAGAAGTAGTCTTTTTCCAGTTGAACAATCTCTTTCAATTTCAACTTCCTTTCAGTCAGAGCTATAAAAGCTAAAATGCATCACTACGAAACATGAATTCAAGATAAGGGAGTGAGTCAGGAAGGAAAGCGTTCCAAGGTGGGATAACACTTAGTGGGAAATTTGCCTTTGGATGGGCAGTCTGAGTGAAAAAATAAAAAAAATCTTCTTCCACATTGTCTGTGAAAGCAACTATTTCTTTTTTTCAAGTGGAAGATAAATATTGTGCTGATAAAAATAAATATATAATTAGTAGAAAAGGCTGAAGATAAGCTCTTTATGTTTCATCTTAGCTAGTGGTACTGTTAGTATAATCATGATGTTGGTTTCTGTTATTATCCTAATATATCTAAATAATTCAAAAATTGGGGAAATATTTTCAAGGTTTCCTTCCATTCAGAAAAGGAAATATAAGCGAACTATTACTAACAAAGGTATGATATTAATGCTATAATCTTATATAAAAATTAATTCAACTTCTTAAAATTATGTTTAATAATTAGCAACTGCAAATGCAACTGCTTTTGGAAATTATTGAAGCAAGATTTCACTCTCTATTACTAAGAACTAACATTATAATGTCTAAATTTTGGAAACAAGTATATTTGATATTTAATAAAAGTTACTAATCTCTACCAGTCCTTTATGCAGATATTTACCAGATCACATTCACACATTGTCACGCTTTACATGCTAAAGTCAAGCTTTTTGTTTTTTCTTAAGTTAGCTTACCCATTTAGAATTGATCCTTGCATTATGTTTACTAGGGGCATGCATATTTTGAACTGTACCCACCAATTTTTGCAAAATATAAGAGAACTGCAGTAAATTTTATGCACGACCATCATCTACATTATCTGATGAATACAACATATCAATTCCTTCCTTGCAGTTTACTTCTTCTGCAGACTCCCTCTTCATATTCAAATTTTTAGGCAAAACCATGTTCAATAGTCTTGTCATTTCACAATTTTATTGCATGATAAATTATAGGTAGCAATTTAGTCAAAACAATACATTTGCAAATTACCATAATTCATAGTTCTTACACTGTTATTCTTTCTCTTTTTCTTTTATGTTTGTGTTCACTATTCTGTTGTCTGCGTAAATTACATATTTAATTGTAAAAAAACAATCCTAAATGTCTATGGCCCATATTATGCCCTTAGTGATGGTCTATTGAAGCATGTAATTTCAATGCGAGCTTATGACAGGGCAGAGTGCTAAATCCCATTTTATACACAGAAAAAATTTTAGTGACATATGACTGGAAACAACCTTTATCATTTGACATAATTCATTGCAAAAATATTTTAATGGTAATCTTAATAAGTCTTAAGCAGATATTAGCTTTGCATCTTAAAACAGAATTAATAGGATTCTATTTTTTATGTTGTCAATGGAAAGAATATTTTTTTACAAATCAGTATAGATTTTTAGAAGCATTTAAGTCTCAAAATTGAAACATCAAGCTGCCAAGTAAAATAAAAAAAATATATAGAGAGAATTTTTTTGTTTAAGTAGACAACAAATTCACCTAAAGGAAAAAGTTTCTCATCCACCTCCTTGGTTTGTATAAACTCACACACTTCATTATGACCTTCGTTTTTCTCTTCCTCTCTCAAATGAGCTGGAGATCTTGCCCTCTTTACTTATATGCATTTGAGAATGTCCTGTAAATGGACTCTAATTAGAGTACATCAGACATGAGAAAGTAATTCAGATGCAAAACTGACAGCTCCTTGGTCTTACCTTACATAGTCTTCACACATGCACAATTATGTGTGGCTGTCCAAGTGCCATCATCACACTTGTAAAGACAAGGATTAGAAATTAATGTGTTTTATTAAATAATCAGAAAAAAAGTACTTGGAATAAAAACAAAATATCTCCATCTTAAGGTAAGACAAAGCTCTGTGATCCTCTTTAAGACCATTTTTAAATTAGCAACCGATAATCACTGCTCAAATCAAGATAACAATGGATCCAATATAATGACCATTGCAGGCTAATGTAGAATATCAGCTGGAAGGATAAGGCTGTTTAGGAAGGAGAAAATTTCTATTAAGATACACATATGCCTTGATCATTAGCAGTGAAGAAAAATAAAAATCAGATAAAACACTACTTTGCTTAGAGAGATTTTTGGTGTATCTGTACATTTTTAACACTTGTGTGGACACTTAAAAAAATATATTGTCATGTCATTTGTAAATTACTTGCCAAGATGTACTTTTACAGTCAGCACTCTGAAACATGGGGATATTAAAGCATGTGATTACGATCACAGTACATGGAAGGCGTAAATATTGTTTTAGGACTGTTTTGAGACTTTCTGGTTAGGACTGGAATCGTACAGCAAAAAGGATTATGTCTCCCTTGTTTTACTTTATCTGAGTTAATTTGCCTAATCTAAATTAGTGTTCTGGATTAGGTCCCCACAAGTTTACTTCGAATGTTTGGTACCTAGTTCAGCCCTTTTGCCACTTTATGCCCCATTACTTCTTTTGTCTAATTGTTGAAAGAAACAGCTCAAAAGGGTAGAAAAGGACCAAGTGAACTTCCAGGGTTTTTCCTGCTTCAACAGAAAGTGATTTTGAAAAGAACACTTCTGAACTGGTGGGTAATTAGAAGTGAATTCTTGTAGCCATAATTTTCATCCAGAACAATTAACACAGGAGAAAACCCTTATCTGACTCTATTTTACTCATAGCATCAAAACAGGCAGTTGCAAGTGTCTATAAAAGACATAGATGAAGATATTAGAGGAAAAAAAAGAAAACCCTATAACTCTATGCTTAAACAAATTTCACTGAAATTATATTTAAAAAGTCACTATGTCCAATTCACTGGTATTCCCTTTAGGCTAGGTGACAGTCTAGGTTTTGGCTTTTGAGTGGCCACAATTACTAGACAGAGTAGGCTTGGATTCCTCCATGAAATAATTTCTTTAAGGGAAAATCCTTCAAAGATACTCCGTTAAAAAACACCATCAGGAGAACATCTACGAGCACATCCTCGAACTTCCAGTTCACTGATTTGCCTCTGTACTGACTGGCTCTGATGACAAACCTTCTCTTTGAAGACTTCTATTGGTTCACATGGATTCAATCCTGTACTATTTTCTTTACTCAGGAGACAGCCTATGCATTTTTTAAAAAAAACTAAAAATAAAGTCTGCTTTACTTCCTGTAGATGTAAATTTTCTTCATTAGATGTTGCAGTCATCTGTTCTTTACTGAATAGTAAATAACTTCACACCACAGAGGGATAAAACTCTTCCCATCCCTATGCTGAGTCATTGCTATGCCTCGGCTGGAATGTTTTCTTCTCTCTGACAATGCTGTCAATCTGCACATTAAATGTATACATCACACACACTTCTGAATGGGGTGCGTGTGACTAAACATTGTCTGTAGACTGAGGCCAGACACAAACATAATTAATCATTTTAGGGTGATGATGTCTTTGAAGTGTCAGATTCTTTTTCTTAACCATACCATACAGAAAGATACATACCCTTGCTTCCTGGAGAAATATCAGGATACCTAAGGATTGTGAGTACAAGCAGTTGGTATGAAAATGCAAGAATAGAAAGAAGAACAGAGTCTTGTCAGGCCTAAATCCTATTAGGCACTTCTCAGAAACCCTCCAGGGCCCACTAAAGGAACTAAGTCAACTGTTAGTCATGTCAGAGGTACATGACTACAACATAAGCATGGCCACATGATGTTGGTCCCTCATGTGTTTTTTGTGTTTTTTATCCCTCCCCACTTGCATTTGTGTCTGTTTTGGGGCTGATTTACCATGTGCTGTTCTTGGTTTTATATATATTAACTTTTTTTTTTTTTTTCTTCTTTTTTTCTTTTTTTGAGGGTGGGAAAGTCAGTATGGCCACATGTTTTTTCCTGCTTGGTTTTTAACAGCCATATTAGCATATTTGCAGTTATATGGTTGGTTTATTCACACTTCTTTGTTCACACTTTTTTCCTGTGTGGTTTTTATTTCTTGGTTTAGATTTCTTGCATTGATATACCTTAAATCAACAGATGTTATGCAGTCTTTTTCCTCATAAGGAACCAATGGACCTATTCAAGCTTTTTTTTTTTTTTTTTTTTTTTTCATATATGCTATGGATGTGGGGTCAGGTGTCCGTGCTTGGGAATAAAATAGAGCACAGAAGCATAAGAATCTTCAAGGGCCGAGGTCTGAAGGGGAGACAGGCATGTGAAAGGAACAATATATAATAATATATAATATATAGGAATAATATATAATATATTTTGTCAGTTGTATGACTCTTGGTCTTTGCAGGTAGCCTGATGAAAACCAGGTAAAATGGATCATTGCTATTTTTTTGCATAGGTTGTTTATAGTGGTAGTATCCAACCGGGAAAGTCTCCCAGCCAAACAGCAGGAGTTCGTTTTGATGCTGCAAGAGCTCACAGTCTAATTGAGGGTGTTTGTAATCTTTGGTTGTACATAATATCTTATATGGTGAGGATCAGGGTAGTTATATTGTACCATCTATGCTGAAAAACACTCTGCTGATTCACAGGCTTTTAGAGAAGAAGGTACCAGACTTCCCATGTTAGAAGACAATTGAGCTGTGGAAAACATGGTCACTGTGAGCTTCTCTAAGTGATTAGTTATGACATCTCTGAAGAAGAACCAGTTATAGGAGAGCATTAACTTTCTTTACTACTTGATGCTACTTGACTTTGCAAATCAGCTGGGCAAAAAGCAGATGGATGGTAAGCCTGATGTGTGTCAGATAGACCTATGGCTGTAGTCACAGAGGGTCAGGAGAAAACATATCAAATACGCCTTCATGTATTGGCCTCAGAACCAGAATCTGTTCTCTGGAGCAGGGTATTAAGATGTAATAACTATGTGCATAGTTATTAATTGCTGAGCCTGCATGTTTCTCAGTATAAGTCAGACTTCTCTCTACCCACTTTGCAATTAGAAAGTCTGGTACTGCTGGGCTTTCTTGGGGACATCAAGCAAACCTTTGTCAAATCTGGTATTTATAGCGATTTTCTTTTATTATGTGAAACATGGGTTGCTTTCAATATGGGTAGAAAGCAAATAAAATCAGGTTGCAAACAAATGCTCTGACCATTATTAGACTTCGGCTAATGATCATAATAGGAAAAGAATGTGTTTTTTTTGCTGAATTACTCTTAAATCTGACATATATTAACATAGTAGGCAGTCTGTCTTCGACCAAACTCTAGTGACTCCTTTATTGTAAAGGCATTTTCGTCTGCAGAGAACAGAGAGCTAGATGAATTCATGAACCTCATTCTCCAGGACACTACTCTCACTGTCCAGGATGTTTTGATGAAATTATTTCCTCCTTCAATTGATTGTGGTTTGATTATACCTGTCAATACAGCCAGCGATTGCTGTGCTTATATGAAAGGATCATAGTGTTGCCTGGTGTTTATGACACACTTCTGTTTGTCTCATCTGTCTGTCAGTTCACAGATGTGAAACAACTCTCAACTACTTTGTGGTCCAAACCAAAGTGAACGGTGCTTTATGGGCAGTTTATGTCTTTTTAGGTCCATATTGTTCAATTCTGCAGTCACATTGTTGCTGCAACAAACTGCATTTTTGTTAACAGGAATCAGAAATATAATTCTGAAAATTTTAGGATAATAATTGCTGAACAAACTTATTCAGTCTGACCAGCATCACAAAATGGCCACGTTCATGCCACTCTTGGTAAACTCATCTACTGTTGATCCCTTCTTACACCTTGTTTGTCTGGTTTCATTATTAACAACTTAAGTGCTGGAGTCCTCCCATTTTTAGCCCCACACACTGATTAGCCATCCAGTCAGATATTGGAGATGAAGTTGTTAAAAGTAGACTGGCATGTAAAGAATACTGTAAAAGGTTACAAGGCCAACTATAGGGTGGATAAAACAATTCTAAGTTTTCTTTTTCTATTTTTCATACCCATATATATCCTTCTCCAAAGTAATGTAAAATCACAATATGGATCTTTTTGAACAGCCTCTTTAAACAAATTGAATTCCTTAGGAAGAAGACACAAATATGGCACAAAAAGTGCAGCAGAACGGCTCCTTTGCTGAGATTGAATTGTCTGATAAATAGTGACTGTTGTATGTAAGGTAATCATAGCAGAGTTTATCTGCATCTTTTCTACCTCGTTCTTAGAAATTCATGCTTTCAGTCCTAAACTCACCAAGCATAAAAGAAGATTAAACAAGATATCTTACAGAAAGTACTGTAATTAAAATTATAATAAATATATAATAAATATATAATTTATGATAAAAAATTAAATACATATAAATTGATTTGCAAAATATTTTGTTCATTTAGCAGAAGTTGTATCAAAGGGCAAAGAAGGGTAGCTGCACAGAAAATACAGTATGTTTTCACATTCATAGGAATTATAATGCAAGAATCTTATTTTGTTAGCAATACTCTTATGTGTATATTTTAATACTGTGACTGTTGCAATTTATTTCAGAATTTATTCAAAAAGCTACAGAATATGAATTCAGGGTAAGAACATAGACCACATTGAGGTCTTTTTTATTCATAATGTGAAGATTTGTACATATTTATGGTTTTGAATGAACAGTCATTTTTACTATGTCTTTTTAAGTGTTAAAAAAAAAGTTTATGCTAAGCAAGAAAGTGATATAGTTGTTTACCCACTGACACCTTTTTAGTGTGAGGGTTATATTAACTTATTATCTATCTGCTCGTGTCCCCCAACATGTTTATTGTCATATTATCTAAAAGTTTAGCCTACTTCTTCTAAGACAGAAATGACCGCAAGCTACTGGTTCATAATGTATACTCTTGCCAGTCACTTCATATGATCAGAGCTATAACAGAATTACTGTTCTTAATTACACACATATTTTGTAGTGCTCCCAACAACAAATGTAAAAATTAAAACAAAACATTTATGAAAACCATATGCAAAGCATCAGCCCTTTCTCAGTCACTAAAACATGGGGCATCCTGCCCTAAGGAATTTTCCACTGCAGAACCAAATTTTGTTTCAATCTATGTACAACTCTTATTAGCTGTGGTGGGACTATTACAAGCTTCCCTAAGAGTAGTGGCAGGATCTTTACCTTAATAAGGGATTACATAAGTAAAATTCTAGGATAAGGGAAAGCTTGGCACATAAAATAGATTTTTTTTTTTACTACAATCTTTTTACTGTTTGACACACATTGACATGCTTTCCATGATGTGTGCCAGAAAATTGTACAGAAGGTTAATAAGGAGAATAGTAGGACAAACTTCAATTTTTTTTTTTTTTTTTTTTGCTTTTTACCATGCTCCTTGCTTTAAAATGCTAAAGTAAGGCATCTAAGAGAAATAGCATTTTACTTTTGGTATGGTATTTATTTGTCTAAACATATACATCTAGTGTCACTTTAGGCAATTTAGGATTTCCTGTCTGGCTTCAGGAAGTCGTCATATATATCCCATATATTATCTATTAGGGTCATACAGAAGACAGACATCCTAGGGAAACAAGTTGGTACTAGGTGTCTATGTTTATGCAACTGAATCCAACCTCTGCCTCCTGTTTGCCAGTCAGCCAAAAACATACGAAGTCCTCATGCACTTTGTGTTTATAGGACATTACTCTGGCACTGAAATATATGTCTTCAGTTACTGAGACACACCAAAGAACAAAAAAAAAAACGGCAAATTTTCCAGCTCCCCTTCTATTTAGTGTTTTTCAGTCTTCCTTCTTACCTATTTGGGTTTGAAGTATAATGCAAGATATGTTTACACATTGTCATTGCAAAACAAAAAAAAAACCAAAAAGTTTTATAATGATAGACGATAATCCAACTATCACGTCAGATAGCAAGATCTGAGATCTTAGATGTTAGAGGTTAGAAACTTTCTCTTTTTTAAAGCCAAGGTCAGCTACTTCTGTAGTGAAGCAATCCTCAAAACAGAAAAAAAAGACAAGTTATTGTAGACAGGCCATAATAGCACGTCTGGGCTTTGTAGCTGTTTTATCAGAAAGCAGAACAGAACAGTGAGACTCCTTGAACTGTGGGCACAAAAGAGAGTGCTTGGGAAGGAAATTTGCTTCTTTAAGTGATACACTAGATAATAGAATAGTTGCATTCGAATATAGAGGAACTTCAAATTTTTTTTAGAGGAAAGGGAAAATTTGCATATCTGCAAATACAATATGCTTTTATCCATGTGTCAGAAGGTCGATTTTGCCTTAGTCAAGAACTCATATTTCTGTATTTCTGAATAATAAAACAGGAAAGATAAATAAAGATCACTGTATAAATATTAATTTTTTGTGAAGACAAGTAATACTTGATATCATACAGTGTTCAAGGCAAATTACATTTTTTTACCATTTACGATGCTTAAACCCACATGGGCTTCTCTCCAGAAGTGCCAGCAGTATTGGAATCGCCCTAGAATACACAACGTGAAGCTGAACTTAGAGTTGAACTCCTTCATACAGAAATTGCTTTGAAATAAAAAAAAAAACATAGATTACTATGGGGAAAAGCAAAACAAAACCTTGTGTAAGTTTGTTTTCCTTGTGTTGCTGCTTTGCAGCAGAAATTTTCTTCTCTTTATGAAGTGTAACTTTGGACTTCAGTAAAGTTGTAACTTCTTCACAGAAATCCAAACAAGAGAACAGACATCAACCTACAAATGAAATTCAGTGGAAGAAAATTAAGTGTAAAATGACATGCACTGCATGTGACTCATGTGAAGTGTTTGGTATTAAAACCAAGGACTTGCTGCAGCTCAGAATAAATACTGCTACAGCATTCAAATGAATTATCATGAATGCACTATCTGCCTCTCTGCATATCTTCCAACTATATAAGAATTTGCTTTTGATCATCAGCTTACTTAAGGAAAATTCCTTAATAAGAAAGCTCCAAGATCAGTAATTATTTTTAGGATATAATTAATGGCTAGTTTTTAATATGTGCAATAATTCCTTAAAGTCCTTGGTCAAGATTTAAAATACACATCTCTTCAGAGTGAAAAAGAAAAGAAAGTTTATATAGGTTCTACTGAAGCTGTTGTTTTTAATTTTGGTTTTCTTACAATGAGAAAATGACTCAAAATCTGTGCTAACTGATTTTTTTCAAAATAAGGACATCCACATATGTTCTCAAGTGATACTTACAGTAATCATAAAAAGAATCCTATATAAGATAATCCTATTTGAGTTCCATTTTAACTGTTTTCCTTGGATTTATGCAAGTAAAATGAGTATAGAATTAAACTCTGCTATAGACCATGTACTCTGCTTTGCTGAATGTATAATCCTACTTTCGGGGAATTTGTCAGCCCCAAAACAGTCCCTGCAGAACTCCCCTTCACAGAGCAGACACTTTACGGGGTTTGTGGTAGAAGAGAGAATAAACAGATTAATTATTCTTGTAGTTTATGTCAGACTAGGAGTAAGCCTCTGCTTGAACAAACTGTTGCAGAAAACAATCTACTTCTGAAATAAATTCCTTTGTGTACAAACTGTATCTCTGCATATAATCACTTACATAAATTGCCAAAACATGATAAGAAATCTGTCCTAGTATTCTAGGTTACAAAAGCTAAGTGAATGAAGAAGCCCCAAGTTACCAAGCAAAATTCATCTCAACACTGTATCTTTAGTTATGGATATTTTATTTTCCTTTGTTCGCTGAGTTTTACAGATTTGAGGGCCTTGATTTTATCAAATATTTAGTAAATGCATGGAATCTTGAGTCCCATATGGGAACAAAGATGACAGGGTTAGTACGAAAACTTCTCAGGAAAGGACTGTACATAACAAGCATGAAAAACAGCATTGTACTTTTGCAGTTTCATGAAGTTTCTCAATTAGAAAAAGCATAGGAAAAATTTCTGCCATCCTTTCTACACTACAGCTGAGAGAAGAAAGATCAGTCTGATGTAATATCATTCTCTTTCATTAATATTTTTTTAACAATAAGTGGGAAAGCAATTTTGTCAGGGTTACTCACTCTGATTCTGAGACCTACCATATCAGTGTAAGATATAAACACAAATACAAACAAATTATGTGTGTGTATATATATATATATATATATATATATGCACACAGAGACATGTATATATACAGAAATAAAAAACTACAGAATTGGCAGTGTTTGAATAGGATCTGGAAAAGATGTGCTGCAAGCTAAACCCCACTTCTGGAAGCACCTCTGTTTTTCATATTTTGGATTGCTTTTTTTATATGTGAATATGTTTGGTTTTAGCACCATTTGTCCTTCACAACTTTGCCACAGAAGTTTCACTAACTAGTAGTGTTGAGGCGCACCTTCACATTTCCTCAAACGCATCTCTCAGTACAGACTATTTCATGCATTCAGCTTCCTGTTACATGTATATATATAGGGAGTTTCAAATGTAGACTGAAACTTGTGGTAGATGGGCTGGGGTGCTGTATCATAGCTGTTGTCCTGTTCTTATCTGCTATTCCCAGCTGACTGATGTTGTGAAGTGCTGCTAGATGACAAACATTAGGAGTAGAAACAGCTTTTAGTCTGTAGAATGCATCAAATAATCATGCTAATATTTCACTCTGCTTAGTTTCTCTAACATAGGAAAAAAAAAAAAAAAAAAAAAAGAGGGAATGTTGCCATCCCTGTGGGGTTATTCTCACAAAGTAGACAAAGTAAAACAAAACAAACACATTTATGCACTCTAATCTCTAGGTTTCACTATTTTACTTCCTTTTAAACTTTCATGGTATGTTTTTGCCCAAGACTAGCTGGAGGGCAAAACATTTAAGACTAAGCAGACTTGCTTAAAATTCACCTCAGGGTGAGATGCAGATGACTTCTGAAATGATGTGAGTTTCTTGCACACAGATGTGACTCAAGGTCACCTGCCTCCATTTAAACAGTCAGGCTGAATTATCTTGGACCAAAAATTCAGTTTTGGATCAAACATTTAATATTCTGCTCCTCTCCTGGTGAATGAAAGTGACTGCAGAAGAAATCTGTGTATTTTCAAATTTTTCAGGGAAGGTATTTCATTTGCTTTTGAAACATCAGCATGTCTTTTCAGAGGAAGAAGGAAGTTAAGAGTTACAATAATGTCTTAATCGGCTTATTAAAACTTCCAGTTAGTGTATGACAGAAATATAGGACAAGCAAATTTGATTTCAATTTATTTGATTCATTGTAGCTTGTATTTTGATAGCGGGCATTCACCAGACATCTTCGTTATGTTTCAGTTTTAAGAGAATAAAACTATGTTGTTTTGAGGTGATTAGAATTTGACAGAAAACTGCAACTTTGTATCCGTACATTTGTTTTCTTAGTACAATGAGTTTGGTAAATGATCAGGGCTGTAACTTTCTATTTTTTTCAAGTCTTTCTTAACCCCTGTCTGCATATTATTACACTATATTTTGGTTTTCTCTCTTAGAATATCAGAGGTGCAAGGATATGATACCTTCTGCAGAGCAGAAACAGAGAAGGTGTAGATGACAACAAACAAACAAACAAACCAAAAAAATAGATATAATGATTCCATGTTACTTTTTTTTTTTTTAAATAGAAAGATACATAGCTGGCAGTTATTACATTTCTCCAGGAAATATCAAAATACAGTTTTTTAATTTCAGTGTTCTAGTTACTTAGTTACTATGTCATGATTTTTTGAGAATTTTTATTCTATTAGCAAATAAAGTCACTTTTAAACCGGAAAAAAAAAAAAACAAAAAAACAGAAAGACATCTGAGGTTAAAAAAAAAAAAGTTTCTCTAACCACTGCTATTTACAATAAAACTATTAAAAAGCAAAAATGTTTATGTTCAGGAGAATTTGTCTGCTTCATTTTAGAAATTAAGTTTTTTTTTTTTTTTTTTTTTTTTTTTTTTTTTTTTTTTTTTGCCATTGACATCAGTGATATAAAGATTTTACCACAAATTGGTAGAATTCCTTACTGTTTAAAGGTAATGCTTAATCTCAGGAAGGAATGATGGCCTAGAAAAATATAATTAATTATATCTAAGAAGATTACATTAGTTTTATCTTAACTCATCTTTTTGTCATTTTCAGTTCCCTATCTACTAAGTAGAAAGTTTTAGGTATTGAAATATCTACATTCTCATTAATGTTATGTAATGGAGATACATATGAATCTATATGTGTGTAAACTGTATATATATAATATGCATATATTTACACAGATCTAAATAAATTTTTCTAGAAAGAGACTTGTTAAAAAAAAAAAATTGAAGGAAAATGTTACACACATAAATGATTACAAGGCTTATTAGTGAAGAAATATTCTCTTCACAACCAGAACCTATGTTCCAACTTCTTCTCTTGAAAATCCCTTAAGAACATAGAGCCATTATGTCTAAATTTACTTTGACTGTACAACAGGTACCTTTAGATATAGCCCTCATAATGGTAGTGACTCTTCTTCTGGCATTTAACAATGTTCCAGACCTGAGATTGCTCAAATGTTTTCTAAAAAATTATGAACTTTAAAATTAATGAACAATTTAATGCTCTCCTCCATGATCATTTTTAAATTATTGGTCACCTAAATTAAATATGCAGTCTCTCCTTCTTCTAACTTTTTCTGAACAGCTTCTTTTATTCCATATTCCTCATAAAACTTTGTATGTCACTGAAAGGCACGCAATAAAGCAGAAGCTTTTCATAAATGTTAAGATCTCTCTTTTTTGATGCTTTTACTCCATCTTGTTTAGAACATATTTTATCAGTGTGCATTTTTTTTCTAGCACAATACACCTTTCCTACTATTGCCATGATGTCCAAGCCCAGAGAGTGGTAAACAGAGTATTCAGAAGTTCTAGTTTAGAAGCAGCCTCAGAGATCAGAGCTTAAAGATAGTCCATGTGAATGACTTAGAAAAGCAGGAAACAGGAGGTCTTATAAAAGCAGGTCTTGCAATAGTCTAAAATAATAAGAGTCTTCTTTTACAGTGAATGATTCACACAGACGTATTTGTTGTGGTGGTTAAATGTTAAAATGGCAGACGAAGAGCTGTTCACTGAATCAGACAGAAGAATATATTCTAATTGAGCTAGAACTGCATTTTTATACAGTTAGTTATTTAAAAACTGTCCTCCTAAATGATGGGGGTGGGAGAGAGAGGGAGAGAAAGAAGAAAACTTAAATAGATATAGAAAACAGTTATTAATTACCTACGTTATATAACATTGTTATTTATTACATTGTCACAATAGTTGGATTCTTTTAAAATGCTGTTTTGGATTAGAGTTAAGGATGTTTGGATGTTTTTTCATAGGACCCAATCTGGCAGTATAACCTAAATAGATATCGTTTACAAAGTCTGAAGCAGTGAAATTAAATGAGGAAAAGATAAAAACAAGGATAAAACTCCACAAAATTTTAACATAAAGTTTCCTTACACTCTGGGAAGGAAGTGGTAGGAAAATAACTCACATGTGATTTTTACAAATCTTCTTAAAGCTCTAGATTATTCTATTTATTATGGTCTCTAGAATGGCCAGGATGGTTCAGATGAACTGCAAGATTTATTTATTGAAATTTTTCTATCTTGTTTCTTTTCTTTCTCTTTCCCTGGAATTTAATAGGGAATCTTCTCTTGGCTCCGTATAGAAAACTCACGCTGACATGCTTTCTGGTAGAAAAGAAAAATACTCTAGCCTTTACAAAAATGGAAGAAACATACTACCGTTGTGAAAAAGGAGTACAAGAAAGTTGTTAACCAGGGTTACATGGAATCTTATTTTGAAAAGGTTTTCAGGAACTGTGGGAGATGGCATCAGGTAATACAGAAATGGATAGAGAAGACTTTACAAAAAGAATGTCAAAGAACTGGGAAAGAACTGGATATGAATATGTTTGGACAGGATAGAATATGTTGCAAAAAGCATAATCTTCATAAAACCCCAGTAGAGTGACATACATCAGACATTATTGTGTCTATTTATTCTAAAATAGATGGATAAATGTCCGAACTAACTATTTAAAAAGCTTTGATTTACCAGTAAAAGTAATAGCATTCACAATATCAGCTGCAGGACTTCATTTACAAACTTCTTCTCTGCAAAAGCCTATCCTTCTGAAATATGAAAGTTGATTTTACTTCCCTAATAATGAGACTATTGTCAATGTCTCTTGCTTACAACGAGTGATTACAAATTTAATAATGTTTTCATCATCTTATAAGAAGGCAGCAGATGAATTCTGTTAACAGTAACTCAGGTATTGGTGAGTTGTATGAGACGTGTTGTTTCATTCCTTCTAATCTGATAGTTTCACTACTATGGATCACCGAGTATTAGAAATATATACTTCAAGAGGTTAAACTGCAGTATCAGCTTCACTGACAGATACAGCACAAAATCATGAAAAAGATGAAATGGTGGTGGTGTTTGTGAAAGGATTACAAAGATACCTACCATATTTTTCATCTACAGCAAGTTTAGAAGTATGAAACACATTGAATCCCTTGACACTGGCAAGTATGTAGAAGACTGGGATCCAAATCTAATTAATAAATAAAGAAGAAGATGGAAACAATATCCATTGGGGTGTATTTCAGAACAAATTGTTTAAACTGATAGAGAAAGAAGAAATATCCTGGTTTCCCAAAACAAGGGCTTACACAGTAGCTGAAATGATGTGAAATTAAATAATAATCACCCAACACGGGCTGGTTCTAAAAATCTATTTTCTGATGCTGGAGTTAATATCTATGGACCTGTCTGGCACTAACATGAAATGCCATGCTTTTTCTACTGACCTCCAGTGAAGCTATTTACTAAATGATTTTTGTCTGCTTGTTTTATGTCCGTGAAATCTGAAGCCCTTACTAGGTAGGCAGGATTTAGGATTGATTTTTGTACTATTTAGAAAGCCAGTGTGATAGATGAGGGCAAGCAGGCATATACCCCTAAATGACCCATCCAAATTGCAAAGCTCTTTCTTAAGTGCTGAAATATCTATTTCCAGCAAAAGACCCCTTTTAGCCTTGTTTTCTATCTCCCTCTCTTTAAATTGATTTCTTCTAACTTTATAAACAAAACACATTGTATGTAACATTTCACAGATAAATTGCCATCTAAATGAAGAAATACTGTAGACCAAAAATACAACCATCTGTGAGATAGTTCCTTATCAGAAGCTGAAAGGAGATCAAGATAATGTAAGCTCCTTGAGATTTTAATATTTTCGGAGTTTCTGGACTTGCAAATTGCATCAGGAATGATTTTTTTCAGAGGTTTTTCGCTGTATGTAGTTAATTTCAAAAAATGCTGCTTCAGGGGAACTACTTTGAATTCCCTAACTCCTGAGGACTGAAGGATAAAAATGAAGAAATTTCCTTAAGTTCCTATGGAACTTTTCATGCTTCAGTTTGTGGCTGTTTCCTCTATTCTATCGCTTGTTACCACTGAAAAGCAGCTGGCCCCATCCTCCTCACTCCCTCCCTTGAGGTATTTACACACACTGATGAGATCCCCTCTCAGCCTTCTCTTCTCCAGGCTGAACAGGCCCAGCTCTCTCAGCCTTTCCTCATAGGGCAGGTGTTCCTGATCCCTGATCATCCTTGTAGCCCTGCGCTGGACTCTCTCCCTCTTGTACCCCTCTTGTACTGGGCAGCCCAGAACTGGACATGATACTTGAGATGTGGCCTCACTAGGGCTGAATAGAGGGAGAGGATCACCTCCCTCGACATGCTGGAGACGCTCTTCCTAATGCACCCCAGGATCCCATTGGCCTTCTTGGCCACAAGGGCACACTGCTGCCTCATGGTCAACTTGTCATCCACCATGACGCCCAGGTCCCTCTTTGCAGAGCTGCTCTCCAGAAGGTCAGTCCCCAGCCTGTTCTGGTGTCTGCGGTTATTCCTCCCCAGGTGCAGGACCTTGCACTTGTCTTTGCTGAATTTCATAAGGTTTCTCACTGCCCAGTTGTGCAGTCTGTCCAGGTCCCGCTGGATGGCAGTGCAGCCCTCTGGGGTATCAACTACTCCTCCCAGTTTGGTATCATCAGCAAACTTGCTGAGGGAGCACTCTGTCCCTTCAACCAGGTCATTGATGAATAAACTGAACAGGACTGGACCCAGGACTGACCCCTGGGGGACACCGCTAACCACAGGCCTCCAACTAGACCCTGCACCACTGATCACCACCCTCTGGGCTCTGCCATCCAGACAGTTGCTAATCCACCTCACCGTCCACTCATCTATCCCACACTTTTGGAGCTTGCCCAAGAGGATGTTGTGAGGGACAGTGTCAAAAGCCTTGCTGAAGCCCAGTTAGGTGACATCCACCGCTCTCCACTCATCTATCCAGCCGGTCACTCCATCATAGCAGGCTATCACATTAGTCAAGCATGATTTCCCCTTGGTGAATCCATGTTGACTACTCCTGAGCACCTTCTTGTCTTCCGTATGTTTGAAGACAAAAGCCAGGATGAGCTGTTCCATCACTTTTCCAGGGATGGAGGTGAGGCTGACTGGCCTGTAGTTGCCTGGGTCCTCCTCCTTGCCATTTTTGAAGACTGGCGTGACATTGGCTTTCTTCCGGTCCTCCAGCACCTCCCCCATTTTCCAGGACCTTTCAAAGATGATGGAGAGTGGCTTAGCGATAACATCCACCAGCTCCCACAGCACTCTGGGGTACATCTCATCAGGGCGCATGGATTTGTGCATGTCAGTTTTCCCTAAGTGCTCTCTGACCCAATCTTCCTCTATTCAGGGCAAGTCTTCCTCTCTCCAGGCTCCCTCTCTTGTTTCTAGTGTATGGGATTCCAGAGGGCTGCCCTTGGTAAACGCTGAAGCAAAGAAGGTATTCAGTAACTTTGCTTTTTCTGTGTCTTTCGTAACCAGGCCATCCACCCCGTTCAGCAGTGGACCCACTCTTTCCCTATTCTTCCTTTTGCCATTGATATATTTAAAAAAGGTCTTGTTATTTTTAACATCCCTTGTCAGATTTAATTACAGTTGTGCCTTACCCTTCCTTGTCATATCCTTGCATTCCCTGACAACATTCTTATATTCCTCACAAGGAGCCTGTCCTTTTTTCCACTTTCTGTATACTGCCTTTTTCTGTTTGAGTTTTGACAGCAGCCCCTTGCTCATCCACGCAGGCCTCCTGTCCCCCCCTGCCTGACTTCTTACTCATAGGGACACACTGAACCTGAGTGTGGAGGAAGTGCTGCTTAAATACTCACCAGCTTTCTTCGGTCCCCCCTCCTTCCCATGGGATTCTTCCGAGGAGGCCTCTGGAGAGGCCAAAGTGGGCCCTCCTGAGGTCTGTGGTTGCAAGGCTACTTACTGCCCTGCTTCCTCCTCGTTGGATGCTAAACTCAACCAGCTCAACCTTCTGACTTTGGCTGCATGACATTGATTGCCCTGTCCATGTAACATTCCCTATCCCCCTTCTTGCTTAGTTTAAAGCCCTCCTAACCAGGCTGGCCAAACTTTTGGCAAAGACATGCGTGCCCCTCTTGCTGAGGTGGTTCTCATTATTCCTCGCTAGCTGGTTGTCTTCAAACAGATTCCCATGGTCATAGAAACCAAAACCCTGTTGCCAAGCCCAGTGGCGCAGACAGTTATTAACCCGTAATATCCGCCTTTTTCTCCTCATATCCATTACCCTCATTGGCAGGACAGAGCAGAACACAACCCAGGCACCCAGAACTTTGACTGCCATTCCTAGGGCTCTGAAATCTCCTTTGATATTTCTCAGTTTCCCCATGGCATCATTAGTGCCCACATGAAACAGTAACAGCGGATAATAGTCAGATGCCTGGGCAAGCCTTGGCAGTCTCTCTGCAACATCCCTTATTCGAACCCCTGGAGGCAACAGACCTCTCTGGATAAGGGGTTGGGTCTACAGATTGGTGCCTCCCTGCCCTGCAGTAGGGAGTCACTCACGACAATCACTCCCCGGTTCTTCCTTTTCTCCTTAGTGGGAGCAGCCTTAAGGTGCCAACTTGACTGCCTCACTCTAGACAGTCCCCTAGATGGGCCTTTGTCCTTGACCTCATGTGTCTGGTCCTCAAGTTCCAGGGCCTCATACCTGTTGAAAGTGGTCACTTGTGCGGGTGAGGTGGGTCAGGAAAGGGTTCTTCTGCCACCTCAAACAGGCACCTGTTTCCATTCTTGTTAATCACTTTATTTTTACTGTTAATTCTGCCCCTTCCGCTCTATGGCAAGAGGGTAGTAGATCCTCAGATCGAATTGGGGGGTGGTTCTCTGGGTGAACTTCCTAGGACGACTGCAGAACGCAGCTCCACAAGTCTATTTCTTTCTCACATTCTCTAACGCTCCTCAACCTTTCTACCTCCTCCTTCAGCTCCACCACCAGGCTAAGTAGGTCATCCTCCTACTCACACCTAAGGCAAGTGTTGTTTTTGTTACTCCCTGGTAACATGGAGAGGCTCAGAGACTCCCCACTGCCAGAGACCTGGACGGCCGCATGTTTCTGTGGCGGTTCACTCTGCATCACCACAGTCTTCCTGACAGAGGCTCCCTGCCAAGCAGAGACCATGGCTTCGCCTGTATTCCCACTGATGGAAGAGGCTGTGGGGAGAGCTCTTTTTCTGAGCTGGGAGGAGGGTCCCCGCGCTCTGCCTGCACCTCCTGCCTGCACTAACTACCGCATCGCACTCATGGTCACTCGCGCTCCCTCGGGGCGGCTTTTAAGTTGCCGCCTTCCCTGCCGGCTCTGCCCGTGCCGAGTCAGGGCCGGGGCTCGGCTCAGCGCTCGGCTCGGCGCTGCCGGCACGGGGGTCGCACCGGGGCCGCCTCTTGGTCCCTGCGCTTTCTTGCTCAGGGACTTTGGCCGTGGTTGAGCTCCTCTAGACAAGGTGCTGTAGCGCAAGCGTCCGCTCCGGAGCCCTTCCCTTCAAGATCTGATACCATGTTAGTTAATTCTTAAATTGTAATATCCTTACGATGAAAAGAAAGCTACAACTTTCTCTACATTGGTCTTACTTTTTTTTTCTTATTATGTATTTTAGTTTCGGTAGAAAATATGCATTGCTTAAATGAGCACTCTGCAGGAGAATGTCTCTCATTTGCATCAAGTGTAGTGATGATATAGGTGAAACTAATATATTCACAAGCTTTTGGTGTGTATGAGGTTGTCATAAATATTTGTACAACTAAATTATGCAAAAATAATACATTTAATTTGTGAGTCACTTCACTTTGAACTGAAAAATATTCCAGATGAAAAACATTGTGCAAATCTGCAAATATCTGCAAAAGAATATCTGTCCTTTTTAGAAATAAGTCATACTAAAACTGCATATTGACATGCACTTCTCTTATAACTAGGAAAATCAACACTCCAGTAGGAATTTACTTTCAGTATTTTATCTTGGTTTGTATTTTATAGTACATAATACATTGATTCTAGATACCCTTCATTCCACTTATGTAAGTATCTGAGTCTTCATTATCATAATACTTGACAATATTAATATGTTTATCTTTGTAAGACTGTGAAATATTAATGTATTTTAACAGATTAATTGATGGGCAACTGTGGACTAATAGATTATCTTGGCTATGACTGCAGAATTGAAAACAAGGCACACACTGTCTGCTGCTAAAAATTCCCATAGCTTTAGTGTCCTCAGTGGAACTATTTTATTTTGCTTTTCTTGAAAATGTGGTATGATTCAGTTCCTTGGATAGCATTTTTATCCTAGAAGGTCCTGTACAGTTTCCCTCTGTTTTTTTTTTTAGTAAATATCTACTTGATTCTTACCTACATATTTTATGACTCCAATAAAATGCACCATCATCAACCTTCTGTTGACCTAAGAATTTTTCTTACATGTCTGCTGGTTACCCTAAATTAAATGATTCTGCTCACTCTAGAATCAGTTCAGACAAATAAGTATCTCATTAATGAACTTCATCCTGCCTTTTCCTGTCCCTGTTTTAAGATGGCATTAATGTTCTCTGAAAGTCTATCCTGCTCTTTTGAGGTAGCTTGTACAAACTTATCCTTTAATTTTTAAACAGATGCATTTAAGTATGTTAGCCTTGTCATGTTTGATGATTGGAAATAACTTTTACTGACAGTAGTCAAAACTGGGAATGTGCCCATTACGATCTCTATGGACAACTGTATCTAAATAAAATAAAAATATGGTTAAAACACATTAAAAAACTAAAAATTTGATTGAGTTTTAATTTTTTAAAATATATTTTACTGAAAAGATTGTAAAATGTGCCCTTAAAATGTCAGAAGATTTCATTCATCTGTGTTTTTAAAAATATTTCAGTTTTGATTCTTTAAGTCTTCATCAACATAATGTTTTAAAAATCAGGCACAAATGGATCTATCTTGAAGACCTTACTTTAAAATGACAATAATGTCAACCCAAACAATCTTAATTGTTTTCTGTTTAATAATTAACCATAAGCTTCAACAAGGATGAGTTCAAAATCAAGAATATAAAGGGCAATATCCATGCTGTTTTCATATGTTCTAGTCCATGGAGCAATCAGGAAGTCAGCTTCTGCATGTTTAGCATAGTGTATTTTGGAAGTATAGAGTGCTTATCTGCCTTAATAGCTTACAAGACAGAGAAGTAATAAAAGTGAATTGCATCTAACATTTAAACATAATAAATACTGTTGTGTCTGGAAACATCATGCTAATTTCATAACATATATTTTTAAGATTATTTACAAGGGCTTTAGCAGGAAGCACAAATAATACTGTCATCCAACATTCAAATCATTAGAGCTCTGAAACTGTCTTTACATGCAAATACTTAGGATACCATTACTGATATTCTGGCCGTTGTTGAAAGTGATTTATTTTCAATAGGCTTAAAGCTAGAATTTCCTTTTGCCAAATGCAGATTAAAATGGTAAATGAAAAAGCTTGTTACAGTCATCTGACAAGCTGTGTATAGATTAACCCATGGCATGCATCAGATAATGGATTTGTGGCTCTTTAATTGTTATCTATGCAAGGGAAAGTCATTGTACCAATAATGTGTGCACACAGTTATAGTGGATACATTCAACTATAACCTAGCTTCTATTAACCTTGCAATTTTCTTTTTTCAAAATCAGATATTAGATTTTTGCCTGGGAAGCTGGAAGTCCTATGGCTTTATTATAATTGATTGAAAACTAATTGAAAACTGGTGAAATAAGAAATCAATAGGGATTTCATCTGGAGTGCAAAGCGTTTCAGGTAATCTTAGGTGGGTTAAAAGCTTTTATTTCATTCTGAGCTTATATTTCATTGTGAGAAATGCTCGCCTTGTGGTCTAGTTTTCTAATACGGCTTTCTTTTTATGTTTGAATGATAGATGATAGGAGTCATTACTTTAAAAATAATTGTGTTTGTAGACTTTCTTTATCTGTATGCTGTGACTAGATAATATAACTACACTCACCAGAAATTCAGTAAATCAAAACAAGAGCTTTAATAACTCAACTATATCATTGCTGTGGATATTTTATTTAAATACAAATAAATCTTTGTAGACATTAAAACACCTACATCAAGCAAGCAAATCTTTGTTTATGTAAAATGTCTTCCTATCGCCACTAGGAAAGGAAGACAATGTAGGAAAAATATTCATAATGAAGTATCTTGTTCTGATTTGCCTCTTCATCATTTGAATGTGACTTAATAACTGAGAGCATAGAATGTCCTAGTGTGCGTCTGTAAAAATACAAATATGAAGTGCATTCACTATCTCATTATGCCATTCTGAAACAACCATAGATTGAAGAATATTCATCTTGCTT
Organism: Nothocercus julius; assembly: GCA_013398735.1. Classification (NCBI taxonomy): domain Eukaryota; kingdom Metazoa; phylum Chordata; class Aves; order Tinamiformes; family Tinamidae; genus Nothocercus; species Nothocercus julius. The sequence goes on along the minus strand of VZSV01000019.1, from coordinate 8,950,450 downwards.
TGAATAAGATGAAAAATATGCGCAATGTGAACTATAGAAATTACCCATGTCCTCTTTCTGCAGAGAGCGTGCCATATCAAATCGGTCTAGATACATAAATAGAAGAGCTGGAACAAGGTAATGAAAATATGAAATAATGCATTCATGGATATGCACTGAGATTTTTTTGTGTCACAGTGTTATCTATTGAGCAACTCTGCAATAATACTTCCTTTCTAAGGGGGGTGACATAGTATTTTTATATACTTGGAAAAATTGCTTTGTCCTTGTCACAAGTCGCAAGGAGTAAAGCACAGAATAATTTATTTTCCTAATTGTCCTATTTTGGGATTATTTTCCCTTTTATCATTATAAAATATAGATTAAAGACTACTCTCTTGATCAAGAAGTGGATACCATGAAGATTCCAACCTATAAAATGGAGTTTTTTAGATGAGAATTTGTCTTGCATCTCACATGAATCTACATACCACCATCTGCTAGAATGCTTCCCTTGGAATGGGAATGCAAGATGCCCCACCTTTTGTTTCTCTATGACTGAATGATGGCCCAGCAACTGATGTGAACTTTGTTATTAGTAAATATGCAGTGTCGTTATCTGAATCTGAAACCCTAACTTGCTGCAAATTGCTGCAAATTGCTGCAAATCAGACCTCTCTCTTTGCCGGTACAGCAGTTGCACCCTACAGGAAAGTGTTTATATAGCAACTGGCACAACAAAGGAGACAGAAACTTAGAGGAAATAATAGTTATCATTCTAAAATGTAAACTCATCTTATTCTTGGTGTCTACAAAGAATTGAGAAAAAAAATGCATTGTGCTGATCTTTAATAATAAAAAAAAGTTATTTTGTTGATAGCAGTTCTGTAAAAAAAAAACAAACTTTTTTTTTGTTTTGTTTTGTTTCATGATGAAACAAGTTCCATTAAGATCTATGACAAGATTGCTGAGGTAGGAGAAAGAGATTGTGCCCTAGGGAGCTCCTTCTCCCAGTCATGGCCAGCTCTTAGGGGGCCTACAAATTACGTAAGCACAAATGCAGAACTGCCACCAGCATGGAAGAACTGTGTTGCCCAGGGGCTATTGAAGTGATTTAGATGAGGGGCTCTACTGTGATGTCCTTCATTGGATTGCCTACTCTTGATCTATACACGTTATACAGAGTTGCAGAGGATTTAGAAGAACCCAGCAGAAACAGGCCCCTTTGTCTGGACTACCAGCAAGTAGGCAGAAGGTTTTAAAGCCTTTGCTCTTGGATATTATTTTTTTTTTCTCTAGAACTACTATTCATCATCTGGGACAGACTGGGATAACTGTAATGATTTCTGTAAGTTTTCTTTTTCTTTTTTTTTTTTTTTTTTTTTTTTTTTTTCTTTTTTCTTTTTTTCGGTCTTTTGCATAAAATAGTCTGAATAAGATGCACAAAAGATACCAGGAACAGAATGCAGGGTTCACTACCAGAAAGAGAATGATGACGTAAGTATGGTTTGGTATACGTACATAAGTTGGAACTGTCTGGAGTAATCTAAGATGACATTGGAAACATTATGTTCTCTAGCTCAACACATTTCTGGAACCTGGTTTAACCTACAACACGCTGTTGTAGGGACTGCTGTAATAAATAAATGTTTGGAACAATCTCTGTTAATGTCACAGCAGCCAATTCTGGAAGCAAAGTTTAGCAGGACCATAGAGTGCTTGGCCTAATGTGCAAAGGGATTGCAAGGGGTAATAAGATAATAAGTATGGAAACATTTTCTTATGAACCTAGACTGTAAAGACTAGTACAACTTTGTCTAGAAATTAGTTGATGTTTAAATCCATATTTACTATGGGTAAGATTTTAAATTTAAATTAGATTTCTATCCTCATCTTTCAAGGTGAAAGTCAGTTACACAAACACAAATTAGTTGGAAACAAAGTTTGAGGAAATGCATTTCATATGTGAGCATTAAAAGGTATATCAAGAAAAGTTTGGGGACAGACTATTGATAGTCTAGAGTACAAGATACACCACTGATCTAACCTGAGATGGCGTTTTCTATGTTGTTATGCTGTTTTACATCAGTACATTTCATAGCTTTTTATTATTTCAGTGTTCTGGTTCAGTATGTCTACACTGTATGATGAATTTTCCCTGATCTCTGCCATGTGAGTCAATAAACGCCAAGGACCACGTTCATTGCAAACAGATCTGGAGGGAAGCTCAGGAAGAATAATTTGGCACTGTTCAGCTTGAACCTGGCTCTCCTGGAGCTTTCATTTGTCCTACACTTTTCCCTTCTTCCCTTGTCTGAACAATCAAGACCTCCTCCTACATGTGGAAGCATAGGGCAGGTGGCAAGGATGGGACAGGGACACAGAAGTGTGCAGAGGGGAGCCAGGAACTGCCACACTGCCATGCTGCAGGATGAGATGAAAGGGTGGAGGAAGGCGTCAGAGAAGGGAGAAGCAAGGGGAAAGGAGGGAAGTTGAAAAAAAAAAAAAAAAGGTAGAGTCTACATTTTCCCCACCTACAGTTCTGCCAAAATTTCTGCAAACTGACGATGTGAAAAGCAATCCAGTCCATCTTAGATAGTGCTACTTGCATTGTGCGTTGAACCATGATAAACAGAATTGAAAAAGACCAGAGAAAGTTCACTCCCAAACTTCAAACAGGAGACTAATACTCTGAAATTTTGCACTGGTCATCCGTGCACTGGCTAAGGCCAGTTCTCCTCCATTTCCAAGGGAAAGTTAAGTGATTTGTGTAATGAGCTAAAACAAAAAGAATGAAAGCAATGCTTTCTTCATTATTGATTATTACCTGAAACAGAAAAATGAATAACTTCCAATGACAGAAAACTTACTATCAGAAATTTATTCTGTAGCACTTCCAGATGTAGCTCTTGCAAAGATCTTCTAGGCTAGCTTGTTTGTGTAATTTCCCTCAAGTATTTTTACATGTCTTTAGTAGCAAAGCTTCAACACTTCATGGCCATTCCACAGTAAATGTCACAGTCAGGGAGCCTTTCATGACAAAAAGTCATTATGAGCCAGGAACAAATAAACCATAATAAAGTGACTGCATATCTAATTATATGCCACTTAAATGATTCACAAATGACACACTTGTAATAAAGATTTTATATTTTCAGATTTTTAATTTACAAGCTTGTCACTTGCAGTTTAGTTGTTTTATTCAGATAGGGTAAAAAGAGTGCGTAAGGTTCCTTTAATTGCCAATTCTTATTTATCAATTCTAATTATGAATAATACTTGTATTAAAAGAAACTCACACAGAGAAACCTGTGGTACAGAATTTAAGAAGGCAAGTATTGATGGTAGAGGACTATGGTAGATTGCGTATGGTGAATATTAATAAGAAACATTCACTAAAATGTTATCTTTAATACAGAAGTTTTCTTATTGCACTGGACAGGAACACACTCTCTCACAGTGTGTCCCTAAAATAAATACTACTGAAACAAAGCTACATTCTCTGTAGTCATACAGTATTAGAAGAAAATTGATAGAGAGTTTTAATCACTTCATATCTGGGGAACTTGCTACCACACATCTTGCTGAATAAAGAAAAACCTGGATTATTGGAAAACTGAGGTGAGCAAAGCTTGTAAGGAAGAATCTCTGGACATAACCCCTCTGTTGACAAGTCTTAGAAGAATGAGTGTTCCCTCATTCTTGCAGGGCTCAGTTTAGAGGTCTTTTTTTTTTTTTTTT
>VZSV01000019.1:8866684-8946464 GCA_013398735.1 Nothocercus julius | reverse complement strand
GGGCTCAGTTTAGAGGTCTTTTTTTTTTTTTTTTCTTTTTTTTTCTTTTTTTTCTTTTTTTTTCTTTTTTTGTTTTCTGCTGATATTGATAAAAATAGTATAACTGTGTTTTGTCTTGACATGGATGCACTTTCATTGTGACATCAGTGCCTCCTGGGTCATTTCAGGCAGATCAAAGTAAAAGGCTATCAGATAGCAACACTTCATGTTCACTGATATTTTGAAGTGCCCCAGGGCCTGAAGGAAAATCCGATGCTGTGTAGCAGCCTCTGGAAATACTCATTTCTCTACTTAGCTGTTTCACCTTCACTTCATAGGCCTTATTCTTCTATAGCATTTTTCATTTTAAAAATCTCTGTTTAAATTGTCTATACTTGAATGATCAACTTTTAAAATTTAATGCTGTTGCTAAGACTTGCGAGATGAGAATTGGCGTTTTGCTTGTTTAAAAGGCGCTACTCGGTGCTGAAATTCCTGTGCTTGTGGGCAACTTTGGAAAGCCCTTCATGTGTAGAACTCTGATCGTGTAACCCATAATTTCAGTCCACAGTAATTGCACTCCATAATGCCTAACAGGATTTTTCAGAGAATTTATTTGTGTTGATTAAAAGTTGCAGTGATCCATTAGGTTAAATGGGAAGGTTGCATTTCAAGATCACTGTTCTTTTCATTTTTAAAGCATGTTAAAATAGAAATGGAATCCCTACCATGGTGTCAGAGAATGATAAGCTGAGTCTGAAGGGATAACAACTCACAAATGATGAGGATCTCTCAGAAATAAACTATATTAGCTGTTTAGAGAAAGAACTGTTATTAAAAAATCATATTTTTTTTCAATATTATCACTAATAAAAGCGACCACTGATTTTTATTTTCTATCGACACTCTCTTTTTAGCAAAAAATTAATTAATTTTCATGTGTTAATTCTCTAGAATTTACTCTTATATACTTTACTCTTACTTTCTTTTTTTTGCCTGTATCATAACTGTTCTCCTGCAAACAACTGTTTGGGTCATAAGTATGTAGCTTACAGTTTAAATATTTGAAGAGTAGCATACAAGCCCAGGTATTCAGCAGTAAACATCATGTGGCATTTTAAAAGATCCTACATCACTTAATAGGTTGAATCTTATTGAAGATCTAATGCAACCTCTTTGTTCTATAAGTATTAGATCTATTGGGTAGTTTCACAGTTGTCTGTAATTGCTGAATCTGTAATCTTTTCTCAATTTTCACACGTGTTTTTGGGGAATTGGTTCCTGAACATGATTGTGCTTCAAAAACAAAATAGAATGCTTCAAAAACTTAATATATACCAAAGAAGTAAGATCCCTATAACTGAAGGTAAGTGACACACTGACAGAAGGTAAATCTGCATTTATGGGTATTTTTGTCGCAGGATTATATTTAATCACTGTTGCTCCAGGGACGGAAACATGGATAAATGCAGTATTTTATTCTCCAGAAGCTAGGAGATTTAATATCTGTATTTTCCTTTGCTTGTTCCCATTAAAGTAACAGTTCCTGTGATCTCTGGAGATAATACTCCTACCACACACAACTCTGCAAACACAGTCAGATAACTGATTCATTATTAAAAAATCACAGCCATAAACTGTGTTAGATTAGCCTGAGCCCAAGCTATTTAACAGCAGCATTCTTACTACATTTCATCATGATATTTCAACAAAGGCAACATAAAAAACACTGCTGCTAGCTGGCATGTCTGGATACTACCACCAGTGGGCAATAATGGACTTTTTATTCTCGAGGCTAAGACATATCCATGAGGGGAAGAAAAGAAGAAACAAGAATCTTTATTGCGTCTGAGAGCTAGTCCTGTTCTATTAATTCTTAGCTAAAATTGCCTGGTTTATTTTTCCTTTCTGCTGCCTCCTTTGAGCATGATTATCTTTCTATCCAGCATTAGATACCTGGATAATGTCGAGTAAAATCAGTTCCTTATAGACCCATCTTTCCTCTTGTCTTCTCCCCACCTAAACTTGGTAACTGAGCAGTTTCATTGTTACTGTGAAAGCTTTTCAAAGCACTGACTATGTGACAAAAACCTGTAGGCAATGCACTGAACAAAGATAGCAGAGGGAGACGAACAGGAGATGAATAAAAAAAAAAAAAAAGCTTCATGAGAAAAGAGGTCAGATAACTTGAAATCTTTATCAAGACTGGGTCTGCTGCAGGACAATATGGTATATCATGGTCTGTGTCTAAAGCTGTGATCTGGTGTCTCAGCACTGTTGGTTAGCTGAGCATGTGTGCTGCTTGATAAATGATTATACCCACCTGGAGGTTCTGTTCCCTCAGCTTCTGGGTATAGCATCCTATCCCACTTTAAGGCATATTTTATTATGTTAGAGTTGCATAATAATCTCTTATTCCTCTTTATCGTGCTGTTCTTAAGAACAATTTAACTCACCTTATATAAAAAGCAGTCATACAGGAACAATTGCATCTGCATGTAAAACATTGGTAAAAAAATAATTTTCAGTGGCCCAGACAGGTAGCCACAATGATGAAATTGTTGTATCAGTGCTAGCGTGGACCTTACAAACACTTTTGGCAATGAAATTCCAGCATAATGGAGGGGCAGAAATGCTGTAAAAGGAACATGATTTTGGCATCACTCAGGATAAATGTGCAGCAGAGGGAAACATGTAACCAGGGTACAGCATGCAAAATTGATAGTCCCAGGGTGGCCATTTTCAGCTAATTCATGTATACATGAAATAAAATAATTTCAATCATTTTCTATAAATATTTATTTTAAGGTTTTCATTATAACTGGTGACATTTTGTCCAGGCATCAAATGGTGATGGCATCCTGTGTGCTACTGAAGAGTGAGGGAAGAGAGGATCACGCAATAACAGGAGCTGCAATTCCAAAGCTTCTTAAAAGCTCCATGACCAACTATCTTGCCCATGATTACTCAGTACCTGCGCTGGAAGACAAGAGGTTATGTGGTGGAACCATCCTCTTGACCAAATTTTGGGTTCAGCTGCTGATTGCAGATCTCTATCTTCTTCTGGGTGATGGGAAAGGGCGCTACTGTTCTTGCATGAAGCTTAGAGCCTGTAGGCAAGAGCCAGGTTGGCAGTACTGATCTTCTTCTTTTCTCTACAAAACCACCCAATTAGGACTAAATAGAGAGTCCTGGATCTCCCTCTACTGGTCTTCAAATACATCTCCTTCACAGAAAATGGGAGGCTCAGAGGTTTCACTTAAGCTTTTCCTACTGCTGGGGCTGAATACCTAAAGCTGGGAGCTGAGGAAGAGAATAGTTTATGTTTGACCTAAGTTTGGCAGAAGCATTATGGATGGAATTACTGTTGATGTATAACCAATATATATAGGGGAAAATTCACCCCTATAGTGAGAAGCTATAGTTTAAAATATTAGAAGGGTCTTTCCCTCTGTTTCAGTAGAAATGTGCTGAATCAGAAAAGGACTAAAAAAAAGGAGAGAAAAATTGCTGCATTGATGGGTCTTTTTTTTTTTTTTTTTTTGATAACTTTTGGAAACAACACTAATTCACTGAATTAGTGAATTAGCTGAGGCAGCTGGTCTGGTCAGACACATAATGGTTTGATTTGTCAATAGATAGTCGTCACTGTAGAGCAATATATTTATAGTGTCCTATTTACCAGTAAACTGCTCATTCAACCCATACTTAAATTACCCCAATAAACAAGAGATATAATGTGAAAGGCTTATAAAGAAAAAAGCAAGGAGAAAAATTGGATGTCCAGTAAGACGTTGTAATAATTCACTTACAGTAGCTATGTATGCTATTTATATATGTGTATAAACATTTTTGCAGGAGAAAAATGTGGAAACATTTGCAGTTGTCTTATTAATAACAAAGTCCATCTAGACTGGAGATGGAAAAACATTGCAAAAATATATATTCAGACATCTTCATTTAAAATTTCTGAGAGAATATTTCTTTGTTTCTGAAGAGATGTGAATATTTGTGATGTGAATAAGCTGCATATGAATATTCACGCAGACATGCATTCACAGAGGAAGATTTTGCAAAGACTATTTGAAAGCTTTGAGTATGTTCAATAATCATCTGATGGGGAAAAGAAACATGTGGTTTAAATGATTAATTACACAGCATGAATATCAATCATAAGCTCCTACTATTCAAACAATAAACCAGCTCACCCACAGACTTTGGGATGCTTTCAGTCAGCATTTGTCAAATAACAATAAAGTTGTAAGAATCTCAGCCTGCTGTCATTCAATAAAAATAGCAAGGAAAACATGATAAACAGTCTCTCTTGCAGATTCCAGAATTTCCTTAGAGAGGCTGTGAGTATACAATGAAATATACTGAGTACGTTCAGGCTATGGGGTGCAGCTTGTATCTGGTGTGTTTGCTGTGCGAGCATAAGGCCTGTGACGGATTAATATCTGCATGAGGGGAGCATAGTGTACTGCAACGATCTTTGATCCTTCTTTGAGCAATATAAATAATAAGGGAAAACTGTTGTTGAATTGCCTATAAATAAGAATATAAATGAATTTATTAATATTGCAGATTCAATGTTCAGCTTAGATGATTTTTTTTCATCTATGTAAACAAAAATGTAGTGACTTGTTAATTTGCGTGTATAGCAGCTAAATCTACTTTCTTAATGTTCAAACTCCTAGACTCACAAGCTGTGTCCCATACCTATAATATAATATTTCAGTTATATTTTGCTGGATTGGAAAATTAGCTGAAGCTTGCATTTTATCTAAGCAGAAAGATCTTCAGTGCCAGGTAATACAAAAAGAAACAAAGAATAAGCTGCAGTTAGATAGGCCAATTCTTTACAGTCCAAAGCAGTTCAGCTCTGCCTGAGAATCTGGAAGAGCGTGGATAATGGAACTATGCATTAAGTACATACTGGAAAAAGTGCTTGACTGAAAGAGAGAGATATGTAACCAGAAGACGATTCTAGTTCATATAATTATCCCTCAACAAATGCGTGTGTCAGGATGATAAATCTCCTTACCAGACCTCTATGCCTCAAAATAAAATATGTAGGAAGACATACATAGGGAAGTTGAGTTTAAGCAGAACAAAAATCCAGACAAAGATCATTGCCCCTCATAAGGTAATCAGAAGCTTTAAATTTGGGAAAAGTTGAGAGTGTAATGTGCTGAGAAGATGTCATCGCACTTACATTACCCAGGCAGTGTAGAGATAGATGGAACTTTGTAGAGGGTCTGATGATTGCCATAAAAGAATTTGCCTCTGTGAGGGCATACTCTACGTGATTATTTTTTTTCCCCAAACCAACTAGAATTCCTGTGCTAATTTTCCCAGGAAATGAAACTGAAAAGCAAAAAGTTTAACAAGAAAAAAACAAAACAAAACAAAACATGAGATGTAAATGGGGGGAGGAGGGGGAGGAAGTGTAAGATAAAAAAAAAAAAAAAAAAAAAAAACAAGACAAGTTACAGATCCTCACCGTGGGATAATGCAGAACTCATACTGCAAGCACAAAGCAAAAGTCTTGCAGTGGAATTCGACACACACTCTCAGGATCCTATATATATCCTGTGATGAAAGTTAGGCTTTTCAGAATAATTTTACTAACTCTGAAGTAAATAAGCAGCTGCTTATGGTTAGCCCATAGGAAGTGCTAAGCCCCAGTTGGGGCATGATATCTCTCTGCTCTCTGGAAACTGATTCAGGGTTGCAGAGGAGTTGCTTTCATGTACTTGGGAATTATAACTCTGAAGCTCTCTTGAAGACCTCCAGCTGCGAATTTGCTTTGAATGTAGCAAACAAGGCTGGCTTTTTAAAATATGACTGCAAAAGTGATGCTACCTGCCTGATGCCTGCCTGTTTGATATCTACTGCATACTAATCAGAGGCAAGCCTTAGTCCAGTTCCCTGGGATATGCACGGGCGTGAAAACATGTTTCTTCGCTCTTCTGTTGGAGTACCCTTACTATCAGCTTTACAGATTTTTTATGGAGGGGAATGTGCCCTCCAGGGCCTCTGTTCCAGCTGAGCTTTCGTGTAGGTGGGATGTTAGGCTGATGGGCAGACAAACATGCCCCGGGAGCTTGCAGGTCATGTTAGCTATACTGAAATAGGAGAGCTGGGGTACATGGAACCCTGAAGCTGTATCAGGGCAGTTTATTTTGAACAGCAGCTAGATGGAAATCAGGAATAATCCTGAAGGTACCTTTCTTATTTAGAAGCAGAAATAATCAAGAGTAACTGCCCTCTCTTCTGCGTTGCTGTCAGAAGGCACAGTCTGCAAGCACACCCTGCTGACCTGTGTAATCCTCCTGCCTACAGCTATGTTGTGACAGGCATAGCCCAGGCCCAGTGTGTCTGACAGTGTTTTCCAAGGAACTCATCTATTTCCTGCATGTTCAAAAATAGCATCAAACTGCAGCTGCTGGACTTCAGAAGCCCTACAAATCCTATTCACTCTTTCCTTTGGGGGTGCCTGACCATTTTGGAGCTGCAGTGGTGTTGAATAAGCTTTGCACTTACTGAAGTTTTCTGTGGGTAAATAATAGCATACCATGTTTTTATAGTTTTCTATAAATTGAAAATCTATAAACAGATTTATATAGGATTTCTGTGTTGAAGTGTAAGACTGTCTTTGTTCAGCTCAGATAGAGTGATCTTTACCGTATTCTTCCAAGGTGAACCTCCAGTACTTTTATATCACATCTAATTTAAAATGAACTAGCCTTTCATCAGTGTTTGGCTTTTGTGGCGCTATGTAACATAGGGTACTTGAGGAACACTGTACATGGTAATAGCAAGAAAGCTGTATCAATTTTATACATTGTTCAGTAGTACTTCAATTTAATCTCTGAAATAATATTACCATTTTCTTGAGTAAAGCTGTTTTCCATTTTATGCATTCTCTGTGGATGAAAAAGTATTAATTTACTCCAAATTTGTTTTTAAGCATAGGTTATATTATGCTTCCATGTACAAGCTTTTTAACTCGGAAGTTCTGAGCAGAAATAGGATCATATTTGGTGCATGTGACTCAGATGCAGGCAGCAGCCTTTCCCTCAGAATTACAAAGGGCCTCACATGTGGGTGTAAAGAAACTCTGAACTGTGTAAAGGGCTGGTGACCAGGCGGATTAATATTACAGTTTGGATGCCAAGACCAGAGTAAGTAACCCACTGTCAATCAGGATAAACTCTGTGCATGCTTCATGAACTTAGTCTTCCACACCTTGCTGAGGGCAGGAGGAATTACTGTTCCTACCTGTCTGTGTGATTTAACCTCGCTTGAATTGATGCACTGATGCATATTAATCATTTTACATAAAGAGAAATGTAGTTTTTGATCACAAAGTACAAGCCAGTAATTCCAACCAAATGCTTCTGTAGTTTGTCTTTGTCCATGGGGAAGCAAAAAGAGATACAGATTAATCTCAGTGTCTAAAGACTGTTATGTGGGCTGATAACACTGCAGATCCCTGGAGGAGAAGGCTGAGTACTGAATGCAGGAAAAATACAGGAGGATAACACAAACTGTGAGAAATCTGAAGAAGACAGAAGTCTAACCATCTGCAGTGAAGTGCTACATAGGGCATGACCTCTACTCAACTTATGTGATGTAAAAGTGCTGACATTTCAGAGGATGTTTCTGTTCTTGCTAGCTACAGTTTCAAAAATGTAATAGGAAGTATAGTGGTCTGGTTTTGTGATGGAAAAAACAGCATAAAATCAGTGTAGATGCAGGAAGCTTTCTAACTGTGATTTGGGTAACTGAAGACTCTCTGCCATCATTTCTGAGACTGCAAGAAAAGCCTGCCTGGGCTAATATGATATTTTTACCTGTTAAATTAGTCAGCAAGTATAATAAATAATCAGTAGTTAAATAAGCAATAAGTGAGCAACTCTTCTCTTGTAAAACCAGAATTATAGGGCAAAAGCATTTAGAAATTGTCAAAAAAATCATTTGTAGGAATATGCACCATACTCTTTTGTGACTAAAAGACTGAAACAAACCAATGTTGAGATGAATTTTAACCAAAAGGTTACTCTTGTTTTTTCAGGGGCATCAGAAATGTCTGTAGGAGTATTTCTTCCTGCTTACACGGTTGCCATTTTGATGAAAGCATAATGCACAGGGAAAAGAAAAAAAAAAAAAAAAAAAGCATCAAAAGAGGTTTTAATGAAGACTCTATTATTTTGGTCTTTTCTCTGTCTATTGTTAGAAAAATAATGTATGCTGAGAGTGTATATTGTTGCAATGCATACTGAAAAATTCATGTAAGAATTCTGAATTCTACAGCTCCATACTAGCATAACTCCACTGAGATCAGTGCAGTAGTGAATTAGGCAGCAGCAGAAAACTGCAATAATACCACAGTGGTTTTGGCCCTGGAATATGATGCCTAATGAGCTGTAAGAAGGTGGGTATACTCTACAAATATAAATGTTAAAATGCACTCAGAGGCTAAGATATCATATCTGATTTATAGTGGAAGGTTGCCATGCATAGAACTGTGGTCAGTCTCTCTCTTCAGCAATCCCTAAAAAGTAAGTTAAAAGCAAAATTTGACACACAGCTGGAACTAAGCAGCAAGTCATCATAGTCTCACACTTTCGAGAAGTGAAATCAGACTATTACCAGCTTTATGTATGTTGGTGCAACAAAGATATACAGATAACCTCTTGTATAAAATATACCGCTTAATTCTTATTTAACAGGTTACTTAACAGGAGATAATGTCCTGAAGAAAGGAAACAGCATACTTCTATTTTTTTTTTTTTCCAGTAGGGATAGGACTAAGTTATGGTTTGCAAAGAAAAGCAGGTTTGAGTAACTGCATAATTCCCAGACTAATTTGGGAGCAGAAGTTGTGACAGAAAAATTGTATTTATACACTTAGAGTATATTGTTGCCAATAATCTGACTACTGTGTTTGCACCTAGGGCATCTCCCTCATTGCCCTCATTGCAGTGCTCTCTGCCACCATGACTTACAGTCACTTTGTCACCATGCTTATCCTTATACTAATGCTTTTTGATTTCATCTGTATAATTTAAACTGTGGATGGTGTGGTCACGCTGAGCTTTTTAAGATTTTTTTTTTTTTTTTTTCTAATGGGAAGAAATATCTGCAGCATAAAACTATTTATAGTAAAAGCATTCTTTTTAGCTCTTGTAATTTTTTTTGGTCTGAACCGTTTTTTATCTCTTACCTTTAGTGTAAATCTATTCCTCATACTAATGCTTAAAATTTCTTTTGTCATACTCAAGATATCCAGCAGGATCATACTGGCAGATGAAGAAAAGCGTGTACTTTCATGCAGTAATACTTTCACAAACCAAAAGTTTATCCTGTTTTTGAAAAGTATCCTCATTCTTTTTCACTCTTTGAGAAATGAAAGGATTTTAAAATATGCTTTATTGTTCCCTTTTTTTTGCTAAGAGTTATGAGAGCAGATTTGAACTTTTCAACCTTTTTTTCTTAAGCCTTGCACCTTTCTGGAGTTTAGAAATTCCCATGTACAAAAAATAACAAATAGTCCTTCCTTCACAAAATGAAGAACTCTATGCAATACTGAATCTTTCACATTTGAACCTTTCTTCTCTTTTGCCAATGCAACAGCAAACTCATCTGTGTAAAAGCCTAGCGTAAGCTGTGAGTAGCTGTGGGTATTTTCAGATTAAAAACTCCTTCAACTGCTGTGGATAAGAACATGTAAAAAACAAAATAGAATGTTATAATGATATTGTAGTTACAATCTCCATAGCCAAATTATTTTTTCTACAAATGAAATACAGCAAGAAAAAAAATGGGCAGGGGGAGGAGGGAGAGGAGAGAGAGGAAGGTGATTTATTAAAATACAATCTATGTCATAACATTTTCATGAAATCTTTCTTAACCTTACCCCTCAGCAGATAACAGGAGAAATGTGATGAAAAAATCTGACTCCCAGCAACATGGACTTACATCCTACTAGGGAAGATTTAAAAAAAAAAAAAAAAAAAGAAAGTCGTAAACTTATCTATGAGTGGCTCCTTCTCCTTCCTTCTTATGATCAGATTGCCTAAAGTGCATTTGTTGTAACAAGCATTCCCTGTGAAGTAGCTCCTTTGTCCCTAGTGCTCCTAGGCCTTCTTTCACTTTCCTCTCTCCCTCCTCTTCTGAAGTTCCCTCTCCCTGATGCTTCACAACATACGTTCTGAACCACTGTTGAATACTTCAAAATATCTACATGCCTGAACTTGTGGTACACACAGGTACCAGAATATCGAAACTTCAATTCTAAAGTTACACATGAAAAGGTTTGCTAAGAGCATTTTCTCTAAGGTTCTAGGCACTCTTGGCCACAAAAAGATGCTGAAATGTAGATGTGTGAATAATAGTATGTCACTGCCTTCCTTGATCTGCCTGGTAAAATAAATGTGGGATGAATTGGTCTGTTCCCCACACATGATGGGTGAATTTATAAAACAAGCTGTTGTGATATAATATACTTAGGTTGCAAAATTATGCATATTGCAAAAGAATTTATATCACTGCAATTTCCTTCTGTGGAATAATCTCACAGTTTACTTTAACAGTCAGAAATGGAACTATGGTCATCATTCTCATAAAGTAATAAAAAAATAAGTTTCTATTTATTTCTACATTTCTACACAATATGCTATTCTCTTAGATAAACAAATAAAAAAATTCTCTTCCAAGTAAAACTACTAGAAGAATAGTTTGGTGGCATAACATTCACGAATTCAAGGTGAGGAAGATAAAACTAAGAAAGAGCCCAAGGCCTTCAGCAAGTGCCAGGACAACTGAAATCATGCCTCTGTGAATGCTGGTAGTAAATATGTGGAAAGGTAGCTAAGCTAGCAGTCTGTGCTTACCTTTATTTCTTAATATATATTTAAGTATGCAAATTATTATAATTTGAACCTAGAGGCCTGATAAAAGTGACAAATGGTTTTTTTTGTGCAACTGATTTATGTTTGTTGTTACATATTATTGATGAAGTATCTGGCAATTTGTATGATTTACCTAATGGAAATAGGTGGTTATGTTATGGGTGACCAGTATAGTTACGATGAGTAGGGATTTTAAGTAACTATTTACTTATAAAATATACTAAACTATATGTTCCTAGAATTGTAATTAATTCCTTAATATAAAATTGTAGAAAATTGTTTTGTCTCTATACCTGACTTTACCAATAATTGGAAAATCTAAATAGCTATTAAACAATGGAGCTGAAGAATACTGACTTGTGTTAACCCAGATATAATGAATCTGAGCTGCTGTATTGCTCAAGCTTCATGAAATGTACCAACTTCTCTTTCCTCACAGGATTCATGGGCCTCATCAATATGGTGCAGCAGGACAGATGTTAGGGGTTTGTGAGCAAATATAAAACACGAATGATGTCTGTGGACTGTGCAACTGTATGGAGAAAAGGTTGGCAGATAAAGGACAATAAGCTGATGTTTAATTGGAATTGAAAAATCCTTTTGAGAAAGTCTGTTACAGAACACTGAAAATAGAAATCTGGTAGTTACCAGTTAGGAATTAAAGTCACAATTGATATTTCATATTGGAACAAATTAATTAACCAAACACAGAAAGGGAACAAATGGCCAACTGCAAACACCAGTGTACACTAATAATGTTGTGGGTGGCCAAAATGCCTAGGGAACACAATCATTATCATGTTAATCACAGCTAAAGAACATGAGGAAGAACAGACCTCTCAGACAGTATAATGTGGATGCTTTGTTTCTTTGTTTCTTGTTTCAGATATTTATTTCAAAAGAATAACCAGAGAGAATGATCAGATTATATATATCAGATAATTATATATATATTATATTCAGAAAATATTGGAAGGCAATACTGGAAATTCAGACTCCATGATACCTGCTTCTCAAGGAACAAAGTCTATTCAGTGCTTTGCTAGCACACAGACTCTTCGCATTTTGGAGTTTGAAATCTAGGAAAGCCCAGTTGCAAAAACAGTTGTTTCCATCAAGCTTTCTCCTAGGATGAGAATTATGGTGTCTACATACTTTGACCCAATACCTGATTCTACTAAAACCAAGCGGGAATTATTCCATTGCCTTCAATATGTCCAGGATTTGACCTCATATGTGTACAGATCAAAAATCCTTTAGACAAACACTGCATCATATTTGCACAGGACACTAATCCACTCCTCTGGACTAAAACATAATTCCACTTCCCTTTTGTATTTGCTCCTTTCTCAAGCAACAGCAGCATTACAGAAGTCGACAAACTATGTTTTTCTGTTCATAGTAAACATGCTCTGTTTTCAGTGAGAATGACGGCAAAAACTTCCCCCGGGCACTTTGTCTCTGAACAAGCCAAAACAAAGTTTGAGGGCATCTGACTAAGCAGATGCTTACATCCATTTTATTTTTTTTCCTTCCTGTTCATTTTTAGACCGAATATAAGTTACAGTGTAGACAAAACCTGGTTGTTGTTTTTATTATTTGTTCATAGTTGCGAAAGGTGGCATTTATTTCATTTTTTTATGTGAAGTAAGTAACATACATCATAATATGTTATCTTTTTTTTTTTTACTCCTTTTTTCTTTTTCTTTTCAAAATAGTGTAGTCCTGAAAAAAACACTTATCACTTGGAGATTATTGAAATAAAAAATAATAATTTTATGTAGGAGCAGAAATAAAGATTTTCAGAAGATTTTCTTCTTTTTTTTCTCTCATAATAGCTTTATGTTATACAATCACACAACAGCCTTATGATATTTCCTGTGTAATTGATATTCCTGCACAGCCATATCATTTGATCAAGTTGCATCTGCAGAAATTATCACCAGATTTCTTTAGGACTCACTTTTTTCTCTGCAGTCTCTCCAGTACTTATCACTCCTTCAGTATGATATTTACTGAGTGCAATACACTAAAAATAACTTTTCCTTGCTTTACAAGTATACCGATGTTAGTTAATTGTATCTCTAACATGCATAATGTCAAGCCTATATTATGGAATTTACAGGCACTGACCACAATAAAACTAACAGCATTCATTTATTTCTTTGGGCAGAGTGAATATTTGCATATTAGGCAGCAGTCCCTTTTTCTGAAAGCCTCTTTAGAATTAGCTAATCACTTTTGGGAGACCTTTGTTTCATTCTCTAGCCAGAATTAAGCAAAAAAAAATCTACTATCATTAGTCTCTAATTTTTTGTTTACATATAATTCATCTAAATTCATCTAAGACACTTTTGCAGTAGAACCTGATGTATTAATGACAGTTTGCATTTGCAGTCATGAGCACTTTCATTTGTATAACTGAAGTCAAATGCCAGAAAACCCATGTATATGAAGGCATAAACCTATACATTTTTGCTATCTGCAAAAAAAGAAACCAAGAATCATACATTTACTTTAATCACTTTCTTCAGCATTGTGTAAGATGTTTATCTACTCCATATCTATAAGCTGCTATTGGCTTCTGTAAGTGTTTAGCAGAGATCAAGCAAAATTATTTGAATAGGAATATGATATCAATCCACTGTTACTTTTTTTCTCATTCTTACAATTTGTATTGTTAGTATCTCAGCTCTAGTAACTAGTAAAATAATTTATGAAATCTAAATCAGAATATTCAATGTGAGTTACTCCTCGTAAGTTTTTTTTTTTAGCTTTTGCTAACACATACCTGACATATCTTATTTACTAATATGAATAGAAAAGAGGTTGCCATAGTTATATTTCCTAATCATTATCCTGAAGTGAAAGACTTTTCTGAAAAAGTTATGAATTTTTCACTTTACTCATTCATTCCCACAATCCTAACAGGCTGTATAGCCTTCCAATACAAACAGTCCTCCTGCGCAAACAGTTGTGGTAGTGAAATCTGTAGAGAGATGGATATTAAAAGAGAGAAAAGAAATTTGCTCTGATCCAGAAGAGAAAGATAAAAATGATCAAAGAAGAATTACAGATGTTAGTCCTAGAATTTCAGTGATGAGGGCAAAAACTGGAGGAAAAATTCTGTTGAGCAAACATTCTTGGTACTGAAATACTTAAAAGGTTTTAAGAAGTCAAGCACTGAGGAGTGGTGATCCCAAAACATGTGTTTCTTCCCTTTGTACTCATTGGATTCTGCAGAATCCCATTTAAATTAGTGGACTAACTTGCTATTGATGGTCTGAAGTTGGCACTTTGAGTCAACTGGGATTTGCATGTATGATGCATTTTAACTTCTGACCATTATTTACTAAAAAGTCTTTATATTTATCATACCTTTAATGATTTACAACTTGCCTGTTCATAGGTTTTGAGTTTGTTTTGCCTTAATCCAAATGAGTTTTCCTGTGTTAGTGAAACAGAAAAAACACATATGTAAAATATTTATTTTGTCTTATGTCCTTTATACATTAAACAAATAAAAGCATTTTAGCTTCTTGTAAAATTTAAAAAAAAAAACCTTAAAGAAAAAGATGGAAAATTTTTTAAAGGACTGTAATTGCTACCTTTCTTTTTTTTTGTTGTTGTTTTGTTTTGTTTTTTGTTTGCTTGTTTTTACCATTCAAGTTATCCATTTAATTGGTATGAGATGAATTACTGTAGTTTTGATCCTGACCAAAATGATATTTTGGTTCAGTGGTTCTTTCTTTATTTAGTGAAAGAAATCTATCCAGCTCTACACCTTTGATCTTTATCTACACTCTTTCTGCTGTATTTATTTATTTTTCATATGTACTGATGAGAAATCAAAATCAAGCACTCAGTACAAATTTTACATTTTGAAAGAGTCTTTGCTGTACATTTTAAATGCAATGTATAGGTCATATGAGATCCAGTCTCCTTACACGACCTTTTAAAAATTCTTTAGTTACTGGTAACAAATTAATTTCTTGTTTTTGTTTGTTCATTTTTATTTTGTTTTGTTTTTAATATAATGTTATTTCTGAATTCTTACTCTAGGTTGGTAAAATCCATTAATTGTGGCAAAATATTCTGCTTTCATTCATGATTGAGAATACAAGGGTAGGAATTTTAGACAATGCTGCAGCACTGCTCCCACCCTACAACTCTGCATGTATTTTATTGCACAAATTCATATAACTGCATCTCAGAGGAATCACACTAAAGTCGTCCTGAATGGTGATCCTTAAGGTCTGCCATGTGGAACCATGTCAGTAAGACAAGTGTCCCAGTATTAGTAAAGATATCCCATTATACTCACTTCAAGAGAAGTTAAAGTATGTTTTAGTTTAGGGGTGAAACAGTACAGATATCTTGAACTGCCTGAGAAAATTTCATTCAGCATGTATCCTCGGGAATTTTTCTTTGTTTGAAATATTAGTCCAACATTTTTCTAGACTTGTTTTTTTTTTTTACCTGGTTACAGTGAAATCCCAATGATAAGTCATATGACAGAATCAGGAATAGAGTACTGAAACTCTGAATAAGATTTTTTAGCTCTAGCTACAGTATTGTATGAACTGCTGCTCTTAGAATGCAATTAACCAAAAGATACAAAAAAAAAAAAAAAAAAAAAAGCCATTAATGTGATATCTGCTCTGGAATACACACAGGAATACCTCATCCTTTGTGAGTTTTTTTTGGTACACATCAGCTAGGGACAGTGAGAATTTGCTGAATTTAATAATTTACAGTAGTAGTTTATCTCAGTTTTTTTTCTATATTTCTTCATTTTACATTAATGTACAAATGCAAGTACCTCTTCTACAGCCTTCACAGTGTGTCCTTCCACAGACCTCTGGCTTCTGAGGCAAACGTGCAGTGCAATGCAAAATATATGGTAGGGTATTTTGCATTGTGCTATCTTAGTGCTACCTTAGCAGGATCTAGTGTATGCAGTTACGCATTAGAACTAGAGGTAGAGTAAAAACTTAGTATTAAGTAGTCTTAAAATATTTGACCTGAGATGAAATAAATCACTTTCCTTCTTTTGAAACCTGACATAGAAAAGTCTCCAGCTGACGGACTAGTGAGGGTCAGTATTGCTAAGGGAAGTTAACTGTGATATGAGGGGTAGCAAGTCTTCAAAACCCAATCTGTTTTCATATACAGAGGTCTACATTTCAGAAACTCTTAATAGTGACAAACTTTTTGTTTGTTTGTTTGTTTTTTATAAAAAGGTGATTGTTAAGGAACAAAATCTCATTTCAGAATCAGGCCAGCAATTTCAAAGTGTTTAAACACATAAAGCAGCTTTTGTAAGACATGCTTCACTGATGCCAAGTAGCTGATTTACTTCTGTGTTAAGACTTCAGTTATGTTTGGCTATGTTAAGCCTTTATACGGAGGGGAGGAGAAATGCAATTGTATACAGACTATAATAACTCTCACACAGGAAGCATACAAGTTTTATGACAATTTTTTATTTGGCCTAAGGTGGCCCAATGAAGGTGGCTTAATCAATTATGTTGAAAGTCCTTCACATCTGTAAAATAAGAATAAAGAATAAGAATAAAACTACATATTTAAAAAGAAGAAAAAGAAAAAAAGAACTGAAAGAATCCAACCAAAAAAAAAAAAAAACCATAAAAGCTCTCCTGATGTAGATAAAATGAAATTCTGTAGTTATCACTAACATAGCAGAAATCCCACCTAGCATGTTAACTTTCTGTATATATGTCAAGAGTATTTTTTTCCCTTAGTTAAAGTAGATATTGCAAAAGATTTGTCCCTCATTTCCCATTTATTCTTTTTATCATATTCTATGTCTCTTCTGCTGAAGTATGGTGATTAATACAACTACAGGAGTTTTGCCAGCATGGTTTCTTAGATCTTCTAATAATCCTCTGAGTCTGAATATGCTTTCCTTCTATAATATATCAGATCCTGAAGTTTTAACAAATGTCTTGGCTTATTCAAAGCATGTTTTTTTCTTTCTTCGAATGCTTTATAACGATTTTCTACTAGATCTCTAGAGAGTTGCTTTTTTTTTTCCTTGTAGAAATAGAAAAAGTAGTTGATGCATATACCACAAATCCCTCTTATAATCGGTTATAGAACTTTTATTTTAGAAAACAAACAAAACAAACAAGCAAACAAAAAAACACACAAAAAAAACCCAAAACAACAAAAAAGCAAACTTTATCTTGAAAGTGTTTTGTTTTTTTTCATTTGTATTTTATTTATATTTATCAGTGATAGTATGAAAGAGGAGGGAAAGCATTTCGTCAGAATCACATTCTAATTTTGATCTTATGCATTTAAGATTTTACTGGCCATAAAAAAGTGACCGTTAACTATGCAAGTATTTCCAGTAGACAAAGATTTAAAAGCATCTTGCTTTACTTTTAATGCATTTGTATTATATTTCTATCATTTCTATCAATTTCTTCCTGTTTTTTTTTTCCCCTTGTCTCTTTTTCGCTGAACTGTGTACATTGTTTAACTTCTGATACCTACAGTGTGGTTGCCTATACTGTTAATCAATAAGAAAAATATATGTCATATCTATAACATAATTCATCCCAAACATCTTAAATAGATCGTTAAACAGATCAGACAAATAGAAGTGACCATGTTTCCACGGAAATATCCTTTGTATGGATTCTAATTTGATTATCTCAGATATAAAAGTAGATGAGATAGATAAATTCCATTCTCTGCCAAATGCTGCAAAAGTTTCATGCCTTCCTTCCTTCTCAAACATCCTTTCTTCCTTCAGAGACCCTCTTATTCTCAACCACTTACCTTTTCCTGGGTTATTAAGACTCCTAATTACCTCTCCAGAGGGAATCAAATTCCTGTTAAAAGACCTTGACCTGTTTTTTTAACTCCTTTGATTTTTTTTTCCATCTTCTTTGTGTCTTGGAGTATGGAATATGCTTCCTATATTGCTGCCTAAGGCTTCCTTCATCACATCAATTTATAATACTCCTGGCATATTACAGGGATGGTTTTCCCAAAGGTTTTAGTAAGCTATTCCTAATCAATAGTCCCTCGTTCTTTTCCTTAACCAGATAGCTGCTGTCAACATTATTGACATTATTGTATGTTTTTCAAGTCATCCCTCAACAAATAAATCACTTTCTTCCTCAGCCCTCTGCTTCATTGTTTTTTTTATAACTATTTTAACCCCAGAACCCGCAGAACGCCTCCCATACAACCCTTCCATATGCCTGTAATCTTACACAAAACCAGGTGTTGTCTATATTCCATGTCTTCCTTAAAACACTTCTTAGCTGAAGCATCCAATAGAATTGTCAAAGTAAGTGATAGGATATAATGTCAGCCAACCAAAGATATTTACACACTAGCAGCTTACCCAGCTCTCATTGTAGTCAATGGAGAAAAATATTTGACATCTACAGTAGGATAAAATGAATTGTTTCCTAAGAGTGTTTTTTTTTTTTTTTTTTTAGTTAACTGAAAAATGATCTTGAGTGACCAGTTCAGATACAGGTGCATATACTGCAAAGAGTGTGGTATTTGAGTGGAATATGGAGAGTTATTGAACCATCTAACTATTGCCTTCCTTGTGGTGACCACACCTATCTCTTGCCTTAGCTTGTAAACTTGTCAGTGAAGTGCAACACATGGGGTAGTGTTTGCAGTTTATGATGGGTGTCTACATACAATCCGTTAATTACACTGTAGAGACTAACCACAGCAAGAAGTTACAATACAAGTATTATTACAGGTACAGTAGAAGATAATGAGGAGTTCTGTAGCTTTTTTAACTAGAAATTGCTATTTTTTTTTTATAATAAGGTTTTTAGAGATGTGTAGATTAAGACCAAATGCTGACCAAAATGCTGATCAAAAGTGCAGAAAATAGGCAGCTAATAAAGTATTTTGTTTACAACAACAATAGTGCAGAGTTCTGCTTTTCAGAATGGAATAAATCACCTTTAATTGCCATTTCATATTTAAAACAGATCAGCAAACCTGGTCAAAAGAAATACTTAAAGGTGCCCACTTCCAGACCATTCCACTTTATCACTTCCAACAGTATTTAAAGTCGATTCTTAAGTTGTACCTCATCCAATTACAGCCACAGAAGCAATTCCTTTTCTATTCCAGTGTCTCAAATCCTGCTGCTAGCCATCCACCCTTTTATTTCCCCTGAACAGCATTGAAATGATTCTATGTCTTTTCATGCTATACAAAGAAAAACTCCTAGGAATCCTGTTGGGGTCATCTCTACTTTCAGAGAGTAAGAAGAGAAAAAAAAGATAGGAATAACAACTATTGAAAGATTTTGTGACCATTTTTTTTTGAGACCATTTTTTTCAATATTAAATACAAGTTATAAATAAAAAGAATGAACCATTGCTACTGAAAGTGGTCAAATCACACACTAATCTCATTATTTATACTTAAATTACACTTAATCTGATTAGTAGTTTTCTAAATAGTAATAAATTAAGACTGAAGAATATTTTATCCAACAGCATGAAGCCCTACAGATCGTGGAGCGAAATATTAAATTTATGATAATAAGAGGATTATAATACTCCTCTAACTGTTAGACAGATTTTCATACAACTAGCTTCAGCATCTTTCTCCACTCAAAGTTTTACATCCCTAATAAAAGAGGAAAAACTGATGCATCAAAACATTAATTACAAATGTGCATCCTTTTTTGTTTGTTTGTTTGTTTGTTTGTTTGTTTGTTTGTTTGTTTCATATAACCTAGTCATGCAGATACTAGGAAGAAAAGGAGATTGATTTTGAAAGGGAGACTTCAGTTTGTTAATAATCTGTATTTAATACTGCAACACAGAACTTGTGAAAAGAAGCTCAGCAAAACATGTGAATCCTGTTGACTCAAAGACTCATTCAAATCTTTTTATAGAATAACAAATGTCCTAAAACATAGGTTCCAGTAATTTCCAAATAGAGGTTGACAAACAGGAAGAGGAGATGCAGAACAGAATGCTAGATTTTGAAAGTGAAACGAGGATCAACTTATTATACATTACATTGCTGAATCTAACCATAATCTCCAAGCTATCTAGGATAATCACTTCCTGCTTAATAGACCCAATAAAAGACCAACAGCTCCAAAACATGAGAGCTATGATAAAGAAAAAAGACATTATGTTTGACAGAGAAACATTGTCTTAAACTACCTGACTAGAGGTTTGGAAGGGAGGGCTCACACCTACCCAAGAGAAAGCAAATAGTCTATTAGTTAATACATGAACAAAATTATCAGGGAAATATTGCATTCATATTTGATATTATCCAAATATTATCTCTTTTAATTGGCCCTTATTTAATATGATTAGATAAGCTTGTGGAAGAATTGCTTGAAAAGGGGAAACTTAGAGGAAAACCAGGGCCTAACAGCAGTTTTGGCATTCCAGGAGCTTTCTTGGGGTGATACACAGTTGCCACTCCCAGGATGGTTGGTGGGCCCAGACTCTGCTCCTCCACAGTTCCCCAGGCAGCACAATCTGCCCTCCCCGCAGCTGCAGAGGGGAGTAACGGAGGATGGAGTGGAGTGAAGGCACCACGGCCAAGCTCCATTGCACTCCCTGTGCTGGGCCACTGATCAGCCGCACAGTAGCTGCCCAGTGGGAGATACATGATAACGTGTCCGATGCTGAGGCAGCAAGGGTGGCAAATCACTCCTTTTGGATGAACTTTGCCTGCACTTTGCTCATTATAAGCTCATTATAATGCCAACACACACCTCCATCCCAAAAGTTACCCACCTCCGACATATGAGCACTCCTCACTGAGCATGCGCTCTAGATTTTCCATTGACTGTGCCTTTAAATGAAAGCGAGAGACTTTTGCACCAATCAATAACAATATTAGGTATGACTACAGTCACTCAAGAACCAGCTAAACGTAAAGAAAAGTATAAAAGGTGAACTAAGGAGGAAAAGGATGAGGAAGGAAGACTCCATCATAAATTTTGGATCAGTCAACGGGCTGATCTCCCTTTCCTCCCCTTGGGTCAGGACGCTCCCTGAGAAGACTCAGAAGAGAGGAAGGAAGACTCCATCGTTACTCCTGGGTCAGTTGACGGGCTGATCCCCCTTTCCTCCCCTTGGACTGGGGTGCCTCCTGAGGAGACTTGAGACGGAGACCCCTCTCCCATCTTCTGGGGTGAGTGATGACTTCACATTTGTACATCAGAGCTAGCTAAAACCCCACGCTGTAGTAGAGAATTTCCTGTGCTGTCATCTAAAACCTGCTTTGTAAATGTTGCATTTGAATAAATCATGCTGTTTGTGAACTCGACTACTTGTTTGAGGGGGTGATCGGACCTACAGTCAACAGACCATTCATGAATCCGATACTGCCAGAGTCGAGCTTATAGTTGATCACACTATTTGGGAACTCTATTCGCTCCTAGGACAGCGATTGGACCTACGGTCGGCAGACTGTTCATGAATCCAGTACTGCCAGAGTGAGGCGTATAGCTAACACAGTCTTTGATATCTCTCCCCCCCCGCCCCCAACCACAGCTTTCAAACTGTGACAAAGCTAAACCGGAGTTTTCTTTGTTTCGATAAACAGCTCAGTTTTTTAATCATTTATTTGGTTGATTGTATTGTTTGACCTCATCTATAATGCTCTGTCAGGTTAGTTCTAGTGATTTGACTGTTTTATTGTTATAGGTACACAGACAATTTGTCAGGAAAAAATCAGCAAGTTTTATATGTGTTCTCTGGTTATTTCTTTGTTAATAGCAATAACCTCAGTCCTGGAGAAAGCATTCTTGTTAACATATAAGCTCAGTAGTCTGAGCTTGATAACTGACTGAAGAAAAAACATATGTGTTAAGTAGTTATATGGTTAAGTAGTTATATGGAATAAATATTTATTCCCTAATTGTGATCCAATAATAAAATCCAATAAAAACTTTCTTACCTGATTTATTCTCACTAAGCCTTCTATGGCCAGCTGACAAATATACGAGCTTTTGATGAACTTTCCCTGGACCTCTTTTAGAGAGTTCCAGCACATTAAGTTCCAACATCACCTAAAATGACTTGAACCTCCTCCATTTGATGTGATCCATCTGGCCACATCTTCTCACTGATTTTAAGCTGAACTCAGACATCTATCAGACATCTACCCTGGATGTATTTCAGAGATTCTTACCACCTCTACTTTGGATCTTAAGCTTAAGAAAGTGTTGAGGAGCCCAGGCTCCTGGGTTCATCTCTTTTGCTGTTTGAGTTCCTGCTCTGATACAGTCAGTAGTTTCTTGGAACCAGGCAGGTAGTGGCAATTAACTTCTGCTAGAAGCTTTGAAATGTTTTGACTTTGTTCTGATTCAGAATCACCTTACATTACAAAGATTGATTTTTTAAATCATTTTGAACATAGAATTGCTGTTCATATTGAGCCTGTTTAAAATTCAAGTTGTTCAAATGAGCTTTAGTAAATGATCATGTATGTTGCTATAGCTAACTTATTCCCTGCTTTATCTACTCCTACAAGAAGTATTTATACAAAATTTACCAGCAAAGATATTATCTTATTTACCTTATCTATTTCAAAATTATTGATAAAAATATTGACCCAGTTGTTTTTCAAGATGAACATAAGCCAAAAATATGTCTGTGCAGGATTATGCTCTCAAAACACAAAAATTTCCTAATCAATGCATGTGATCTACCATTAAAATAGTTTTATACATATATATACATATTCATGCTAGGCTACATTGATTTTGTGTAATGATGTTCTTATGAGAATTTTCAGGCTGGACTCAGTATGATGACTTACAGAATTAATTTTGCTTTGTCAATATCATTGTGTATGCCAGTTTCCAATTTATGGTGAGAGCTATGGAATTTAAGTTACATTTATCTATTACTGTAGTGCACTGTATCAAGGGTATGCCTGTGTGTCTACAAATTACTGGTCCAGGAACTCCTCAGCTAGTTATCTTCATAGATGAGTCAATGTACTAACCTGAAGCTAGATAACTGACTGAACTCCAGGCCACCTTCACAAAAACAGTAATTGACCAATTCATAGAATCATAGAATCATAGAATGCTTAAGGTTGGAAGGAACCTCTAGAGATCATCTAGTCCAATCCCCCTGCACACGCAGGGTCACCTACGGCATGTGGCTCAGGACAGTGTACAAGCGGGTTTGGAAGATCTCCAGAGAAGGAGACTCCACAACCTCCCTGGGCAGCCTGTGCCAGGGCTCTGTCACCCTCACTGTCAAGAAATTTTTCCTAAAGTTCCTGTGGAACTTTTGGTGCTTCAAATTGGTGCAGGTAATCTCCCAGTGGGAATTCTGGACTGTCCAGAAGACTCCCCTTAGGCAGTTCCTGCTGTGCCTACATGGATCAGTATGCTTAAGGTGTTGATTAATATACTGGATGGAGAACTGGGTGAGTGCCCCCACTTACTAGTTCCTGCTGCAAATTGATCAAATTATGCATAGATAAAACATTTGTAAACTGTCAGAAAAAAATGTTCCTGCAAATGCAGAAATTGTCATGCAGGACTGTTTTTTTTGTTTGTTTGTTTGTTTTTGTTTTTTTTTTTTGTACTTTCCTGACATTATTAGGAGATATCTGTTTTTTAAAAAAATTAAGATAATGAGAAGTTATGGATCATGAATGATCTGGAGTAGTAGTACTGTGGTTCACCTGGTTACCAGACTTGAGCAGAAGACTGATAGGAGAAATCTCACCTAATCCAGTTGAAGATGATACAAGGATTCTGGCAAAAGGAACTTCTGGCAGCATACAGGCAGTGACTGACCATCCTGTTTAAGAGATATTTTCAGCATGAGTCTTAACTCATGAAAAGATTCCCTTAAATTGGTTATTTATCAAACTCTGTCTAAGCGTCTCTGCAACAACATCATTCTCACAAAAAAAAAGACAAAATCTCATTTGCTTTTCCAGATTTTAAATAAAATCTATGTGTGCATACATACATATGCATTAACTTATACATGCATAAACATTAACAGTACGTTAACTTCCTTATTACTTATCACTCCTTAATCATTCCAGCCCTTAGCCTTTCCTGGCATTTGTCCAGGATTTTTGTTAGCGTAAGCGGGTCACAGTTACCCAGATCAGGCTATTTGTCCTTTTTAAAAATACTGATATGAAACACTGGCTCTTTTTGTGTACAAATAAGTTATAAAAATAATGAAAATATTTTTCGAGAAGGTTAAAAATGAAGCAAAAGAATTCCTATATCTTGTTTCTGAGTACAGATCTAGTCCTGTGAATATTCTTAAAACAGTCTTTCTAAGAAAAAAGAAATACTAAATAAATACTTCTTAAATAATTACTCTATTACTCAGAATAACAAATAACAAAAGGTTTTTATATTTCAGCTAAAATCAAGTGAAACATATTTAAAGGTTTTTTTTTTTTTTTTTTTTTTTTTTTTTTTTTAGAAAGCAAGCAGGGATCACAAAAGCAATAAGAATGCTTTTTTTTTTTTTGATTAAATTACTATTAAAAAAGTATTCAGCCTTCTAAATTTCAATCATCATCCTGGAAGACGATAAGATGCTGCTTCTCTTGAGGCACTAGGAACAGAAATCTGAATGAGTATCATAGAACTTAAGAAGCTTAAAACAAAAAAGTAATCAATGCAATTTCAATTCAAATTGGAAATCTTACTGGAAACTGAGAAATACTTGCTCAGGTTTTGTGTGTATATGCAGCTCCCTAAAAAAAACTGTATCATGAATGAGAAAAATAGCAAGTAATCCAGAAACACTTCTGAATTCCTTTTCTGCACATTGTGTGGGGAAAAAAACGAGAGCAATGATGAACCCTCTTTGCTGTCACTGGGTTCTGTCTAAACCAGAACCACTCTCAAAATCCTTGGGTCATACTGCTACAGAAGGAAAAAAGTGTAAAAGTTTGCAAGCTTTTCACCAAATCTGGCTTACTATAATCAATTACAACAAGTCGGTGCTGAACAATTCTCAGCCCCAAAGAAAACTGTCTCATCAATCTATAGATGTAGTGGTGTAGAGTAAAAACAGGAATAGGGTAACATAAACTCTGCTGTCCTAAAACTGATAACCACTTTTCACTTTTCCACTGTAATGTAGATCACACTAATTTATACCAAATCAATGTAGGACAATTTCCACATCATGGAAATTCTTCATGCATCTGTTCTTTTTTTGTGAATGGACAAATTTGTTTAACGCATTATCCTAGTTACTGAGTAGTAATTCACTATGTGGGTTTCAAATTTAGATCTCTTTAAAAGAGGATTTCTGCATACAGAAAATCCATAGTCACAATAGTTGAATTTGTCTTTGTATAAAGAATTTTACCTTACCAGAGACAGTGGTATGATGCACAGTGGATGATGTATATGGTAAGGTGGGTTAATATGAGAGTTTTAGGTAGATCTAGCTAATATGTCACCATATATATTAATTACAAATGGATGACTTCTTAGAGGATCTTCCAAAAAACGCAGTTCATTATTAATAGATAACTCACAGAGGAAGAATGAGTAGGACAAATTAGAGAAATATATGTACTTATTTCATCGTAAAATGAATTATAGAGATCTGGGGTATTTATCAGAAGAAATGTGTGATGTGTATGACAGAATTCTAAGAGAATGTTAAAACACTGGTTCATCAGAATTAAATAATAGTTTCTCTCTTCAATATCTGGGATTGTTTTGTGTAACACTTTTTTGCTTTTCTGAAAAGAATAGTAAAATTTACACCCCTTCAGTGTAGTCACTGTATCTAGGTAACCTGGGAATAGACTACAAAAGAGAATATCTGTAGTCTTTGTGTTGCACTGTACCACAAACTCTTCAGCATTTCCTGAGATCAAGGAGAACCTTGTAATTCAACCATTAATGCTCTTTTGAAGCACTTGAAATTAGGATAGATTTATTTTCGGTATTTAAAATTGTACAGGTAAATATAATTTATACAAAATTTTATACAAAACCATTCACATTTCCTATAAAGGCAAGTAACATAGTGTTATTAGTGATAGAAATACTGTATATATGCATAATGGTTGTTTTTGGTTTGCTTTGTTAATCATTCTTTTGAATATCAGAATTTGAACATGCAAATTCTAAGTAATATGGTCCTAACATAGAGCATTTAAACAAAGAAAATACTGAATTGTCTGAATGCTTGCCTCTCACATCAGACATAAGAAAGCTTCTGTAGTCCGTTCTTCGTACTGATAAAGAAGATTAGGTGTTTTTGTAAGGCATTCCATTAGCACATCCTTGGAAAGAAAAGATCATAGTAATCTGAATATTAAAAGAATCTTATTAAAAGAATGGCATGTTAAATATTACCAAACAAATTAGAGCAGATGATAGGTAATAACCACAACAACCCAGAAGCTCTATGTTGTATGCTCTTTGCTTTTTAGATAAATTTAGCAAGATCAGTTCAGCTTGGCGATTCTTCAAAATCTGAGAAAGTTTGGGGTCACAAAGTATGTAAGATCTATAGACCTGTAGATATGAAGAAAACTCTGGTGTTATTTATTATTCCAGTGATTTCTTTTCATTCTTAAAAACAAGAATTCATTTGCACAAATCAAGCCAATGTCCAATTTCATTGACATTTCCCTTTGCCATATATATCTTCTGAGCATTTTCTGGCTGGACAGGTCTAGTGCTGAAAAAGAGTTAAACACCAAGATAAAAGTCAGGTCAGTTTTAATAATTAAATAGATTAAGCCTCACTCACCTCATGTCAGAAAGAAAAAGAAAAAAAAAAAAGAGAGTTTCTCACTGGGAGAAACTACAGCCTCTTGATTTATTCATGGGGAGTTGTGTAATATGATTGTCAGAATGTGGTCCTATTGCATGGATATTGCTGTCTCTCTGCCAGAAGTAGATCTGCCTTTGGGGGCACCTGTGACAAAGTATAGCTTAAAAAAAATTTAATATAAAAAAAAAAAAATCAGCTCCAATAAAATTAGTTACCTGCAGGCTAATTGCACAGACAGCAGTTAATTTAATAGCATTTTATTTCTGATTCTGAACAGCCTCCATACAGTGGCTCATATCAGTGCCACATAGCTGAATTTCAAGAAGGATGCTTGCAACACAGTGAACCATCTGGCACATCCTGAAATATCCTGAAATCCTGAAATATACTGCAGGGTATTTTCAAGAACAATTCAGATGATATTTTCTGAGTGTATTGCTGTAGCAACTCAAACTTTGACACAATAATAGTAACAAATGGAAGAAATAAGTAGGTTTCTGAGTTTTTATCATTTCAGTTCCTGCTAGTAAATTTAAACATGCTTTTAAAATCTTCTCTTTGTTCTGCCTGGTTTTGGTTAAATTAAAAAAAAAAAAAGAAAAAAAAAATCACATTAAAGGAATGTTGCTCTTTTATTCATTGTCCTTGTTTTACTTAAAAAAAGAAGCAGAGACTAGAGGTGCTTCCATTTTGTGTAAAACAGATGACAATAAAAAAATGGTAAAAGTTGCACAGGAGACAATTATTGATAACCTTGAAAATTAAAAAAAGTGGAGATTATTTTTCTAGGTGCTCAAGCTTGAATAGAATTTTAAATGTAAGTATACCTGTAACACTAAAGCTCTCCATCTTCATTAGATAAGGAGCATCCATATTGACATTTGGGGTTAAAGGGAATATTTGTGTGAATAACTGTTTTTCTACAATCTGTTTTGGTCGCATATTCCCCAAGCTGAAGTGTTGACTACAGCAACTGTAATAAAGACTATAGCAGTGTTGCAACTGCAACAATCTGTAGATAAGATCAAGAAAACTGAAAACAAAGACTTTCAAAGATGTATAACAGTTCTTCTCCCTTTCTTAACTTCATCTTCAGCCCAGTCATTTTCATGTGATTTCTCTACTCAGCAATTCTAGTCCATCTAGATGGCTAAAATTCTGCATAAGAGCCAAGACCTTTCACATTCAGCAAAAGGTTCCTGAAAGTTGGATATGCATAGTTCTGCAAGTAAGAATTCTCTAGTTTGAATGGTGGTATCTCAAGATCTTTGAGCATTAAATAAGATGAAATCTGTGCCTCAGAATAGAATTAACGTTGATCTGAAGAAGGAAGCCTAAACCTGCTAGCACAAAATGTGAAAAATCAGTGACAGTACAAATTAGGGGACTTTTCAGAACATTTTTACATCCTGAGATATAAAGCCTAGGGAAAAAAAAAATGGGTGAGTTGTTTTCTATTTATTCATAGTATCTTCAGGGTTATGAAGTTTACTGAGGAAGAAGAACATCTTGTACACGATCAGAAGAGTCTTTTTGTAACCTCTACTTCTTGAATGTTACAGAATCATCAGGCAAAGAAATAGCCTTTTTTTAGAGAAAAGTAATTTTCTGGTTTCAAGCCAGAGTCTGTCAGAACTGGTAGGCTATTAAAGACTTTGTGTACACAGCTAAATAGAAGGTGGCCAAGAAGTAAATTCGAAGGCTTGGTGCTTTACTGTCTTGAATGTTGAAGTTTCTCCCTGTTTTAGGATGTTCATTTGGCTCCTTCTAAGATCATTCACTAACACATTTCTAGATCAACCCAGGAACTTTTCACAAGCAAGAAAACTGTGCACGGTTTGGCTCTCTGTATTATGTATTTCTTCAGATCTATCCCAGAAATCTTCACATTTGCAGCCATTCCACTATGATCTCCTTCCATGCCCACAAATACACTGTTTCATGTTATAAAATAATTTCTCTGGTATGTTGCATTGTAACTGTCATATTCCCATATTAAAATTGGAATTGAAAAACACAAAATAATTACTTGGTCTTCATGCCATATATACATCATATGGAGTCTTGCGTGAGGTAGTGTGGATATGCCCGGTCTGCTTTAGATATTGCTGGCTATAAACACTGTCAACATGAACATAGCATGATGCATGTCACTTAGTCTCCTTTATTTAGCAGTATAATGACTTTCTTTGTAAGTTCTTTCATTGTTTGTTAATGTTCCCTGTGTTACACTGATAAAAATTCAACAGTGTTATAGTTTACTAATTTAGAATTTTTCTTAATAATCCCTCAAGAAAACTACATGGTACAAGCAACAGAGTAGCTGAGTGATCAGCAGAAGTGTCTGTCTAAAAACAGAGGAATAGAAAGTAAATGTTGTGGAGCAGCAGCAAACAGCAGCTACAGTAAGGAGGGATTGATAAGGAATGCAATATATGACTGGAAGAAATTTAAATTAGACCTTGCAGTTTTGGATGATTTGTGGAATCCTTAAATCACTGTAAAAATATAGTGGGAATCAAAAGATGATGCAGACTATTTTAAACCAAAGGGCAACAGCAGCAGAAGCGCATAACAGAAAACAAATGTCTACAAGTAGGAGTCTTCAGAATGAAAGCAGACTATGAAAGGAACAATATAAGTGACTGAATAAGCTTGGCAAGAAATCACTGGCCTAAGAATTTTCCAGCTTTGAGTAAAATTGTTACAGCTGAAGAGAAAACCAAACAAAACATTGTAGATCAATTTTGCAACTATCTGAAAAGAAACAGTATATTCACATGGCACAACATTTTCATGAATTGCTCACGGAAACCATTTAATAAACAACTATAATAGCATCTTGAGCAAAAGAGAAAGTCATAATAAGTCAACCACTGCTGGCCATATATGACCATAGTCCTGCGGGAAGATTTAAGGGTCATCAGCCTTTTCACAGCCTTATTAGTTAGTTAACCCTTATCATATTTGACCATAGTCAAAGGCTAGCAATGCCCTATATGTTTTTATCCCATCTGGCTGGTTATATGAACCTTACAAGAATTTTCAGATTGAAATAAAATGAAAAATCCAGTATGTAGAGACAGCTCACAATGAAACGTGCTCATTGAGTTGCAAGGCCAAGAAAAAGAAGAATTTACCATTTCTCGGTAAAGGAGTTGTTAATTGATGAGTGAAGTACATTAGAAGATTCTTAGTCTGAACAAGTGGTTTATATATCTCCTGAGAAGTGATCTATATTTTTTATATATATATTAAATTAAATCAAATTAAAAAGTGTTCAAGCTTAGCTTTGACTAAGCAGCAAATAATAAAAACAAGAAGCATTAGTAAGCAAGATTAAATCTAGCTGCAAAGTTCAGCTACGTACATAGCATAGTGAATAACTATGAAAATTAGCACATTCCATCAAGAAAGGGCTCTTTCTGATTAATGAAACTGGAGACATAAAGTATCCTGGGGGGTGAAATTCTTACCTGGGTACCTTTCATGAAAACAAGAGTTTCAGCAAACTAGCTGATTTCAGGGGGAGAGGCCTTTCAGATTGAACTTGAGGAAAAAAGAAACAATTTTTTTTTCTATTTCACCTTTTTTTTTTTATAAGTGTTTAGAACTGTTTCTCAATTTAGACATAGCAAATATATGTTTTTATTTGCTTTTCACCTTGGCTTTAATTGAATTAAGTATGACTTCAAAACAAGTCATTGTTTGGTTGAGTGTTTTAAATAAACAAGCTACAGGAGCACTTTAGGAAATGCCCAACTCATCAGTGCATTCCTCAGAGTACAGAAAATATGCAGGTTGTGTCTTCCTGCTGTTGCACGGCTAGCAGCAGAAGCACCCTTTATGTGTTTATGAACCTGAGTAATAAACATAGAAACTCTCTGAAATGCAGGAAAATCGCAAAAAAGCATGCCTTCAAAGGGCCTTAGGCATGTTGTAATAAAAGACTGTTGGCAAATTCATGGTGTAAGTGGAGAGGAGCTAGGCTTGTTAGAGGCCCATCTAATTGGGAACTTTGTTAGGAATAAAAACTAGAGAGGGAATAATTTGACTTTGAAACAAGCAAATTACTTTGCTTCTGTCAATTAGGTAAAAGGCAATTCAATCTTTCCACATGCTAATTTCTTACACTGGAATAAATATATGCCAGAAGATGAGCAAGCTATGACATGGCTTGTTCCATTTGGTTTGACCGCTAAGAATTATTTTTAGGAAAAATCATAAGCTATGGAATATTCAAAGGCAATCTTGATAAGGCAAGTAAGGTGCACAGATCATGCATGACATGATTTTTCTTATCTATGCAAATAAAGATGAACAATTATTGAAAACAAATGTTTGTAACTTTTAGGAAAAATCGATTCTCTAGAGATGAGTATATATAGGTTTCAATATACATGAGGTTTTATTGAAGGTCAAATTACTGTATAAGGACCATGGGTATGAAAATAAAAATATATAGCAAAGCAAAAAGTACATGGAAGATTGAAAGTTTCTCCTTCTTACAGTCTTAGAATAAGAAAACATTTACAATCTCAGAGTGTTACAATAGGAAAACCATATCCTGTTCACATTTAAATGACACACTAAAAATACATACAATACATATATTACCATTATTTTAATAACTTTTAAAAGGGCCTGAAAAATTTTCATATATAATGATTTTTAATTGAAAAAGACAACTAATATGTCTTTAATGTGTGATTAAATATATCTTGATTATATGCAAATAAATTAAAGAGTATACTTCTGAGTTGCATTCACAGAATCTCCTAATACTGAATCTGAGGTACCCTTCTTACCAAGGCCAGTGTATCATAACATGTTCATATCTTCACATCTTCATAACAGGAAAGGACAAGAACATTTTCAAAGATGTGTGGTTTCATTATATTTCTTTATGATTGCTGTATTTCTCATCGAACACTGCCTGGCCTTTTATTTGTATAAAAACTAAAACAAACACAATCAGATATGAAAGATAAATTTTGCCATATTTTTTCTTCTTCTTGTGGAAATATTCTAAAATCTGTATCTTTAGATAACAGAAATAAATTCCTGTCTGAATACTGAACAAATTGAAGATGACTTTTTTTAAAACAGAAATTGTTTATTTTTGAATTTTTTTTTCAGGGTTCTATTTTTATAGGCTTTAAATGACATTTTTGCTTTCCATGCAAAATTAACCTTTTTCTTTTTTTAAAAAAAAATCTTTATATCTGTAGCATTTAGTTTCTTTTATAGCTTTTATTACTAACAGACTTTCCTTGAAATACTCTGACCAGAGTAAAATGTTCCTAATATGTCTTTTTTTTTTTTTTTCATATTTCTTATATTAATTTCCTCTTTTAAACTACAAAAGAAATATGTGGAAACCAGTTCTGCATCACCATCATGCGTGTTCATATGATTGGTCTCTCTGCCTTCTCAAAACTAAGGCAGAAACTTCATACTCTTTCAGGAAAAAAAAAAAAAAAAAAAAGCTATATACTTGCCTGGACTTCGAGAAGAGGATTTAAGATCTCAGGAGAAAAGAGTGAAGATTACGGTTCTACCATTTAAAGTAGATTTGTCTATTATTCTGACTCCTGCTTTTTCTAGTCTTCCCAAATCCATTGCTGTCTTATTCCTAAATATGAATAACACAGAAGAACAAGGAAATAGTAGCAAATAAACTCTCTTAGGAGACATCTAATATCATGGAAACTGTACATTTTTTTTTAATATCGATCGCTAAACTTTCAGATATTGTAACACTTAATCTTAATACTTAATTACCTAAATTATTTAAGAACAAACAGCTTCAAAGATAACCTTAGAAAATTATCCTAATTACTACTTTTTCCTTAACTCTGATTTGAGCTTCAGCAGCTATCACAAACATCAAATTCTGTATCTTTATTTCTTTCACCATGCAGAGTACGGTTGCTCTGCACATTGCAGAACATTACTAGGATGTATCACATTACCAGTGTTTCTAATAGCATAACTATGTCGTTCTGGGTTTTCTACAATTTTCTGTTCCTTTTTAAACTAATTGAATTAATGTGTAGGACCACAGGCTGAAATTCTTTTACACAGCACATTTCAGAAGCAAATATAATATTTGAGTAGGCTTCCTGGCATTCTTACAAAGAAGTAAAGAACTATTCTTTTTCTTTACAAGAGGAAATGAAGCTTGAGGACACACAAAGAAAGAATCAACAGTTAGGTAGTGGTTATGGATTAAGAGTCAGATGCTTATTGAACTCTTTGCAGTTTGCACTACATTAGAGGAGCCATAAAAATTGCAGCTGGAGTCAGGAAGGACTTCCTTGATGCAGTTGCAAGATTGCACATGGAACCTTGTGAGTTACAAGTTTCAGGTCAGAATCAGAGAGGTGTACTGAGTGCACATAGAGCTAGAAAAGTAACGCTTTAATGCACTGAATGCCCTGGGAACAGTAGCATAGCTGAAGGTGTACTTTTACTGTCAGATGCAGATGATTGTATAGCAGTTCTGCCTCCACTTTGAACTGGATGGTTTTGGTCTGGAGACCAGACCCAGCCTTGTCTACTTAGATCATACTGCCTCTGACCAAAATGTGTGTATTGATATGGATGTGGTGATGAAAAGAAAGCTTAAAAAAAAAAAAAAAAAAAAAAAAGCGCAGACTTTTATACAACTCCATTCCTTATGGGTTGGAGTAAATGCTATGAACGTGTTGGCCATGCTCCTGAATAATAATCACTCTGAGGGGTTTCCTTCTCTCTAAATCACTGTATTGGCCCTTCAGACCCTTTTCTTGTCTAGGATTTAAAGCAGGCTCCTAAATAGACTAAATTGAACACCACTCCTAATCCTGTCCAGACAATTCAACAAAGAACAGGGCAGAATGAACAAATCTGTCAAGTCCTGGCCATTTGCAGTCACTGAAGTTGAAAGAAGACTTAAAATTTGGGTGCGCAAAGTCTCATTTTTTCTGAACTCCCCATTGCCATGCATTTCACAAGGCACTTCATTAGGTTGCAGTGCTGTTCAGAGGAGCCCACGTGAAAAATGTTGGTTAGGATACTTTTTTTTTTTTTTTTTTTTCCTTTTTATTAGTTTCAGGAGCAGCACCTAACCCAAAGGCTCCACTTGCAAGTTTCCCCTGGCTGTGTGGAAACAATTAATTTCATTTCAGTGGCTCTTGTTTAAAATAATGTTCAGCTGAGGATGCTTAGGTTTCAAGGCTAGGTTTCCTGGGTTTGATTATTGTACATATAAAAAAAATCTTCTGTGTTTTAAATGGAAGCCATAGAAATAATTTTTTTTTCTCCATTAATTCCAAGTTGCTGTGCTTGCATCAATTGTGTATTGATTTATTGATGAGATTTCAGTTTCCTGTAGTTTTATTTTATTCTAAGGCACCACTGAGATTTGGGTATGGTTTAGTAGACAAAACACATGCTCTTGTTCTATATGTATGTCTCTCTTATTCTTCTGATAAATATTTAGTGTGGGATAAAAGGAACAGTAGGAGGTGGGGCACAGAGAAAACATCTGGAACTAGTATTCCTATGGTTTACTAGAGAAGAAAAGATTAAAGTACTATTTACAGGGAAATTTCACAGCAAATTTTTATAGAACTTTTATAGATTCCTGAGCCCATATTTCATATTTTTGCATATGGAAGTGCTTAGGAAATAGTGATAGTAAGTTGTCCTCATGGTAGTTCTGTAATATAGAACTCTAGTACGTGTGAAAACTAATATACTCCTTTTGATGTGCACATTTTCAAACATATGGGTAGTTTCATCGTGACCAAATCTGAATTTTGGACAACAGCAGGTATCTGCATCCTAAAAAGTAACTTTTTCTGATCGGTCTGTAACCCTGTTTAACTTGCACAGAACTGAAACTACTTTCCACTTTCTTATGACTGCACCATGAGGTACAGCTAGTTGTCTTCTCTGGGTGTCACATAGACACCTACAGTGGAAAGCAGGCACTGTAGCATCCAAGAATAAGTTGGTGCATTCCTACCTAAAATCCCATTTCCAAGCTCGTATTACTGAGGCAGTCTTACTACCTGAAAAAGAAATGCTGGACCTGGCATCACCATCCTGGGATAGTCATGGAAATTTTCCAAATGCAGATCCTGCAAGTAAAAAACACAATAAATTATTACTCATCCTTCTGTCTTCTGCATCATCATGGATGATTAGATGATCACCTATGTCTTAGCCTGAGAGACCATAGAGGGCAGTTTCTAGAACCATGATATTTTATTGAATGTTTCTTCTGAAAGAGGGTGGTGAAAATTGTAGTCTATGTGCCAGCTCAGGCAATTTCATCAGTCTCTAGCTACTGCTGGGGCTTGTCTGGCCTCCAGCTTTGCTAAAAGGAGATGTTGAGACTCAAGCCAGCTGAAAAACTTTATGAAGCTGATTGCATTTATTGACAATGTCAATGTTGCTGGACATTTCTAACAGCTTTCTACTGCTGAATGGCTATGCAACCTCATCAATTTAGTAAGTTCTACTAAACCTACCCACTTTTCAAGATAGATCCTTGAAAAGTTTCAAGATAGATACTTGAAAAGTTAACACAGTTTATTCCCTGCTATTTTTAGATGTACCTGAGTGAGGTAACCAAAGGTGTTCAAATAATTAGATAAATTTAGGTGTCGGGTACGTGGAGTCCAATTTCCTTTTTTGGGTTCATGAAATTAGCAGTTTGTACCAATGTCAGTAGAAAGCTAAAGTCTTATAACATCTGAATTACCTAAATTCTGTATTTCAGGACAGCTGTAGGACCTTCTTGACACAGCACCGTAACAAGTCACAGCACCAATAGAAATGAATAAGAAAAGGAGGAATAGCTTTTCAGGCTAGTGTCAGCTCAAACTGATGGGCCTATGCAGTCCAGGATAGCAATATGCAGAGATAACAGGAGAAGTTTAGCCACATTAGCCTCTCTCAGCATGGCTCATCATCTTGGGCTCAGTGCTATGGAAGGGCATGAGCTATTTCTGTGCTGAGTTTAGTCAACAGTAACACAGGTCTCTGTAGTGATAATGACATGTCTTAAAACTGTCTAAATTTTTTCTTTTCCCTGTCTTGAACATATTTCCTGAGGTGAAAAGGTGGGACAGACAGTTCTAAAAGAGCTCTTGTGCCCAGGCCAGAGTGCCAAGAGACAACAATTTTATTTAGAACTCCTATACAGTTGGAGTAATTTAAAACTCCACACAGTCACTTCATGTCTAATACTTCAGCAGGGCACCCTGTGTCCCGTGAGAGTGCCTTGAGTAAAAATGATGACATTCCATATACTAGGACCTGAGCATGTATGAATTTTGCAATGACTTTGATGAGTAGGATTTCCTTTTTCTGTCTTTCTGACAAGAGTATGACATGCACACACATAGAAAAAAACATAGGCTTGAGCAAAAGCAGGTATGCCAGGTCTTTGATTTTTTTTCGATATCAAACAGGAATAGAACCATGGGATTACCCTGAAATCATGATTGTGATGGGCATAGTTAGAAGAAATAGCATGCAAAAAGATGAGGAGGGTTTATTTCTTTTTCTTTGGAGAAGACTGCTATCATTTACCCTAGCAGAATACTCTGAAAGCTACCAATGAAAGCTGCAATTTTAGATGTATAATAACTATAATAACTATTTTTCTGAAATTCTGTTAACAGAACCCTTCCCTTCCAAATAGATGCTCTGATTAAATATAGTATATAGCAGGTGAGTTATTCTACTCAAAACTGTGTCAAATTAAGTTACGGTCATAGTGTATTATAGTAATATTTTGCACTAAACATTTGCTTTGGGCTTTTTTTGGGTTTAGTTTGGTTTGGTTTGGTTTTGTTCTGGGGTGCTAACTGCAGCAAGGCTAATATTAAAAAAAAAAAGTCTGGTACAAACTTCATCTCAAATTCATACCATGTTTTATGATTTTGCTATTAATACTGTGATGGAATTCTTTTTAAATGAAAACATGTATTTCTAAATTTTTCAATCTGCTAAATAAACTATTCCATATTTACTCTCAATATGAAGCAAATTGTGCACAAAAGCTAAAGTTTAGAAAAAATCTTTAAAATATTTCAACTGAATTATTTATTGTTCGATTTACAATTTGTGAACATAATTGGTTGGACTGTCTCTTCAAAGCATTGTATTTATTAACCATGTCTACATTTCATTTCTTCAGGCTACCGTAATAGTAACATATCTGTTATCCGCCTCAAAGAACCATTCTGAGTATTAATCATTTACTTCTAGATTTCCATCAGGAGTCTGCAGTCAGCTTCCAGAATTTATATTTAGGTATTTCCCAGTCAGTCTTAGTTCCTGATAATATTAGCCAGTTTATTATTTTTTAAAAAATAAAAAGTCTTCTGAAAATAGCTTTGCTATTTGGAAAGCTTTATGAAGCTTTGAATATTGTGGTTTTTAGACTGATATATATTCATTACTAATGACTTACCCTCCTAGGAGGAAGAGTAGATAGATATACACCTTCACATCTTCAGGATGTGCAGAAATACATGTTTCTGCAATATGTACAAAGAAAATCAGAGGTATGTATCTTTGTTTTACCAGTTCGTTAATAAGGCCACATGAAAAAGGTTTCCAACCTGATGAATATTTACCTGCAGAAGAAAGTATGAATTTAGCATATCTTCACATTAATCCAAATGACAACACTTCATTCTATTATCAGAATATGTCTGATAAAAGCTAAAGTCAGTCTTACATATTTTCACATTCAGAAAGTCTGTTTTCATAGAGTAGATCAAAATACTAATAATATGAGCCTGACATTCTTTTTTTTTTTTCAGGCTTAGAGGTATTGCTACCTTTGTTGTTGTTGTTGTTGTTGACATTGCAGCTTGGCAATCCCCATAAGAACTAGCAGTGTCACAAGCATATTAGTCATTTGCATCAAATCAGTCACTTCATGCATAGACAACCCCCACAACTTAGTCAAAATGTGTGAAAAAAGTGTGTCTTGCCATGAAAAATTCATATGTGTGAAGAACATTATACAACACAACATTTCTACCCCCTCTACCAGGGATTTTATTTTGGATAAGCGAATGGGGATAT
Source organism: Nothocercus julius (assembly GCA_013398735.1). Lineage (NCBI taxonomy): Eukaryota > Metazoa > Chordata > Aves > Tinamiformes > Tinamidae > Nothocercus > Nothocercus julius. Next base: position 8,908,678 of record VZSV01000019.1, on the reverse strand, counting down.
ACAAATGTGAAGGTTTCAGAATCAGTTCTAAGAAGAAGAAATGGTGCATTGAAGGGATAAAGCCTAAAATGTTTTTATATATCTTAGCCATCCATTTCAAGGAAGAGGGCTAAAACAAGTACTAAGAGAAGATACTGAACATCTATGATAATGAAATAATTTTGCAGAGTAGTAGCCAAAGGCTTTTTTAATTAATGTTTTATATCTTTGATTTTTACCTATTATCAAATTGTAGCTGATAAATAACCACAAGGACAGCTTTCTGACATTACCATCCATATTCACCTTTGTCGCATGTCAGATGTAAAAAACATATATTTTTTGTGGCACTCAATCAGTGAATGAAGAAAGATGTTCTTACTCTGAATAGCGTGACAACTTTATCAGTTAAATAATGGTGTCTTATTCCAAAGAATACTTGTGCTTGTGCTTGTTACAAGAAGATTTCCTACACAGATAAAAGTATTTTAGTGTGCAGCCAGTGCAGCTTGTTTATCACTGATGACAAACCAGGTAAGTGAACTCTTCATGAAGATGAAAGCACAGCTAAAACTCAGTTACACATTGACTTGCTTTCACCATTTCTTTCCAGCAGGCAGATGAGTATGTAAAAACTTCTTTTTTTTTTTTTTTATCAGCATGAGGGAATTTGTATTGCTGTTATTCTGAGAGGAGAAGGGTTACAGGCTAAACATGTAGATAGCAAAAAGAACAGACACTATACTGAATAGATAAACATCAAAACATGAAGCTATAAGCAACTGCTTGAGAAATACATATTTATGAAGAAAAGAGAATTAAAAGAAATGAGGCCATATTAAGTCAACAACAACAACAAAAAAACATGCAGCAGTGACAGAATGTAGCTCTTAGGTTTTGTGATATTCCTGAAACTGAACTGCATGCTACATCTACTAATCCCTTGACAACTATAGTGAAACAATGATTAATTGGATTTTTTTTCCTGTGCTTACAATTCCATACGACAAGAAAAAAAATATAAATGCAGTGCTAAATGCTACAAATGAGGTTTACATAAATCTATTTGTAGTGGTGCTTTCTTCTAGTAAATAATAATGCATTTAGTATGTTTTACAAGTATGACAGCCTAAATTAACTGAGAGCAGGCTTACTCATATAATGCTCTGAGAACAGTGTTGCTGTGATCTTCCTAGGATCCCTTCGCTCTGTTTTCTTTGGAAGGAAGTAAATAGTTAATAAAATTCCCTTTCTTCTGCTGCCTCTAATTCTAATCACTTGCTCCAGTCCCTTTTAATGCCTTTCACTACTGCCTTTCTCCCCAACTAGAGACACCCACCCTGTAGATTAGATCCCTGAAAATGTGTTTACTTTTAAAGCTTTGAGGGACTTGGTTACAGAATGGCCCTACAACCAGTTGTAAAGGAAGAACTGAATGAGCATTACTGAGTAATGCAGAGTGGCAAAACCAGCAGAAACAGAAAACATGTTCATCAAGCAAAAGGATAACCATTCCCTGAAGGGAGAGTGTGTTACATGTTGCCAACATAAAGCCTGTGCTTGGAAGTGAGAGCGAGGATACTTATCAAGCTGTCGTCAGAGACTTTCAGGTTTCCAGTCTCTATGTGCAAAAATTCCCTTTTGCTGGAGCACAAGAATGTCACCCATGCAAGCGGGACTGCATCTAAATGCATCAAATCATGACAAGAAAGGGTTTGGGCTGGCAGAGGTGTAAATTAATGAAGCTGCTTTGGTTACAAGGTCTTGCTAGATAGGACTGCTTCGGCCTCACTCACTCCTTCATGTTCTGCGTGGCATACGTGAGGCTGCCAGGTGGCAGAAGAGAGAGAGGAGAGCAGGAAAGATGCAGGTGCTGAGCATCTCCTGGGGAGTTATCATGACAGACTGCATGCTACCTGACATATGGATCAGGGCAAAGCACTATGCTTTTGGTATTGCACCACTTTGCTGAAGAGCTAGGAATAGAACCACAGAATCATTATGGTTGGAAAAAGCCCTTAAGATAATTGAGTCCAACCGTAAACCCTGAAACACCAGACCTGCTAAACCCTGTCCCTAAGCACCTCATCTACACATTTCTTGAACACTGCCAGAGATGGTGACTCCAGCACTTCCCTGGGCAGCCTGTTCTAATGCTTGACTACTCTTCCTGTGTAGAAATTCGTCCTAATGTCTAACCTGAACTGCCTCTGGCACAGCCTGAGGCCATTTCCTCTTATCCTATCAGTAGTTCTTTTGGAGAAGAGACCGACCCCTGCCACACTACCGCCTCCTTTCAGGTAGCTGTAGAGAGCAATAAAGTCTCCCATGAGCCTCCTCTTCTCCAGACTAAGTAATCCCAGCTTCCTCAGCCGCTCCTCATAAGGTCTGTGCTCCAGCCCCTTCACCATCTTTGTTTCCCTTCTTTGGAGACACTTCAGCACCCCAACATCTTTCTTGCAGTGAGGGGCCCAAAACTGAACACAGTACTTGAGGTGAGGCCTCACCAGTGCTGAGTACAGGGGAACGATCTCTTCCCTGGTCCTGCTGGCTACACTGTTCATGATAGAGGCCAGGAGACCGTTGGCCTTCTTGCCCACCTGGGCACACTGCTGGCTCATGTTCAGCCAGCTGTCGACTAACACTCCCAGACCCTTTTCTGTCACACAGCTCTGCAGCCACTCTGCCCCAAGCCTGCAGCACTACATGGAGTTGTTGTGACTGAAGTGCAGGATGCGGCACTTCGTCTTGTTGAACCTCAGCCCATCGATCCAGCCTGTCCAGATCCCTCTGTAGAGCCTTCCTACCCTCAAGCAGATCAACTCTTCCCCTCTCCTTGGTGTTGTCTGCAAATTTCCTGAGTGTGCACTCCAGCCTGTCATGCAGATCGTCGATAAATTTATTAAAGAGGACCAGCCTCAACACTGACCTCTAGGGAACACCACTCGTAACCGGTTACTAGCTGGGTTTAACTCCATTCACCACCACTCTTTGGGCCCAGCCATCCAGCCAGTTCTTCACCCAGCGAAGGGTACACCTGTCTAAGCCATGAGCTGCCAGCTTCTCCAGGAGAAGGCAGTGGGAGACTGTGTCAAAGACCTTACTATGTAGACCACATCTACAGCCTTTCATTCATCCGCTAGGCAGGTCACTTGGTCATAGAAGGAGATCAGGTTGGTGAGGCAGGACCTGCCTTTCATGAATCCGTGTTGGCTGGGCCTGATCCCCTAGTTGTCGCACACATGCTGTGTGATTGCCCTCAAGACAATCAGCTCCATAACTTTCCTCGATATCGAGGTCAGACTGACAGGCCTGTAGTTTGCCAGATCCTCCATCTGACCCTTCTTGGAGATGGGTGTCACACTGGCAAGTCTCCAGTCATCTCGGACCTCCCCTGTTGACCAGGACCAGGGATAGATGATGGAGAACGGCTTGGTGAATTAGTTGTGTAATACAGGAGCCCAAAGAACTCTGAGCATTGATAGCTTCGAGTAGGGAGGATCTGTGAAATAAAAAGGAAAGTAGAACTAAACATCCATTAGGTTATGTGTAATTAGACTGTGTATTTCTTGATAAAAAGAGTTTAAAATATTTTGTTTGTATCTCAGAGGAATATTAAGGAGACAGGATCACTGGAATAATTTTCTATTCTGAATGTTACTTTTAAAGCTGACTTGAACAAGAGGAAGAGTAGTGGGGAAAAAGAAGTTAACATAGTTTAAAATTAAACTTAAAATACTTTCTAATGCCAGATTTCAGCATGCCTGAAATAGCACTTCCTAGACGGCAGTGGCAATAACAAATAAAATGTGATTATTTCCATTTTAAAAATACTATTGTAGGATTTTTTTTTTCTGAATAACTTAACAATTTTATATTTAGATGTGATTTTTACACTTGGAAAACCTTGAAATCTAATTTGGAAGACTGTCTCCCTCTCAGATAACAGATGTGCCTACTTTTTACATGTTTAGTCTATCACAGACAGAGAAAAGGCATTAAGAATTGCAACATCATCTTGAGAAAAGCTCCCAGTATAATCAATAGAGAGAAGAGAAACCTCCAAGCAGATAGCTCAGTTCACCTGTGATAGGTGTCTATCTATCTTCAATCTAGTGCTTAAGAACAAATAGGATGTTTTTCCAGTGCCTTTATTCTCTAAGCATCTACTTCAGTTAGCCTGCTTCTGGGAATAGACTGTAATGAAACTTTGTTATTAAAAAAAAAAAAAAAAAAAAAAAAAAAAAAAAAAAAAAAAAAAAAAAAAAAAAAAAAAAAAAGAAAAAGAAAAAGAAAAAGAAAAAGAAAAAAGAAAAAAAAGGGTGGTAACAATAGTTTTCTATCTGTGTTTGCATAGAAGACAAGCATTTACCCTTAGGAAGCTGTAAGAATTCTGTTATAGGCTTTTTTTTTTTTCTTTTCCAGACCAATATGCATATCATAATTGCCAGCAAAGCACGGCACACTTCCAGGGAAGTCCACAAGTAGCGTTTTCCTGTCTCTTCATGTTGAAGTCAAGTCACTGCTAGGCCAGGGATGACTGAATCAAGAGGAGCTACAGAGAGCCTCTCCTCCACACCTAAGATTCTTCACCTTGATTCCAGCTGAGTTCCTGCACTTTCTTTTAGACAGTTGCTGAAACAGTCCTAACAGGGATCACAAGGATCACAAACTTTCACATACTTCCCAGCCAAATGCTGTAATCATCAAGGTGAAGTGAAATGCCGCAATGGCTGGTTACTTTCTGAAATGGGTCTGAAGGAAGAAGCTGGCATGTGCTTTCATCAACTGCATTACTTCTGGTAATGGCAGATGAGACTTGTAACTTCCTTTCGCTTCCTGTAACATTTCCTACCTGGAATAATGAATGATCTGCTGTTTCTGGGCCAGAGGCTGTAGCTTTTCCAAGCTTTATTCCACAGAGTTAAATCAAAACTTCTTTGATTCTTAATCTTTGTAGCACTGAAGTGTTAGATATGAAATCACTCCCTGTATCTCCACAGCAGGTACTTCAGCACAGGACCGAGAGTCTTGGGACCTTGCAGTCCAATGAGGGAGCAAATTTAAGAATCTACAGGACTAGACAGTGCTAGAAAGAGGGCAGCCTGGATCTAATATTCTTAATATAGAATCTGAGGGATATTTTTGGTTTCACAGTTCCACTTTTGTGGCATGTTTTCTCCCTTGTAGATACCTCCTTAGTCTCATTTGTAAAATAGAGAAGGATACTGACCTCCTTTTTACAGCATTTCTGAAATATATTGGAGAAAAACGTAGTAAAAAATACATGTAGTAATGGCACTTGAGATTACTTTTATGCTAGTTAATGTGCTTCAGATCAAACACCTATTAATCATTGAGGTGAAAACATATAAAGGCTTGTACACTCAAGCAGATATATTATGCATGCAGTGGCTTCTTGTGCACTGATTTATGGCATTTGAAATGAACCAAAATGGAGGACATAGAGTGTATCTTATGGAAATAAGGTAATATAAAAAGTAATGTGAAGCACAATAAAATTAAAAGTGGAAAAGTGAATATATATATATATATATATATTGCATCAATGCTAAGTAAACTTTTCAATGATATCTATCTATGGATACTTATTCAGACTTTACCTGTGTTGAAAAAGAGCTACATAGCATATAAGTAATATTTCCTTTTCATCTGTTTGTGTTAGTTTGCCATGATTTCAAACAAGATCTTCTTTACCAATAGCCTCTGCTCTCAACTATACAGAGTTTCCGTAGCAAAACAAAAGTCATATTTCAGAAAGAGAAAAAATTATTCATTAAGCAAAAACAGGATAAAAGAAAAATGCATGGAAAATAAATACATATAAATTCTTAAATTTTGGACAAAAAAGATATTGAATTTCCCAAGATTTCTCAGCATACACATTGCTATACGGAGCAACTGGCTATCTCAAAATATGAACAGGTCTCATCCTCCAATATATGTTATGTTCTATCCAGCTAAAGTGAATAAAAATACTAACTGATGAATCAGTTTTAATACAAACAAGAAATGGTGCATATTCTATCCTGACCTATATTGTAAAGTACATGTAGGGTATGAGGAATTGTATTAGTAGAGTGGATCTGGAGGAGCGGAACAAACATCAAATAATATTACCAGAGATTTAGTACAGCTGTCAGAATAGTATTCTCATTCCTTTTCAGATAATGAAATGCAAAGTTGTGTAAAAACAAACAAGCAAAAAAAAAAAAAAAGTGATAAAAGGATAAAAAATAATTAGTGTAAAATTACAAAATAAAGTTATTTCAATTTGTGCCTCCTTTTTTTTTTTTCTTTTCTTTTTACTAAATCAGCTGACAGTTCTTTAATTTCTAACTGGGTACTGAAATGATTCATAGAATTCAGTGAGCATAATAGACGTAAATACTTAGTAGGGAGCTGCAAAAATAAATAAGTTGACTTTAATTCAAAGCAGAACTTTTTAGAGATGTTTCTAATAGGAATATAATTAAAAAAAAGAGAGAAAACAAAAACAATTCCACATGAATTGTTTGAAACACCTTATTCAAATTAAGAAGAAATGGGGAAACAGTCCAGCTCCACAGTTACTCTGCTTTCCCTGCTCTCACAAAAATAAACAGCTGAAGGCCCTAAAGTGAAGAACATAAGGGTTAGTTTGACAAAGCTGGATTCATCACCAACCTCCCTTTAAGAAGACAGGCAACCTAATCTATTCAGTAGGTATGTTCTCCCTGTTTCCATGACTATTCTTCATCAACATATCACTTACAATCTACTACTATTAAAATAGGTACTCATGAAAGGCAAGATTACATAACAATTGCACACTCTAGCCATGCACTGTAACTAAGCCTAGCAGACCTCGGGATCTGCTGGAGGCATCTCTTTGACTACATTCCCCAGTTTTCCAGGGAATGCTGCCTCATGCATCATTTCTGCTTCTTCAGCTGTGCAGCACCTGATCTCACCACTTCCAATTGGAATTGCTGCCTTGAATAGCATTTGCACTGCTGTGCCATTCTACCATTTTTTTTTTATTCCTAAAAGATCAATCATTCTGCATGGTTATCTCTGATGTAGAGTTTATTATACTGGAAGTGAAATTGTCATTTGGATGAGGAAAGACCCTCACCAAGTCTGTAGTCCAAACCCAGGCCCCAAGCCAGGCCAGCTCTGGGGGTCAGGCAAGGCTCCTCAGGCCTGTGTCCAGTTGAGTCTAGAAAATATCCAAGGACAGCGGTGGTGGAAAACTGTGGGGTACCTGCTGCACTGCCTGAGGGTCCACACAGGGAAAAGTTCTTCCTTCTATCCTGAACCACTTTATTTTTGACTCCTCTTCCCACCATGCCCTGCTTTGAGGAACCCAGCTCCATCTCGTCAGCGACCCCTTGTAGGCCCCAGAGGGCCCCCAAAGCTGTCCCTTCCACATACCTCTCCTCATGCGACAAGTGCTCCAGCCCCAACCAACATGGGAGCCCTCCATGGACCACTATCCAGTTTGTCCATACCTTTCCAGCACTGGAAAGACAAACTGGGCCCAGAACTCTAGAAGTGGTCTGACAAGAGCTGTGTAGATGGGGCTGATATCTTCCCTCCATCTATGGGCTGTGCTCCTGCTCACCCAGGCCAGGTGCTTCTGGCCCCTTTGCTACCAGGACACACTGCTGGTTGTCCTCCAGCGCCTTGCCCACCTTGACCCATGGGAATCTCCCTGAAGAGATGATCTCTATCCCCTCCATCCCCAGCCTGAGTTATTGCAGGGGCTCTTCCTTCCCTGGGGCAGGGCTTGGTATTTGTCCTTGCTGAAGATCAGGAATGTCTTGTGGGTTGTTCTTCCAGCTTTCCTGGGTCCCACTTGTCCTGCCCTGGAGCATATTGAGTTATATTGTGGGTGGCTGTTGTTATGAGGAAGAGTAGGAAAATGTAATCCTACATATAACGGTTCCCAGCCTGACCTCACAAATTCATTCCCAAAGCAAAAGCTTATGAATAAACATCAGGAGTAACCACAGTGCCGTCAAACTCTTTTCTATAATAGACTTATTGTAAAGGGCACTGAGGAATACAGAGAGAATAGTTACTGGTAGGCTCACAAAACTTGAAATAATTTCAAGGTTAGAGATTAGCATACTCCCCCATTACTTCCACAGATCTGATTAAACAGAGTCTTAAAAAGGAAAAAAAAAAAAAGGCAGGGGAAGAGTGAGTCTAATGTTGTACTCTATTTATTTTAAAGAAAATTACTTTGGGTTCCCTCAGGAAGATAATAATTAAGGATACAAAAGAAACAAAAAGTTATCTGGAGATAGGCATTATCATTCTTATGTGTGTAAAAAAGAGCATCAGAGATTGTAATCCCTTTTGCCCTCTATGATGTGTACTTTGAAGGAGAAAGAGACAGAAAGACTCTAAGTGATGGCATATGCCAAAGGAGCTGTGATCCTTCACCTTCAAAGACATGCACAAGCTACAGGCATTTCTTTGCGTAGCTATATCCAAACACTGTGCTGATAGCTACAGATCTCTGAGCAGTAGAAGGAAAAAGGAAACAGTGCATGAAGGCTGTCTGACTTAATGCCTCTGCCAAAAATGAAACTGTTAATCTGTGGAGTTGTTAAAGAAACAAAATTCCCACACGGATCTAGAAAAACAAGATGGGAGTAGAGAGGCAGAATTCTGTAACCCTGTATGCAAATAAGAGAATGAAGGCAAAGGAAGGAGAAAATTATTTTTCTTATTCCTAACTCTTCTAAGAGAGTTTCACTTCAGTTTTGGTCTTTTTAATTTTGTTTGTAAAATAGTTTTCTTTCTGAGCAACTTTAAGTAGTGCATTATATAATTTATTGATTTTTTTCAAGTAATTCATTCTCTGTGATTTAATTGCTGTGAAATATGTAAAAGAAATTTATAGAGGGTTGGAAAGAGCTACATGACCCATTAAACAAATATATAGATATAGATATAGATATATAAAAGTCAACTTGATATTGGAAGCGAAGCCCTTATGTGAACAGTCATCCTCATTTCCAAAATATTCACTTGAAAGAAGATTGGATGAGCATCCATATGTTACAGAAAATTTACACTGAAATAACCTGCAGGGAACGATTATGGTACTTTTATAGGGGTATTATATCTTTAGTCATTTTAAATAGTTTTACGTGACTTGTCTTATAACTGTGAATTACGGTAGCTCTGTGGGCTAGGAAAAGCACTAGACGTATCATGCAATTGATTTTGATATTCAAACATTTATAATGTCAGATTTGATGGAAAGAATTCAGAGTAGCCTGGAAAAGGTAATTCTGTGGGTATCCTTTCACTTAGAGAAAAATCATAATTTAAACATCACATGATAGACTATCTAGGGAAGGAAACAGTTTGCATCAGTGAAGGTAGTTGATTTCACAGACCAGAAAACTTGCTACAAATTTGTATATTTTTATTCTGTTTTTCTATTTTTACAATTACAAACAATTGAACAGAACTGAATAAATCAAAGGCTGTTATTACAACAGTGATAGATTGTATGCTGTTCTACATTACCAAGAGATAATGCAATAGCATCCTTGTGGATCATTCTGGGCAACTGTAAACATTTGTTCACAAAACAGCTCATAGTGATGGGATGCCCCAGCCCTCTATATGAAATGCAATGCCATGCTCTGCAGTCTTAACTATTGGAGCTGAAAGGGCAAATTACATTTTGTTGAGTGGATTAACAATTTAGAGAGTCCACTGCTACAAAAGCTATTTTAATATACCTATATTTAATATATTCTGCTAATTTGTAAGGCAGACAAGGATGAAGCCATTTAAAGTGAAGCATTATACTAGGAGAAAAGTAGAATATGGCTCCATTTATGCTGCACTGGAAATGGGACTGTAGCAACATTGCACTGCAAGAAGCAGGGTCACAGTGCAAGTAAAACTTTGGTAATGCAAACCTTGTTGAGACTGTGAAAGTCACTTCTGACACTACTGAGATAGCTACGTGCTAGCATCCATGCAAATAGGTTTAAGTAGTGTGGACACAGCTCAGGTATAAGGCAGGGCAGGACAGGGCATTATCAGACCAGCTGTTAGTGTGTGTTGTGGCTATGCCAAGTAATCGCTATTATTTGCCTTACTAAAGGCTGAAGTGATATTATATTGGTATTCACAGGATGTTTTCATCCTCGGTTACTACTCAGCACATATTACTGCTTAGAGAATAGTAATGTTATAAGCTAAGTTAAATACGATTGATATTGGCTGGTGCATTTACTTTCTGCTTTTAAATATCATTAAATTCCTTTATACGACTGGGGATATCTGAAACATTATTTGTGCCTAAATCCAGATTACACAGGCATGACTCTAAAAGAAAGCAGCATTCTTGAGACTGCTCAGGAATTTTATTTGTGTGAGAAAAGGCATTTTGCTATCCTATTTCTGTAGCAGTGTTGTGTGAAGGTGCTAATCATGTATTACAGAACCAGATGGGCTGAAGAGCTTATTACGTCCAGCTTTCCTCTGTTCTTCTTCCAGAGGCTATCACCACAGAAACTGCAGTAGTTCATAACTTGGCATATTAACTTAAGCCAGCCATCAATTTGCATTTACATGAATATTTTTAGGCTTTAGCTGCAGTAGCTGAGGAAAAGACATGCTGCCTGATGAGGAAGTAGAGCAAATAGCTGGAATCCACAAGCTCTGCAGCCACTGTAGCTAAATCTCACAGATATTGAGGGACTCTGTCCAGAGAAAGATGGAGGCACGGCTGTACAGAGGGACACAGGAAAGCTAGATGAGAAGTCCAAGTTCAGTCATAAAAGCCATGGTGGCACTGAAGTGAGATGTTTTAGGTTAAGTATTGTCTGAAGGAGGTTTGGCACCCATGAACAAGAACATTTCCTCCTATGTCCAAGTAATTGAGAGTCTGCCCATTCTTTCTGAGGAAAATGGGCTATGGAATTCCAAATTTTGGCTTAATTGATTAAGACAAATGAGAGTGAAAGCAGCATATACTGAAAGTGTAAGGTTGACTCCTGTGCAGAAAGACTTCACTGTAAACAATTATTTTTTTTATGGTCAATTTAACAGGAAAATCTTGACTCATGTTCTTACATCAACTTGATGGGAAGAGCGGTGGATAGCATTGTCTATAAGTGAACATGGCATAATCTAGTCTTAAATAATTTTACATCACACTAGAGCGAAAAGCAAAGAAGTGAAGAGAGAAGAACAAGAGATATCAAAATTAACTGTGTTTTTACTTCAAAGATATGAGCATGGAAGGATTGCTTCCATGGAACTTTCACCAGTTCTCCATGTTTCCTGTCATTGTTATCTTCTCTTCTGTTAACATTTGTTTCTTTTCTTCTCCATATGCTAAGAATTAAAAGGAAAGAAAATAAAAAGATCAGTTTCATCAGTTTATAGATTTTGTATAAAATTAGATGCATTTGGTTACCAATACTGAATTGTTTGTTTGTTTTTGTTTGTTTGTTTTTATCCCTCTGCAGCACTAAGTCTGAAAAAGTTGCTTTATTTCTAGGTAGTGAATGATATAGTAGTAATGATATCATAGTTTTCTTTTTCTCATCATAATCTTATGTAATTATTTTAGCATGGCTAGTATTAAATCGTCATTCAACTTAGTCCATCTTGATGTGCTTGAGAATTGTACACTGTTTTATAGCCTTCTAGTGAACTTCCAAATGCAAGCAATACCATAAAGGCAACACATTTTTAAGCTGAGGAATTATAAAAAAAATATCTGGCTGCTTGGAGATTTTGAAAAGATGTTTAAAGTCATCTTTTGGAGAGCATGAAGCTCTTCTCCATAGTTCCTAAGCATACCCAGAGAGAAAATTGCAAGCACAAAAAAAATGTGCTATGCAGAAAATCACTAGATAATACTGAGTGACAGAAAATTCACTCATTTACATGCAAATAGCTTTGAAGCTGTGCTGATTCTAAAGGTGTAATGGATGATATTTATTAAGGTCATATTCCCTGGAGCCATTATGCTTGAGTGTAGGTTGTATAAGCTACTTACGTGCAGGCAGGGTGTCCTGACATCTATCTTATCTTTACTCTGATATTTTCTTCTCTTTTCTCACATTTTCTCCATTTTTTATTAGTCTGTATTTGTCAGTCTCTAACAACAGAAATGAGCTGTGCCCTGAAAGCCTTAGGGATCCACACATATTGCTTGAAATAACATAGGTCACCTTTAATGAAGGTATAGGTTATTGCATAAGGTAGCAGATTATCTTTGCTACTTTTTTTTTGTTAATTCTCATAAATTTTCTGTTTTTGTCTTTTAAGTGGTGGAATTCATTCTTTTGGATTCCTCAGTCTGGGGGAGTTTTTAGGACTGCTGCTTGCTGTTACTGCAAGGATCCAAAACATTAAATGTTTTCAGGCTAAAGTACATCTAGTGCTCTTTTTTTCTAACACCATTTTTTTTTTCTAATACCGTGATACATTACTGATAAACTGTAACAAGCATCTAAATATTGTGCTCAGTGTGACTTAGTTTCCACTTTAAAATTGCTCCAAATTTAACACAGGTGATTTCCGCTAAAATTATGATTTCTTTTACTACGGTATAGAGTAACTGATTAATTCCATTAAGCTTAAACATCCTGATAAGGCTCACATCCCCTAGTGCACTGAATAAAATCATGTCTTGTCTGGTCAGGTTTTGTAAAAGGTATATTTTGAGAAAAAGTACAGCTCTTCTTGAATTACCCTGTGACCTCAAAATCTATACAGAAGGGAGTGTCGATTCATATTTTTTCTTTACTTTTCAAATAAAAATCTTCCTCCACTGGTAAACGTATTTGAATATTTTCACATCTTCTTTTTCTCAGGCACCTGTCCTTTGTTCAAGTTAGGTTAAACTTTGGCAGTGCCTCAATTGTGGAACAACGCAGGAACTCTCCCTAGCTACCAAGACTGAGCAGGCAACCCTGCTCTGTTCTGATGTGCGCCAAGAATATGACCTTGTAGGCATACCTCCCGTCTTTTCCCACTTCTCTTCCTCTTGCTAGTGTCTGTTGAAATAAAACCCAGGCATCTGAGTAATAAAAGGTCCACAGAGCCCTTAACAAGTCCCTCCTGGATACAAATTCAGCTTCAGCAGTCTTTTTTTTCTCTCTTCCTGCAAACGCACAAATAGTATCATTAACCTGAATTATTTTAATAGAATGTACATTTCTTGTCTGACATTATCTTGGAAAAATTCAGCTGCAGGAGAGTTTCTGAGAAGTAATCTTATATCCCCTCAGCTCAAAAATAAGTTTAGAAAGATGTTAATTATGTTTTGCTATTTCTGATGGAATTTAGATTCTGCCTCAGAAAATATATCATCCAACCAGTATGAACAAGTGCAGAAAAAATATTATCACAATCAATGCAGTTTAGTGGAAGTCAACAGGTTGTACCTATGTTATCACAAACAGTGCAGTCAGCGGATTGCACCTGTTCATGTTACTAGGGCTTGGCTCTATTCTGTGTTTTGACTGTTGTGTTTTGACTTCACTATTGTGAGTATGCGGAGAAAATTTTTCCCTTTAGGGAGAGTGTCACAACACCACTGTATAAAGAAGCAAATAATAATTTCACATACTTCAGAAAAAAAGACATGTCTGGAATGTAAAGCTTTTAGATGCTCAAGTGTGCATGGCTAGTTATGCAGTTTTTCAAGAATATCACTTAAGGGAAACAGAATATTAAATGGAAATTCTAAGGTAGAAGGAGGGAGTAAATTTAGTCTACTTAAGTCATAGTGGATAAGGAAAGGCATAGGAGCTATTGCTACTCTTACCCCAAAATTTGGGATGTGAATAACAATCATCACAATTTGTTAAGAATCTTATAGCTTCTGAAAGATATTGCCTAATCTTGTTTAGAGCAGAAAATGATGTGACAGTTTCTAAAGAAGCTGCTTCATGACTTTGCTATCATGCATTAATTTATTTGAGATAAATTTTGTGCATAAAAAATATGCAATATTTTTACTTGTTGACTTGTTAGGTGAAAGACAAAGGAATTTCTATCTGGCTACCATAAGCTTTCAATCTTTGGAAAATACTATCAAAATAGGACAGTCACTACTCCTACAGTGTTTATACAAGCCTCCTTTCTTAGAAGTGCACTAGCGAGCTATTTATCACATTTACAGAATACCAAGTCAGGACCCTTATGAATGAAACACTCTACCTCTAGAGCACATGGAGATATTTAGTAACACATACATAAAAGAATGAAACAGATGTGATATTTCTCTCCACACACATAGCATCTAATGCTCTAATACCAAATTATTAGCTAGGCCACTCATGTCATCTTGCAAAATATTGCAATATTCAATTGGCAAAAAGAGTTAATAATCATAAACTATGGGAATAAGTGAAAGATAAATAACTAGTGGTGTTTGACAAGGGTAAATTAACAAATCCAGTGAATGTAGTTCAAATAATTAATAAAACAATGGTCCATAAGAATTAGAATACTGCCTAAAGGCCAGTCACTTATGATTTAGTAGTGTATGTATTCATTTAGAATAGCTCAGGAAGTGTGGGTTAAATGAGTGAACAGTGAGGTGGATTGAGAACTGACTGGATGACAGAGCTCAGAGGATCATGATAAATGGGGATGAGTCTAGTTGGAGGCCTGTGGTCAGTGTTGTCCCCCAGGGATCAGGACTGGGCCTGGTGCTGTTCAGTTTGTTCATCAGTGACTTGGAGGAGGGCACAGAATGCACCCTGAGCAAGTTTGTAGATGATACCAAACTGGGTGGAGTGACTGACACTCAGAGGGATTTGGACAGGTTGGAGAGTTGGGCAGAAAGGAACCTCCTGAAGTTCAACAAGGGCAAGTGCAGGGTCCTGTATCTGGGGAGGAATAACCCCAGGCACTAGTACAGATTATGTTGACCTAATACTAGTACAGACAGGTTGACCTGCTGGAAAGCAGCTCCATGGAGAAGGATTTGGGAGTCCTGGCTGACAACAAGTTAACCATGAGGCAGCAATGTGCCCTCGTGGCCAAGAAGGCCAATGGGATCCTGACCTGCATTAGGAGGAGTGTTGCCAGCAGGTCAAGGAGAGGATCCTGCCCCTCTACTCTGCTCTGGTGAGGCTGCACCTGGAGTATTGTGTGCAGTTCTGGGCTCTGCAGTACAAGAGGGCCGTGGAGCTTCTAGAGAGGGTCCGGCATAGAGCCACAAAGCTGATGAAGGGGCAGGAGCATCTATCTTAAGAGGAAAGACTAAGGGAGATGGGCCTATTTAGCCTAGAGAAGATTGAGAGGAGATCTGATCAACATGTACAAGTACCTGAGGGGAGACTGTGAAGAAGATTGGGCCACACTCTTCTCAGTGGTGGCCAGTGACAGGACAAGGGGTAATGGGAATAAATTAAAACACAGGAATTTCCATCTCCATGTAAGAAGAACTTCTTTCCTGTGATGGTGACAGAGCCCTGGAACAGGCTGCCCAGGCTGTCTCCTTCTCTGAACATCTTCCAAACCCACCTGGATGCCACCCTGTGCCACGTGCTCTAAGTGTCCCTGCTTGAGCAGGGGGGTTGGACTAGATGATCTCTAGAGGTCCCTTCCAGCCTCAACTGTTTTGTGATTCTGTGGTTCTGTGATTCTGTGAAAAGAAATACTCTAGAGAAACTTGTAATTCTCTGTTCATATGCAATTAACTGAATTTCCTTGATGACTACAACTTAGAAAAGATGATGTTTACACAGTAATTGATAAAATGCGCCCTTCTATTGATGTTAGCTGTGGCGAAATGCGAATAAACAACTTTGAGGAGGAAAGAAAACTGTTTTCATTAAATTCAATCCGTTATTTTGTAATGAGAAGTGAGACAAAACCAGATATTAGTAAAGGTTCATGTTGTGTTAAAAAACGCAGTTAGAAAAAGCAGTATAGTTGATGAGTGTTCAGGCCTCATACTCACACAAATTGGAGGAGTTTACACATGTTGCTAAACCTATCAAAATTGCACAGAAAAAAAGTTATTAGTCGCCTCCTCTAATTTAGCCCTGGAAGAGCTTTTCTCTTTTCACTAGCTATGCACCGAGGATCCTTGTTTCTTTACGACAAAGTTAGCCTTTGAAAATATTCCTGTAATGGATAGTTAGTATTTCCAGTAATTAACTGTGCCCTTCGACTTCAATGGTCAAGTATCATTTCAGCATGTCCCAGGCACCCATTTTCATTAAGAAAAAGATAATCAGAAGGGAAATGATAAGAGGGATTACCAAAGTAATTGTTTGTAAACTTTAGGCTAAATTAAAAAGAAAAAAAAAAAGTGATTTTGAGAAGGAAAAAATAATTTTGAGAAACCAGGAACCTACCAAGTGTAGTTTCAATTCATTCAATCCATTTCTGTCCTTACTAAGCCATTTAACTTACGATGACCCCAGTGGAAGCTATATAACAGTGAAAACAGATGGAGGATGGAGTCTTTTGCTACAGAAAGGCATGTGAAGCCTTTCTGAAAAGCCCAGAACATTCTGAATGATAAGTTAAAAGCCAATTTTTTTTTAAACTTCTTTTGACTTTTAATTTTATTGCTATTAATGAATTTCTTATTGCCCTCTGATTTTTTTTCTTTCTCATGAAGAATTCTAGAGAGATATGCATACACATTTGTACTTTAAACATGCATATATTTTACTGAATGAAATATTCCTGAAATTTTCCTGCATCAGCATTTGTACCACCATTTACTCTCCAGGAAAAGCATAAAAGAAAAGAGACTTAAAAGAAAATAGTTTTAAAGCCTGCTGAAGTCCTTGCTTGTTTCACAATGTAAATTGATTTCTGAACCTAGAAACTGTGGGTTTAACAATGTTTCTTAGAAGTCCTGATTGAACTAGTACTTGATTTGACATAGTATAGAGAGTCATCTTAAAACTTTCTGGAACTGTATTTTGCTTAGTGAGACTCTTACCTGAGATACAGTGTTATGGAAGAGTAAGCTATATATGCTGAATTGTTAAAATTGTTCTGTCAAGAACCTACACAGTAAAATAGTTATGTCAAAAGGCATTCCTTAATTCTCTAAATGTTGCGACGTAGTGCTGAAAGGGAATCTACTTCTTCCTCCAAATTCAGTTTTACACTGTTAAAATAGACGACATACTTCAAATATCTCTGTTGAACTCACCAGCATTTTAAATATCTAGTACCAACCAATCTACTATTGATTATTGTTCCTCTAGGCACTTCCTATAGTGTTGGTGGTCCAATCGATTACATGATTTTGAATAAGTTATCCATGTTGAAAAGCATCTAGAAAATTGGCAAACCAATCTATTTATGGCATCTTTATGTCATTCATCTGCTTTTGTCTCTATTTAAGGACCATGTCAAAACTACAACAAACTTGAACATTGTAATTTCACAAAACATTTTACTAACAGCTAAGCCTTTGGGCCTCAATTATCTGGTAGACTGAAATTTCTTTGGTGAACTCTTTGCCTTTACTCTGTGTTGCTTGATTCAGCAAATTTCTTCTTATTATTCTTTTTTCCCCTCTTTTTGCTATATCAGCTACATTTCTCAAGGTGTTAATTCCCCAAAATGTACAGTTATTTGAAACACTTGAACAACTGAAGTTGATTTAAATTCATCCAAATAGAAACACTTTTGTCACTCTTTACTCAAATGTATTGAGAAAAAAGTTTCCACTGAAAATGTGAGAATAATGCATTATATATTTGAAAAGATTATGTATGTGTATTATAACAAGGTTTATTAGACTTTAAAGTAGGACCATATAAAGTGACTGCTATTGTGTACTATTATTATAATAATTATTAGTTATTATCATTGTTATTATTATAATATCCCTCAAAGTCTATACTAGCACTTGTAATTGGATAATACATGAACTGAGAATTACTTGTTATTTACATGCTTTGCTTTATCAATTTCTTGCTTTTTTATTGTTATTATTTTATAGATACTTGCTGAAAAAAAGGCCAAGATATCAACCTAGGATGAAGAAGGTTTTTTTGTTTGTTTGTTTGGTTGGTTGGTTTTTTAATCGATAATTCTTTGGGTTGTGAAATACTCCCTGGTTTTGTCTCTCCTTTTTTTACATAGATTCAGACAAATTATGTACAATTCGTGTCATAAAAACTGCTTGATTTTTTACAATGCTGAATCAGTTGATTAACGATGGATGAAAGTCAATCTCTAAACCAAACACTTCATACCTTTGGGATAACAGGGAACATATTTTCAGCCGGAGGATGGAGACACCCTCACCCTATATGAATAATTATTTTCACAGACATTTGCAGAGTCTGTGAAGACACACTGTTGATACTTAGATATTATTTCAGTTACTGCAGTATTCACCAAATCTGTAGAAATGCACAGAGATTTTTTATATTATTACATAGGAATAAGAAAAAAAATGTCATCCTTCCTGACTTCAGGAATAATAAACACCTTAGGAAAAGGGTGTACACAGACATGCTTATGAGGGTGTCATTCTTATTCTATAATTTTTCTATACAGACTTCAGACTTGAAAGGCCTTAGTGAATAGAGATTATCATATGCAGATACCAAACAGCAATCTGACAGTCAAATTTTCTATATTTCTGAGCAGTGAACCCATATCAAGACTTTTCCAGCCCTCTTAGAGATGGCCTAGGTTCTGTATTTAGTCAGAGTCCTTCACAAATATGATTCTGCCTGCGTTTCATATCAGGGCAAGAACTTTAACAAAAGTAAATTGGAACAGACCTGTGGAGATCGATGATGATTTATACGTGTGGTCTGGCTGCTCTTGTATCTCAACTTGACATCCTTTCTCTGCTGACAGCATTTTTCCAGCGCTCAGGTGAATACCTTCACCTTCCCATCTCACCCTTCTAAGAAATCTCCAGCTCAACTTCTACTCCAGACAATTAAACTTTCCAGGTAGTGATACAAGTTCATATGATGCATATTTTTGCTGGTAAGCAAATAAATAAGTTCTTGAGCTAAGTACGTAAGTCCTATAGAAATTTTCAAGTGCTGAGCACTGCTGTCACAGTGGAATATTTTGTTGGCTGGATCCAAATTAAACTTACTGTATGATATATACATTTTAAATTTGAAAGTTTTCTTTATCTTTAAATATAATCTAAGTTATTGTTATTATTGTTTTATCATCATTATTATTAGAACACTTCCATTACATTTACATATTGTTTTGTGTTCATTAAAATTCATTGTCCATACCTAGAGTGGCACTTTTTTCTTAATCAAATGTGATGTGTTGAATTGTGAAGATAAATACATGACCATATATATTAGATGTGAGGAGTTCTGTACTTGTTTTAAAAAAGACTCTAATTGACTAAAAGTTATAATTCATTTCAATACTTTAAAACATTCTGTAACAGGCTACTCATTATTGCCATGTTAGACATAAGATTTATCTTTTGTCTTTTACATTAGGAAATCAGTTACCTCATCAGCCTAAGAAAGAAAGATATACAGCAAGAGATAAACCCTTTTTATAGTGATGTTATCTGATGCTATTTAATAGATGAATGAGATAGACTGATCTGAGCAGTGTCAGAGCTTCAGCTAGTATTGACCTATGAGGACTAAGCAAAGGTGCTATTTTGAATCCCCTGCACCATCTCAGTGATCTGTCTCTAGCTAGAACCTAATTTATTGCCTACAAAAAGTCACAAGGGAAGAAACAACTTGTTACAACTTGAAAGATGTGGATTTCAAGGTCATTGTATAGATGAACTTTATCATGTTCACGTTGAAAATACTGAGCAGTATTAATCATCCACACCTCCTGGGCAACGTAAACAAATCTGCTTTGTGCTAGAGTATAGTCTACTGAATGAACATGCCATTGCCAGCACCACTGAGCTTTGCTTTATAGAGGATGAGATAAGCTCTAGCCCTGTGTGGAGGAGGCAAACTGTACGCTGAGTAACAGTAAGAGTAACAAGCTGAACCACTTAATGCCTTTACCTCTAATGGAATTTACTCTCTCCTCTCTCTGTGGCTTGGTAATAGTGTGGGCACAAAGGACCACACAGAGACACATTCAGTCATTTTCAATATTTTTGCTAGTGAGAAGTATATGGTACCATGGGAGCTATTGCTTTAGACTGTGCAACTGTAGGAGGGCTGATCTCTATTGAAAGATCAATACAACAGCCCTGTATTTCTCTTTTAGATAGGAGTCATTGTCACCTGGAATCAAAATGATGCTTTAAAGATGCTGAATATGGCTTGCTCTTCTCTTTGAGGACCACATTCAACAAGCCTAACACAGACTTATCCAAAGGTTGCTGATAGCAGCAGCAAGATCCAAATATATTCACACATTCAGGTTCAGTAACCTGCAGCAATAATATATATTTTTTTTTCTTAAAAGAGGAATTTTCTCCTCTGTGCCATTTTCATTGGATTACTTTGGGAAGAAAATGTGAGGGATGAATACTTTCAACCCCTCTGAAATCTCCCTATATTCAGTCATTTCTTCTGAAGAGATGCTTAAATGGTATTTCAAAACTGCAGGGATGGTATAATATGACTGTCTTTCTACTTGCTGGTTTACCTGCATAGAGTATTCAGTAGGTAAGTTCCAGAGAGTTTCACAGACTTCCATGTGATTTCCAAATATGATTTACAATTTAAATATATAAAGCTCTGAATAAGTTTAGGACAAGCACCTTGGAGAGGATCTCTACCTTCATTATTTCACAAACTGTTAGGGCAAGTAGGATCATCATGAGATTTTCTCAGCACAATACCTTCCACTACACAGTTTAGCACAGCTTGACCTACACAGCCAGGAGGAGCTGAACGTGTTGGAAGGCTTCTTCAGAGATTTGCAACTCAAAATCTGGTGCTTGAAAAATATCTGCATTTGGCTGACATGTAGCTAGAAGCATGTTGAAAGTGATGCTATTTCTAAAAATTATAGATAGACTCATCCCTTAAATCTGGATGTTTCAATTAAGGAAATACTCAGCAAAGAACATAAGCCACAAACAAATAAAATACAGAAAAACTACAGGAATTCAATCAAAAAGTTTATGTGGTTTCACTTTTGTGATTCAAGTTTGTTTTGTGATTCAAGTTTTGTGATTCAAGGTACAGAATCTAATTAAAAAAAAAAAATGTACCTCTGACATATTCTGAAAATAAGGTTAATTTACAATAGCCCATAATAAAACATGTA
The DNA here is from genome assembly GCA_013398735.1 of Nothocercus julius. Lineage (NCBI taxonomy): Eukaryota > Metazoa > Chordata > Aves > Tinamiformes > Tinamidae > Nothocercus > Nothocercus julius. The sequence goes on along the minus strand of VZSV01000019.1, from coordinate 8,887,465 downwards.
AAACTACTATTGCCTTTTTAAGAGAAATCTTGGCCAATTGCCTGTTTTTAAGTTGTGCTTTAATGGTAAACATACCACTTTGAGATCACAGACTGATCCCACAACACTAGAGAGAAAAGTCTTTTATATTTAATGAGATAATCTAGTTATTGCTGCTTATAAAAACTTGACTGTACAACGACGTCCAGTCTTTGTGTTTCCCAGGCTCTGTACTTTGCAATTACAGTTCGTTTTTCCCAGTTTCACCCACACATGAGTTTGGTGCAATAAAAAAAAAAGGACAAATTTTAAATGGTTTCTAAATAATCTCAGTGTTCTCACAAGACTGAGAATAGCAGAATTTAATTAGCACTTTTCACTTGCTTTAGTAATACAGTAATAACTCTCTAGAATTTGAGCGCTCCATGAATAATCACCTGCCACAGAAACCTCAGACCATTCTTTATCTGGCTTTTTTGTTTAAAAATAGATCAGATTATCTTTGGGGAATGCACTGTTACACTTACTGAAAGGACTTGCCAAATAATACTGATTATCATACACGATTCAGTTTATACATTTTTCTTATCAAGTAGGTGCTACAGATGTACCTAAAGGTAGAAGGAGCTCTACTGCAGGGACGACAATTCAGAATTCAGCTTCTATTTCTGCAGCATAATTCGGTTCACTTAATCCCGTTATTGATGTAATCAGTTGATTACCTTCTTTGGATCCCAAATGTGGCAGAAGATCCCCTCAAGATAAATATGAGTGCTATATTCTTGTGTGAGATAAATATATATATAAAATTACATATATGTATAATTATATATAAAATTAAATATCATTCTTTGCTAGCTCTAACCTAATAAACGCTATTTAAATAAATTTAGATTTAATAGATAAATTCCTATCATATGCACTTTCACACTATATGCACTTCAGAGAGCTGTCTTGGGGATAGTCCAAGTATTGTCCAATAGACATATTTCTTTATTTCAAGACTGTCCTGTTACAGAAGCCAAAACATAATAACTGGGGACAAGCAGGAGATTTACTGCAAAAGCTCAGCTTTGACCTAATCTAACACAGAGAGTGGGCTTCAGTTCTCTCCCTGCAGTGGGGAGTAAAGTCGGTATGTCTTACCTTCCTTAAGAACATGAGACTGGCTATTCTGGGGATAAGGAAATACCCAGCCACTCACATTGTAGCTCTGCCAAAATACATTAAAAAAATCCATGTTGCTGCCAGGGAATAGGAGTGTGACTCTGGACACTCAATAATGAGGAAGACAATGAACAGAGAGTGATCTGTTTTCCAGTTCTTGTTCCCATATTGTTTGAATTTTTGTATTCATAAACCTTGGGATAAAATGTATAGGCAATCCTAAAAATGAAAATCAGAGTGCCCTGAGATGGGTAGGAGAGCAGATAGAAAAGAAGAGAATATCATGTATTCCACTTCCATGTTACAAGGGAAGGATTAATACAGAAGAGGTCATAGGTACCTATTCCCAGAAAGAAGTTTTCAACCATGGAAAGAATAACCTCTGGACACCATTCATTAGGGCATGGAGCAGCCAAGAGTCTGAAGCTTTTTTTCTCCTCAAAACAGCAGTTCTACTCTATTTCTTGGGCCTAAACTCTTAATATACCACACAAGGTGTGCAAAAAGTGTGCAAAAAACAAATAAGGTGTTGCAAAACCCAGTGTCTCAGTGCCCCATCATTTCTGGAGCTCCAGCAGAAGCTTGTCATTTAGAGAGAAGAATAGAATATAAGCCCTAGTGCTAGAATTTGCTTTGCTGAAGAGGTTGTCACCCTGTCACTCAAAAATTAGCTGAGAAATGTGTACCTGTCTCTCTGTGGGCCCTTTGAAAATTCTAGTGTATAAAAATAAACAGCTATTGAATATCACATCACTAGAGACATATTCACAAGAGCTCAAGGAACTGGCAGTCAATTGCACTTCAATAAAATACTCCAATAGGCCTTATACCCCAAGGATTAAATAGAATTCACTTTAACCTTGGGTCAAAAAGACTTGTGAAAACAGTCTTAACTCCAAGTTAGAATTCACTTTTCTAAATCAAAGTGCCTCTACTCTGCAAAAAAACTGTACCTACATTTAAGTTACTAAAATTAAAGGGTTGCTTTCCCATTTTGATTGATGCTGTCACTGGTATCCTCAAGAAGAAGCAGCTGAACCCTTCAGAATTTAATTAGCACATTTTCAAAGGATTTTAGTTTGTTTGTTTTTTGTTTTTTTAGGGGAAAGGGTACCTTCCCTGATTGATTGTTAAAACAAATCACCATATTACATATAGCATATAAAAGAGACTTCAGACTGAGAGGGGATGAAATCAAAGAAAGCTGATTGTGACATTCATACTGCTTAGTACAAGTGCTATACAAATAGCTGGAGAAGAAACCAGTGATGGTGCTGCTAGGCACTGCTCAGGCACTGCAGATATTTTTTGCTGTTATATACTCATAACATACACTGTTAATATGCCATCTTAACAGAAATTTGATGTATTGTGACACAGACAGCTGAGACTCCCTTGTGGAAAAGCTGGTGTTTTATTGGACTCCCAGGACAAGCTGGCATTTTTTAGAAAAATACATATATTATTATAAAAATATATATTTTTTTCCTTTTCGTCTTGGCTTTTTTTCTGAATAAAGTAAAAGCTCAACAAGACTTTATGAAAAATAAGCAGCAACAAAAAGGCTTAAGTTTCAGATAACATGATAAGAGTGCGACTTCACCAGGCCACTGAACTGTAGAAAAAATAAAATACATACATTTGGACGTATACATATAAATATATATAACGATTGTAGGGATGCTGGGGTGATCTTCAGACAGCAAGATTAAGGCACATTGTATTTCATCGGGCTGTTTCACAGAATAGTGTTTTAAAATCTATTTTCATATAATTGTTAGAGATTCTGTATTCTCCTTTTTTGTTTGTTTGTTTTGGGCCTTTTTTGCTTGTTTTATGCACTGAATATTGTAGCTCCAGCAGAGAAAATCTTATTAGCTTGTGTCTCACGAAATATATTAAAATCACAAATCATATTTTGGGACCAGATGTACAGACAGATTGAACATACTGGAAAATCATGTATTTCTGGAATCTACATGAAGAGGATCCTGGGTGTTCTGTCTTATATTGCCTTTTTTACCACCACCACATCAACTTTTTTTCCTCAACTGACCCACATTTTTTCCCCCCACATTTCCCCCCACATTTTTAACAACAGATTACATTTCTTCATTTGCAAAATTCTATGCAGATAGCTACATCGTAAGGAAGGTCTACTATTTTAGATCACAGTTCACAGTCTGTGTTATTCAGAAGTCTGCATCCATCTGGTTCAAGCTGTAGGTGTTCTCTTGTGGTGTCTGGAGCACAGTTAACCGGTGAGTAAGAGACCTGCTAGGAAGAGAAGGGCTACATTTGTTTCTGGTTATACCCAATGACTTCAATAACATTGTATGGGATATCGACTGAATTGCAAATTCTGGCCTCAGAAATCCAGTTCATATCTGATATTATTTACCTACTGACAATCTCAGATACATTAACTAAAATCACGCTCTCTTTCACTTTGACTCCTCCAGAATTGAAGATGACTATAAATGGAATACAACCTGTTCCTGAATCTACTTTTTCTGATGTTTTACTGATCTACATAAGCTGCCCTTGCTTACTGTTCCACTGTTAAGTGGATTTATTTGGAAAACAATTCACAAGAGTAACTGAGAAAAAAAGTCCCCTGATAAGGTGTTGTACACATGTGTACACCTGTATATAGGTGTTATAGTACATATAGTTATAATATATAAAATATATATACTTGATATATATTTATATTTTACCTATAGTTTATGTACATATTTTATGTAATATGTCCATAAAATATATACAGATTTACCTCTGTTGTATAATAAATATATGATTTATTAATGCACAGTAAAATCTCCTTCTAGATTATATTGATCAATCTTGGCAGTAAATCCTCCCATTTTACATTCTGCCATACTATATATATATACGTGACAGAATATTTATGAAGGAGCTATTGAAGGAGATAGTGTAAACTTAGGTGAATTCCTTCAAGCAAAATAAATATATAGAATCATCGAATCATTATGGTTGGAAAAGACATTCAGGATTACTGAGTCCAACCGCAAGCCCCTCAACACCCTGCCTGCTAAACCATGTCCCTAAACGCCTCATAAACATGTGCCTTGAACAGTGCCAGAGATGGTGCCTCCATCACGTCCCTGGGCAACCTGTTGCAGTGCTTGACTACTCTTCCTGTGTAGAAATTCTTCCTAATGTCTAATCTAAACCTCCCTTGGCACAACTGAGGCCATTTCCTCTTGTTCTGTTGGTAGTTATTCTGGAGAAGAGATCGACCCCTGCCACACTACAGCCTTCTTTCAGGTAGTTGTAGAGAGCAGTAAGGTCTCCCCTGAGCCTCCTCTTCTCCAGACTAAATAATCCCAGCTTCATCAGCCGCTCCTCATAAGGTCTGTGCTCCAGCCCCTTCACTAGCTTTATTGCCCTCCTTTGGACACACTCCAGCACCTCAATGTCCTTCTTGTAGTGAGAGGCCCAAAACTGAACACAGGATTCGAGGTGAGGCCTCACCAGTGCTGAGTACAGGGGAACGATCCCTTCCGTGGTCCTGCTGGCTATACTGTTCCTGATACAAGCCAGGATGCCATTGGCATGTACACACACACACACACACACACACACACACACACACACAAAAGATTTTCCTTTAAGAAAGAGAAATTAAGAAAACAACAAAAATCAAGTAAATGTTTTAGTTTTAGTTTCACAAATAACCTCCCCACTTTATACTTTAGACCTGTTTCAAGGATGAGATTATGAGAGGAACAAAGGTACTAACTAGTCCTGACCACCTTAAAAAACTGCTATGTATCACGAATTTTTTCCCATCTGTGTAATATTAATTATTGTTCATTTTCTTGGCCTCTGGTCTGAATTGAAAGACTCAGTATGTGGGTAAAGAGAAAGTTTCAAAGGCTTAAGATAACATAGTTCAGATGTGGTTTTGCCTGTGAAAACAAATTAAATATTAGAAAACTCCAAACTGTGAGAGAAGTGGAAGAGTTTTGCCTTCCACTCAGCACAAAAGACAAGTCCACATCCTTTGAACATTTGTCCTCAAGTCTTCTTCACAGCCTGATCAAAGAAGAAGAATTGTCTGTCTCTCTCTCACACTTGATTCCCATAATAACATCCAGGAGTATGCACTATTTTCTTGCCTGTAGAATTTATGAAATACTAATTATAGTCTGGGTTTTAGAAAGCCACTGTGAGCATATCTCTAACAGAAGTCATTCTAGGCACAGCCTTCTTGAGATACATCCTGACCTGAACCTCTCATTGTACTTCCAAAAACTACAGTACAAAAGGCTGAATAGAAAGAAAGTCCATCTTAAATTAAAAAATAGGTTCAATTTAATTGCCTAATTATTTTTTCACTAACTTTAGCAGACAAGGAAAGAGAGAAAGCGGGAAACAGCGAACATATCAGACTACCTTCATGCACTCATGAAGTAGAATAGTGACAGAGGTAATTGTCACTTGATGGTGCTGTGGCTCCATGGCTGCCTTTCTCTAGTTCCTCCACATTGCAACATTCAAGACAGAGAGTATAAATTTTCCCTGACAAACACAGATTTCAAAAGTTCAAATAAAGACCATGATACCAAGAATGCCTTTAGCATGGAGCCAAGCAATGACAAACCCGAGGAAAAGATATGCTTGTTTATCACTGTATGATACGGTACTTGATGGACTACCTGACGAATGAATAGCATTAGGGTCCAACATTAAGAAGATACAGAAGAGGGTATTAAACATTAAGAAGAAACAGAAGAAGATGATGCTGCAAGTCATCTGAACCCGCAAGCTGAAACTTGGTTATATCAAGAATTTCAGCTTCTTTTTCCATACATTTTTTTTCCCTTTGTTTTTTCATTGTCTTTAACCATCACTTGTAACTTGATATAGCTAGACAGACTGAGCTCTAAAAGTGAATGGAAAAGCTCACTCTTAAGAAAACACATAGCTGTTAAAAATTTACATTTATGCTCAAACAATGAAGGTTTTGGAGGCATTTTGGAAGGAAGACTGAAGTTTTCAGTATGAAAATGGATCAGCTTTACCTAAAATAATGTTAAGATCCTAGTACAGAGGTTTTCACTGACTTCTCCATCCAAAGAAGTCCCCAGACCACCACTTTTTTTTTTTTTTTTTTACCCAAATCAACTTTCTTTGGTTATTTTACATTTGAGGATAGAAAAAAAAATAAGGAGGCAGCTGGGCAAAATAAATATAGAATGCCTAATTAGTAACATTGCCCATCACTTCCATTTTTAAGACCTAGATTTAGTTTGTTTATAAGTTTGCCAAACTTCAGCCATCTGGACTGAAATTTCCCAATGTGCAGACTGGCTAAAAATAAATAAATAAATAAACGGGAAAAAAAAAAAAAAAAAAAAAAAAAAAAAAAAAAGCTAGCTAGGCACATTTATGGATTAGAATATTAGAATACAGGAAAATACTTCATTACAGCATGGTAAAAGAAAAAAAAAACTTATTTGAAAATTCTAGTCTTTTTTTCTCCTTTAGTGGAAGAACCATCATATATAGTAGGGGAAGAAATGTGAGTCTTCTCTCACCCTTCCCAAAATATGCATAAATAGGTCAAATTTAAAGACTTTTAAAAATATGGTACTTCACACATGTCCTCTGGAGAATTCTTTGTTTTAAATACCTAAAATCTTCAAAGATTTCATCACTACTGTTTATGTTTTAATTTGGGTGCAGAGAGTACTTGAATCCACAGTTGATCTCCTATGGGCCACACAAAATGCCTGTGTTGGTCACAGAGAAATCATAACATTTCTCAGAGGAACCAAGTATAAGGAAATTAGATCAAAGATGGTGAGAAGAAACTGAAACAAAAAAAATTAATAAACTGGAGCTTGGAATGGCTAAAAAAAAAAGAGAAAAACATGATACAAGAAGAAAGAAGCAGATAGTAGACTTAAGAAGGAGTAGAACAGGTAAAGATATAAAGAAAGGCAGAGATGACTCTATGAACATTTTTCCATCACATCATGATTCTGTTGTCTGTATGTACCTGTGAAAGTCCTGGGACATCCCAGCTCATGCATGAGCACAATGTATACCTGTTATTCTAGTAATTCAAGTGATAAAAATTGTGTTCAGCAAAACTAGAGGTTTTATCTTAACTGATGATGTCTTTGTTATGACACTTAAAGGAAGCCTGTCTTCAAGTGTTTCAAGTCTCATTTAACCCAAGGAAACTAGAGTATGTACTGCTCCATGTAAAAGAGTTGCCTGTGCAATTACTATCTTTAATATTAAGTATATACACACAGAAGATTTTTACTCACAAGTAAAATCTTTCACAGGTATTTTAGAGCTTAACCTTGCAGCTCAAAGAATATATTTTTAATGAACAATTTTAAGTAAAATTTGATTTTTTATGCAACATCAAGAGTCATGAACTCTTTTCAGAAGAGTAATTTTGAAGCTGCATGTCAAAGATGTGCCATTTTCTGCATGTTTCTGTGAAACACAGTGATGGTAGAATTAGAGTCTATTCTGATATTTTTAACATATATTCATTTAAAAACAAAACAAAACAAAAGCATTCTGTTTTGATATGTTACAGTGTTACCGTACCTCTGGTTTACATCTCAAGATTTTTTTCATAGGCTTTATGGGACCATGATATAAAGCGTTTTCTTTGTGGGGGAGATGATTTAAGGATTGTACGTTGATTAGATCTCACTGAATTTTGGTTCTACTATAATCTGTGAAGTTGAGTGGATTATTTAAGTACTTAAGCAAATACATGTATCTAAAATGTATTTGATTTCAATATGTACACCAATATTTGTTAGACACTGGCAGACTAGGGTCTTGACTATTTTACACTTTTCCCAGAAAAAAAAAAATAGGGATAGGATAGAATGTTCCTTGCGTACTTTTTTTTTTTTTTTTTTTTTCCAGCTGCTGCTTATTTAGAATGTAGGAATATCTCACTTCCTTGATGTGCATTACTGACAGGCATTTGTAAAGCTTTCTGTATAAAAACACACATTTAATGCCTTAAGCATGCATTTAAAATCTTACACAGTAGGTTAAGCATTCAACATTTTACATAAAAATAGTTGTCACAAGATACCCAATAAGGTTTTACTGAATATCAAAAAAACACATGAAAGATAAACTGCAAAAAACAGATAGATATGTTTCAGAATGCAGAATTGATGGCAGATGCTTATAAAAATAATCAAACAGCATAATCAAGGAGACAAATCTAGCACCACATTTATGTGAATTCTGATGACTAAAATGAATAAAAGGCAGAAGACACCCTTGATATATAATGAAGAATATAAACAAAAAAGAAGAAAAATGCTTATGATGTGAATTTGCAAGCAAAGGCATAGCAAAATTAAGGATATAAAAAACCTGCTGGAGGCTGGCAGTTCAGAAGGGAAGAGATATTAACCTCAGGGTGATTTCCATGTGTTACTGCTAACTAATCTAAACCAGATGAAGTCAGGCACTGTAGTGGGAGTGTATGCATTATAGATAAACTTGTAACTTTAATTCCTTTACAACTGTTTCATGTATTAATACCATAGATTCATTTCACCTAGGAGAAAAAAAGAAGTATTATATTTCCTTTCCTTGGATACTTTCTTTTATCTTCTATGTTAATATCTGCATATCTCCAATAAGTATGTATAAGAACAAATATGAATTTAATGCCTCAGTGAACTTAAATTACAGTTGCCGTGAATGATAACTAACAAGTAGTCTTTAGCAGTTAGCCCTACTGTGGTTCTGATCTTGGGTGTGGTCTCCAAATGTTGCTACATAACAAACTAGTGTAATGACCCATCTCAAACTTAAAAAAAGGGAAAAAAAAAAGAAAAAAGGCTTTTAGCATGGTTAGTTTTATTTTTATTCTTCTTTAATTTACACCTTATCTTGTTTTCTGTTGTTCAGTAAACAGAAAGAGAGATCAGAGTTCCTGCCTTTCAGAAAATGAACAGTAACAAATGCATGGTGCCTTGCTGTTATGTAAAGGTCATGGTAAATATATACCAAGAGCAAGCCCAGCCATCCCCATACTCCCAATGCCCTGCTTCTGAGAGTGGGGCCACCATTTATTTTATAAAATAAAGCTTCATCTCTAAGCTTTACAGAAACAATATTGTTATTTCTGGGTCCCCACATTGACATACATGAAACTTTATTTTTGTAGCTTTAAAAATATGTACATTTAATGTAGCTACATTAAAAGTGTTTTATCCATGTTAACAGCTCTTTACCAAAAAGTTTTGAAAACTGAAGATTTTTTCTATAAATTGACATAGCTAAAAATGATTTCAATTTAATCTACATTCAGTTGCATACCTACTGCTTCCTGTATGCCTATAGAATAATTCAGCCACCAGTAATAATAATTTATTATTTTAAAATAATAAATCCAAAACACTTTGTTTGCCAGAAACTTTTATGTATGTTTATACAGACTATGTTACGAAACCCAAATGAATTGCCTAATGAATCTAAACTATAAAGTCATTGCAACATTTTTCTTTCCACACGAAAGGACAGGTGAAAACGTGCTGCCACAGATACTAACTACCCCGTTTGTCATTTTGGAGTATTTGCTGTGGAGAGTACTGCAATTCTGAAGGCAAAACAGAGGCATGACACTTGGACACACTTGGCTCAAAGTGCCAAGGGCTTTCTAATACAGCATTTATTCCATGTTTTATAGTAACAAGCTCACAATATTCATTTGATGGTACTCGCATTCATATGTAGAACACAACAGGAAAACACTTAAGCAGTCAGACATGTTTATGGTACTTTGCCCCACAAAAGCCAGAGATAAGCGGCTCTTTCTTTCAGAGCTGCTTTTCGAGCCATCTTGACAGAACTTAGAAGAAGCTGCAATTGCAGTTACCATCAGAAGTCATATCTGACTACTGGATGTGGTGGGGATAGTGTTAGCATAACAGCAACCTGTCCATATCATTTGTATCATCTGCATCTACACACTTGTATTGGTTTATGAATTATGCTTACCTACCATAACCAGCCATAGTATTTGTTTTATTGTGCTGCAAGGCTATGGGAAAAGGTTACATGAAACAAGCTTGAGGTGCATGAACTTAGGAACCCAGAATAAACAAAAGCAGTGTGATAAATCATATACCTCCCATAACTCCTCTGAGGTACAAACAGTTGATACTAATGTGGCCCAATATATTTACTGGAAGGGGTGATGTAACTGTCAAGCAAAGAACACAGTCACAAAAAAAAAAAACCAAATATATGTATATAAATATATACACTACTTCTTTGGGGAGCATGATCCCAAATATATGTATATAAATATATACACTACTTCTTTTGGGAGCATGATCCTGACAGCCTGTTCTAACTCCAGAATTTCTAAGTTCTTGAACCCACAGTTAACAACAAATACCAAATTTCCTCACATGAAAAAACACAATGTGGCCCAACACTGAGTTCCCAAGGCAGAAATTTGCAGCAATAAAAACAAATAGTCTCCAAAAACAATGTTGTTCAAGTATAAGCTGTTATTGACCAAGGGGAATGCTGGTATTCTGCCAAAAGTGTTTCCTAAGTCTTCATAAGCTGTTTACAATCCATTGTATAATTGCAATAGCTGGATAGAAAAACAAAAAGCAGTATGTCCAACAAGGAAGTTATTCCTTTCTTTTTTTTTTTTTCCTTTTCACTTTCCCAAGCATCATATATATTTCTCAAATATAAATATATTTCTGGCTAAGCAGAATTGCTGAAGGTATAGCAAATGACAGAGGCTGACAGGACACTGGGTTGCATTAGTAACAACACAGTCTGCAGACTGAGGTAGAAGTTTATTCTTCTCTAAGTGGCACTTGTGAGACTCTACCTGAAGTACTATGTCTTGGGCCCCCTCAGCTTCCACAGATGTAATGGAGTGGAGTGTGTCCAACCAAGGGCCATAGAGGTGTCTCAGGGACGAGGGCATAAGGTGTCATAAGAAGGAGGAGAGTTCATTCAGCCACCAGAAGAAAGGGGTAGTAAGTATACAGTTTCTTCAGGCAATGGAGAGTCACATTGAAGAGTTTCAATAGCCTTAGTTTTGCAGTGGCTGGAAGGTTGGTTGTTTGCTTTGTTGTAGCAGAAACACCATTACATTATAGATAGTAGAAGCAGTTAGAATATATTCACACTGAAGTCAAGTTTGGTGGATGCAAAAGACCTTCATAATAATCTACTGAACACCATCAGACAGATGATGGAAGGAGTGCAATAGAAGACTTCTTTCTCATTTCTTGGGAAAATCGTTTGACACTCAGTCTTTTGAAACTGCTTAGGTGGCATGGAAAATGATAAGTAGGTTGTAAATTAACCTGTTTGACAGGGATTAGTCTATTTTGTACGTTTTTTAGTATGGAAGAAATGTAGTATGATGGGAATCCCTCCAGATTTATCATTTATCCTGCACAGTCCACTGCAAGATCTGATCTGATCATCTGATCATCATTCACAAATGAAGTCCCAATATAGACTCCACTTAATGATATATATGCACTTTAGGCATCTTCGTAAGAATGAATATGAAACTGTTTCTTTAAAGAAACTTACAGAGAAGAAACAGAAGGAAAATGTTAAAAATTAGGAGAATAAAACCATAATTTATCAAATTGTCTATTGTTTTTTTTTCTAAGCCAAGTCAGGCTAGTCATACTTTCAATCTCCTATTCACCCTGTCACATATTTTTGCAAGTTTATAAGGTAGGCAAGCATCTATGTTGCCATTGCCACCTACAAATTTCCAAATGATCACAATTTACCTTTCAGATGATACTTCAGTGAATATATACCCAATAATACTTTCTTCATGCACTGTGATGATTTAATGTTCTTTCTATTAGAGTGATTTCAGTACAGAGTGGAAATTATCATTGTGTCGGCTCTAATGACATATAATATGATATAAAACTAATATGGTTTAAGTGGTATTAGAGGTTTTATATTCACCATAGATAACTAATTAATACTATCTCAGTTTGCCCAATGGGGTGAAATGAAGAAGCAATAAATAGCTCCAGTGGTCTGTATTCACATCTCAAGCTGGATTTATTCCAAAGGCCAATCCTTCATCTTGCTGTGGATGATCATTTGGGCTGGAGAGCTGAAGATGGCCGGGTATAATTTGAATGTTGCTCTCTCAGGCAAAACTGATGGTAAAAATAGATATGCCTTTTCCATGCCATCCTGGTAGACCAGGAAAGATGAGAGAGAACGTTTGTCTTGACCAATTACTCAGAATTTTCTAGTGATATTACAGTAGTATTCCCTAGCAAAGTAAATAAAACATATTAGTGATGATAATATCTTTTGGAAAAAAATAAAAAAAAATTAAAAAAGCTTAGTCATTATATAGAACCCAACAATCGTTGCTTTTCAGCTTTGATATAAGCACTTTCTCCCAGACTAAAGCACTGTTGACTAGTTTTAGTCGTTGAGTCCCTTCCCAACCAAATCCCAATCCAAATGACAAAAATCAAATCTTGTTTACCATTATTAGCAAAAATCCCAAACTGTCATAATGTTACTATAGTGGAAAGGCATGCAAATATATAACAGATTAATATTCTCAGGTTTCTGTTCTTCATAAATGTTATGACAGGCAAATAAAGAAGTTATTTTCAATAGGGCATGCATGTATTTCACTTTGACAGTTTTCCATTTGTACAACAAAAGGAAAGTTATATTAAATTTTTCTTTTTAAGTATCTGTATTTCAAAACATTGCTTCTGGACTGTATTTAGTAACAAACCATGGATAATAATAATAATACTTAACACTTAACAGCTACAAGAAAAAAAATTGGAAACAGCTGTGAAACTATATCTCATGCAACAACTCTCCGTGCATCCTAACCACAGATCTGAGTATTAGATTGGCACATTTGCTCTTTTGTCTCCTTAAATTGCTGTGAACACAGCAAGAAGTAGCCTCAGAGTTTGCTCTGAGGCATAAATCACTGTGAAAACAATGTCTTATTCTGATAAATGATTTTAGCCCACAAAACTTCCTTAGGTATCTTGTGTACCTTTTGTTTAATTGCATTCTGGTTTCTCTTTAGATAAGAGAGTTTCAGGTAGTAACATAAAAGTTACCTAGATGTGTTATTAATCTTCTCTGTTGGTGACCAGAGGTAACCTAGTTACTTCTGGAAAATGCAGTGAGGAAAGCCAGAAAGGCCAGAGATGCTATGTAACCCAGTAATATTTACCATATTGCATTCTAGAAACAAGTAAACAACATAAAACAAACAAATAAATAATAATAATGATAACAACAACAACAACAAAATAAAACTCACACAACTGAAGGATTGAAGATCATGTCAGCTTTTCCAGGATTTTCTAAAAAGTATGTTGTTTCTCATACACAGGTATCAAAATCAACATATGGCTCACAGACTATGTAGATATAAATATATGTATATACATGCAATTTGTGTGTGTGTATGTATATATAATGAGGTATAGATCCAGTGCTGTGCATCTAATCATTTATAGCAGACAATACTTTGAAAAAGTGCTTTTCCAAGTGGTATCTGGCATGCCTGATATGTTCTGTTCTTTCCACAGCATAAGTTGCAGTGTTGCCATCCTGTCAAGTGAAACACTTGTGACTTGTGACTCAAGTGAGACACAAGTGACTTGAAAAGATAAAATCTTTTTCCTTATAAGTGATATTAAGGTCCCCTCACTTAAGACGATCCCCAGTAATTATTGGATTGGAAACTGAGACACAAAATTTTGCTTCCTTTCAGTACTTCATTTGCCGAGGCTACCTTGTAAAGTAGAAATACACACAGCTTTCCCTGTGAATATTTGTATTAAAAACAAAACAAAAAACTTTAATTTAATACATTTATAATTAGCCTAGAAGTACATATCATCTTTTGGCTCCAGCTGGCCCACAAAAGGAGTTGATCAGCCCCAGGCCATCACCTGGCTGATTGTCCTAGACAGTGTCCTTGACAGCAAAGGATGACCAAATACAAAAATCTGGCAGCTGATATACTCGTTTGATTGCTCCCTTACCTATTTTAGGGAAAATATACCAGGTTAGTTTAAAACATTTTAATAGGTCCACTGCCACATTATTAATTTTGGTTGAAAGTTTATGGAGCAGATCGGTTGGCAGACTGGAGATGCCACAACCTCCAGAAAATGGGAAGTGGCAAGATGGTGGTGATCAGGATTAATAAGCTCTCCAGGAGCACCCTGGAACTTGAAGAGGATGGATATTCATTTTGCTAATTATAGTAAAATTTTAGGTTGTATTTCTTGATGGGATACTTTTATTTGGAATCTTTGTTATGAATAGACCTCAGGGCTCTCTCTCCTTCAGTTTAGTGGAGTTACTGATTTCCATGTTTACATGATAGAATTTACCCACTATTCCTTGGCGGCAAGGAGGGAAGATTCCTCTTTTCCAAGTAATGAAGGAGCAGTATCTTTGCCATTTCTTCAGCATTTTTTTTTTCTCTCTGGGGAATCAGTGAGAATACATTAGTAGTCTCCACAACAGGAAGACCAGAATATTTTTCAGCTGGGTAACCATACCCCTTTCATCACAGTTCTCTTTTTTTAGTTGCTCAGCTGGAAGCAGAGCATTAACAGCAATTTACATTTCATCTCATCATTGATCGATCCCATTCACCCGGTTAACACCTCTGTCACAGAACAGTGGAGATGCTCTCTAAAATATTGTTCTTGGCTCAGTAGGATCGATTAAACATAAATGCTTGTTACTGTCCTCTATTGCAATGTCTGGATAGCTGTTAGCTTTCAAGCTGTCTGAAATTCTACTGTGCACAATCATCATTTTTTTTCCTTTTGTCTGAAAGCAAAAAAAAAAAAAAGGACACCAAAATAAGAAACAGGATTTACTTAGATATCAAGCAGTTGATGTTACAAGGCTTATTTTAATAAGTGAGTGTTATGAATTTGAGGGATCCATAGCGGTATTATTCAAGAACTCTTTGATTGTAAACAAACAGAAGCTTGACAGAGGTTTTCTGTTCTCCTTGTCTATCAGAAACCGGCCAACCTGAACAGCAGACACTTGATCTCCTTTGTTTTTTCCCCTTTTTTCTTTTTTTTTTTTTCCTGTAGGCTAGTCATAAATTGCCAATATGTCATTTTGCTTCCCTAAAAATGGATGCAAAATTAGATATTTATGTCTGGGGGAGGGTTATGAAGTTTAAATAACAATGATTTGAGTGCTATTCTGAAGGAACTGCTCAGTGTTAGAAATCTATTCCCTTCAACCGTCATACAGCAAGATCAGCAGATAGTATGCCTCAAGAAGCCTTGGTCTATTGATTTAACCACTAGTCCATGTGGGAGTGAGCTGAGCCTTGATCTTATTATGCATTTAGCATTTTAAAGTCAGAGGCCCTCTGACATTCCTATGCCTGGACTACAGAATGGAGACTAACACCCAAGGTGTGCTGCTGTCTCCCTTTCATTTTTCAGTACATGTGGACATCTGGGAACTGCAGAAGGACAACTTGCAGGAATCATGTAGAAGGTGAACTCCAGGTTTTTAGGTCACTTAAGCAGAAACTTTCCTAGGGAGAGGCAACTTTCGAGCAGCTGATCATGTCTGAGTGTTTTTTAAAATCTTGATTTTTAACATAAGGTAACCTTTGCCTAAGTCTTGAACTTAGTTTTTCATGTCTCTGGCAATCTCACAGCAAAAGTCCATAAAACTTTGCTCAGCAACCTTCTAACATTGTAAAGTGCAAAATCTTCAGGCAGATACATTTACAACAATAAAATAGAATCTAAAGGCATATTCAATGTTGCTTAAATGATGACTGCTGTATCTGCACTCGGACACCTAACAGGAACCATAGATTAGATGCCTGTTCATCTGCACAGCTTTCACCGTAAGATAACAGAAATCTTGCAGTTGTGAAAATATCACTGTCAGATAGTGCCTTGAACAAAATATTTAGAGGATATGCAGCCGATTTCTATATTCAGCAGCCCAGTGTCCATATACAGGATATTTAAGTCCAATTCCATCGTTGGGCAATGAAGGAGAAACTCTGTTTTGTGTTTCCCAAACACAGGATTTTACTGTAGTACTCTCAGCCTTCCCCTCTTTCCACGCACAATGTATAGAAAGCATTTCCTGTGTCCACCAACAAGTTCCAGAGCAAAAAGAGAAAATAATAGTTGCAGCAAAGTTTATTTTTTGACTTCTAGTTAGTAGATTAGAAACAAAAGTTTACAAGCAGAATGCAAAAATAATCTTAGCATAATCGAGATAATTTCTCAGATTTATGTAGGACATAAATTTATGTAGGGACACCTCAGCTTACTCATTATAAAGAAATTATATCATTATAAAGAAATTGGTACCTGAAAAACAGAAGTTAAAGGATGATCACTCTCTCCCTGCAGTTTTAACTGCTTAAGCAGTTCTCTCAAAGCCTGCTAGATCTCTTTCCATTCCTTCCATGACATAACCAAAAAGAGGTGACTCCATGTTCAAGACCACCTCAGGTATGAGTCATACCATAGGCTGCATTTTTCATTCCTTCCTTCTTTAATTTTGGACCTTTCTCATCAGGTACAGATTCAGCAAAGACCTCCATCTTATGTACCTGGAATTTGGGGGGGGTTGTACTTGGCACTGATGGATCTGCTCACAGTTAAGCATCTTGCATTCAGCAAATGTTCTAATTCTTGTATTTTTAATCAGTTTGTAGACTATGTCCTCTCCACTCCACTCCTGCTTGAGCAGCTAATACAGCCATAACCAACATAGGCTAACCATTCTGTAAAGTTAATGATCCTTTGAAAGCTGGATTTTAATACCCTTCTATAGGAAGGTTATATGAAATAATAAGCCAGATGACACACTCATTAGCAAGCAACTTGAGTAATCTCTGAGAAAACTTTGCCTTTTCCTGAATATTAACATAGCTAGGGTATTTGTGTCACATATTGTTTTGAAAAGGTTTCATGAAGGGGAATGCATGATTTTTTGATACATTTTGATATTGTTTATAATTTCATGTTCAGTTTAATTTTATAGAAACAGAATTTGGCCATAAATTTATCCAGATGCTGTATTTTAATGAGATAACTGTTACAAGAATATGGATTCCAAAGCTTCCCTTGATGATTTTTCTTAATACTCTAATAATGAATTTCTCTAATAGTAGCTGTAAAATAAGCAGTATGTATTTATCCAATTTTTTAGTTTTGTTTTATGTTTAGAAGAAATTGTTCAAACAATAATGGCAATAAGTAATGGTATTACATACCTCCCTTTTCAGAAAGTCGCAGCAAAGACAGAAAGACAGGTCTAACTAAGGCTGATTTTCTATTTTGGTATGATAATTCTCTTTAAAATGGTATACTGTTACAAAAATGAAGTAATATAGAAGTGAACAGTAAAGAGAATTCATAATACGAGCCTTTTTTGATTTTTCACCATTCAGTGCTCTTAGAATAATATGCATTTTCATCTGTTAGACCTAGTTTGGAAGATCCCCTTTTTTGTTTGTTTGTATTCTGCATAGTCTTTAGCACAATTGCTTTGCCTAATCTGAGGTCTATAAACAATGTTACAAAGCAGATAATTCTTCTAGACAGCCATAACAAGAACGTAATTAGATATCTTCACAGAAAGTAAAATATGCAGAGTCCAGAAAATGTACTGGCCAAGAACTTTTTTCCGCTCAGGATGTTCTCTTTTTACAAGATGCAGAAATATAATTTTTGTAGTTCTATACTCAGGAATTTGCTAGCATAATTACTGAAAACTGTTTGGGGCTTACATATAACAATATATTTGTGTGGGTCTTCCTCTGCTCAGGACCACAGTCCTTACCTTCCCTAGAGTCTTATGCTTCCAGCATAGGAACAGGGAAGAACTTTAAAGCAGCTGTGACAATTTTAATGGGCTGGAGCACAACAGAAGGAACTAAGAGGGAGATAAAGTACTGAGGCAGGGGAGGATTCTCCAGGTCATACGAAACATCTTTGCCTTTAGTCACTGAGGTATCCATCACAGAAAACATGGTCATCCTCACAACCAGCAGTGTGCATTAGGCTGAATAATCTAAAGCAAAACAGGTTTTACTAAATGAAGATTTAGCCTCCCCTCCCCCAAAATGCAAATGCTTAAAAAGAAGCTATGAAAAAATCCTGCTTTCTTACTGTAAACTGAGCAAACAACATTGTTTCAAACAGTGAAGAAAAACATATAAAAATAAATTCAAAAACAGAACTTGATCAGCTAATTTGTTTTTAAACCCTCCCATCTGTGCAACCAATAATCACAACTGGTAAAATTATCCAATTGTTGTTTAGCATGTAGCACTCCTATTACTGTAAACAAAACACTATGTTAACATTAATTGCTTTTTAATGATGCCTTTTGTGCAACAGCTACAATATATTTATAATAAAATTAACAACTTGGAAATTGATGTTCTATGTGCCTTACATCCACCTACTCCTTCCACCTGGCTGATAGGGAAGCTGAGAATACATCTTCGGTCTTTCAGTCATTTCTCACAACATTTTAAATTCTTTGTCTCTCTGCTCTGCAGTTTCTACTCCTTATGAACTCCTGGAAATATGATCACTCTTTTAATTTATTTACTTTATCTCTACTATACCATTACCATTTCAGCCTTTTCTTTTTTCTTTTTTTTCTCTTTTTTTTTTTTCTTTTCTGTCACATTGGCTGTTCAAATACCAGTAAATCATTCACACTTGTATTCTATCTCTGGTTAAGACTTTCTTATCGTGATCACACTGGATGTTCTGCCATGGCAAACAAAACATTTAGGGCCATAATCTTCTCTCCTACTGAGGATTTTCTGTACACTATTCTGTGTTTCCAGTTCCTTGCCTTTTATCCTTTTTTTTTTCCTTTTGCTTAAGCTCATTAAAATTACAAATAGGAAGAGAACTCTAAACAGGAAACCAAACAGATAAATAGATAAATGGTCTCATTTCTTACTAGCTGTTCATTTCCATTGCATAGAGAACAACAGTGAATGCAAGACTCTGAAAAGTGCTTATTCAAGCTGGTGATTTAGAGGTACTTTGCCAGTTTATGGACCATGGAAGATTTCTACTTAAATAAAGATTCGTTTTACGGATCATCTTAGAGATGGTGTATTTTCTTTAAAAATAAAAAACAAAATGCAGAAGTAAAAATGAAGAGTGGAGATGATAGAATTAGCTACAGAAATCAAAGTAAGTTGAAAGCAAGTATTTGCTTCATGTATCAAAATTATTTCTTTCACTTTAGCATAGAAAAGTTTCATGGGTGTAATAGTTTGGATATGTTTGACTTGCATCAATTTTAAAGTAAGAAAATAAGAAAATCAGTTTTGCAATTGTTTGAACACTATATCAGGAAAAGGATTGGGTTCCTGCTAGTTGTAAAGCTACCAGTTAACCACTTAACTCTGTGCTGTTGTTCAAATGCATCTACTAATCTCAGCCCAGGTTTAATCTTCAATAACATATCCCTAACAACATTAAGCTATGTCACTTAAACTGCAAGCCTGAACCTGAGATTCATTTCATAAATATTGCAGAAAGGATAAGATGTGGGGGTTTGACCTTACATAGAGATATGGGTTTATGCGAAAATGTTTTTGCCCAAATGTCTCAGCCATGAGTCTGAACACCAGTTTGACCAGTTTGGCCTCTGGCAGAGAAAAAATACAGTCAAGCAGACCACAAACACATTTAACATTATGATTGCTGTAGTTAGTCAGAGAAAGTGAGGAAAAGAATATTACTTTTCTTCAGAAAAGTCCATAAATTTAAAATTCAATTTTCTCTTAAAAGTTTACTTGAGTGTAGAGGAAATTTTCCAACCTTCTGTAGTGAATAGAGACAGATGGGCTCCTTTTGAGCACGATACAAAGAATCATTGCCAGAAAATATATTTATACCCCTTGTAATTGTTCAAAGAAGACAGTTAGACTCATTTCCCCAGTTTGAAAATACTCCTGTTAACCTCATTTTGTGAAGGCTTAAAATGGTAATTGTGACGTTTTTAGTAAAGTTGAAATAGTCATTTTGACTTTCTTTTGATTTTTATATTGTTATAAAATAATAGAATAGAATATCATCCAGTTAGAATCAAAGTGTCAAGTGATACATTTCATCCTTATTGAATTTTTTTTAAATAAATTGCACTTTCATTAATCTTAATAAGTTTTTTAGATTTTTTTTTCTTTAATGCAATCTGTGCATCCTTATGGAATATTTCAATTCCTTTTAGTTGCCACAAAGGGGAAAAAAAGAAGAAAAAAGCATCTTTTCTGGAAAACCTTCAGCTTATTCTACTGATTACATTGTCATGTATCTGTAAATGTCTGAAATCCTGTCAAAGACAAAATACTGATACTGCCTTTGAAAGGTACTGCAGTGCAGTTCTAAAGTGCACCTGTAGGGCACAGTTAGTTGACTAGTCTGGGTTTGCTGGACAATCCTGATACTTACTTTGAACTAAGTGCTGAAGTAAGAGAACACTTTTATGTCACAAAAGTAGTCACTATGGTTATCACTGGTAACTTTATGCTACTTCTAACTAAGAATT
>VZSV01000019.1:8791712-8866524 GCA_013398735.1 Nothocercus julius | reverse complement strand
ACCAACATAGGTTATCAGTGAAATAAAAATTTAAATTCCAAACCTTCTGAAATAACAACAACAAAATGATGACCAGGCTCCTGAAGACAGAACTGCTTCACTTCTTGTGGAAAAAGGAAAGAATTTATTTGTAAAATTAAACAACATGATATGTACAGTGCTCAACCTGGTATTATTTTTGATCAATAGATTATACTGTAGAGCAGTATTGTCTCCTTTGAAATATTGTCTTCTTTGTATATGCTCCCCTGATGTTTAGTCAGGCAAAGTTATATGGTGTGTTTGACTCTAGAATAATGCAATGTATTACTTACAGGCAGTGACACATTTATAGTAATTTTTTGTTGAGTGTGGTTACTGTTTTAGTGCAAAGGATACACTTAAACTGTAAGTGTTCTTCTGCGTAACAGAGTAATAATGCAGTAAACCACCAATATGTCCTTAAACACAATTTTGTTTAGTGAATACTGATTAAAAGAACACAACACATTGAGGTTTTCTGAGTTTTAAATTTAGGTGGAAAATTGAATGTTGAAAATTGAAAATTGAATTGAAAATCCAAGGGCTAAAATTGAAGGCAGACAAATTCAAAAGGGAAAAAGATACATATTTTTTTAACAGCAATTAACCTTTTGAAAAATTTCCCTGGAGAAGTAGTGGAGGCTCTTTCATAAAAGTTTTTTTATCTAAAACTATCTTTCTAAAATCTTGCCCATCTAAAAAATATTGGAGTCAAAGAAGGCATTGAAAGGTGAAATTTTATAGTTGGTATTATACAGAAGCTTCAAACAGAAGTATATTAAGGTTACTTTTAGCCTTAAAATTGGTGAAGAAGGAAAGAAAAAAAGAAATATAGACCCATATTATAATCAGGACTTGTTGGAACTTTTGCTGTTGCCGCTTGCCAAAAGATCAAGCTTTAGATCCTACAATTTATTATTTTTTCACAAGAAAATATACGAATTCGTTTTACAAGCTTTTTTGAAATAAAAAGCTAAAATACAATTTTATGTTATTTTAGAGAATCATTATGTTATTCTTCTCTGAAGACGAGCTGTTATCAGTATAGAAAAACTCTAGTGACTGTGTTCAAGTCTGCTCTAAGAAAGTCACCAAAGGAAATTATATACTGAAGTTACAGTGAAAATATCAGGGCAGAGGAAATATAAAATAGCAGGGAAAACAGAGCAAAAGGAATGATAATATAATCAATGATATCTAATAAGAGTAGACTACACTAGCAGTGCTTCTTGTAGTGCATTTCCCCCTTTCTCACTGAGTCATACCTATGCTAGAATATAGTAAGTGGCAACAAGGCACCCTGGCTGTTTGTTGAGCCAGTATTGCAGAAAGTCTTACTGCTTAACAGTAGGACTTTTCAGAACATAGTTTGTGAGTCAGGCCATATCAAAGTCAGTGTACATTTGCCACTGATTTAGTGGAGCCAGGGTTCCCAACCATAACTTTCAGAGCGATGTATTACCCTATTTCTGCAAAACTTTTTATTTTGAGCTGAGAAATTAGTTTTGAAGTGTATATATGTGAAGAACATCAGATTTATAATAGAGAATATAGTTTCTGAATTTTGTGTGTATCTCCTGTCCTCACTCTGCAGTAGTCTATGAAGTAGCCTAAGTTTTATTGCTAAACAGGAAAAAAGAATCACGACAGATCTGATGACAGTTTAAGGGATGTAAAGTATTTAATATTATGTACATTATGAACAGAATTGAAAATGGAATGCTTGTATATACAATGATGAGCTTTATTCTTAATCAAATAACTATATTGATAAGACTGCTTGGACTATGAATGCAGCACACAGAGAGATGTGTCCTAGTAGAAAATCTTAGGTAACTCAGTGGACAGGTTTATTGCTATGTTATTAAAGTAAACTATTTATGCTTGTGTCTGAGTGATATTGTCATCTTTCCCCATGAGTAGAATATAAGGATGTGCAAGGTACATACCGCACTAGACAAATACAATTTCTTCTTTCTTTTGAGATTTTTTTTCTAGGCAAAATAAATGCTGTGCTTAAAACAATAATTTGAAAAAAAAAATCAAATATGACAGGATTTACAGCTTCCATAGCAAGTGGAATAACCATTCGTAAGTCAAAAATAAAAAAACTGTTGAGAACTAACATGTGAAAGAACTTACATCAGATGACAGAAACAGTATCCTTGATTCTTAATTTTATGCAGTGCTAATGTGGTTGGAGGATGATGTGAGTATACAAGGAGATAAGAGAAATCTACTCAAAAGACTTATATGTAATTTTTACATCTTGATATATTATTACTGAAATATTTAGAACCATGAATGTTACATGGAAGCAAAGGAGTCTCCTGAATGATGACACTAGTCCAAACCAGAATGAAAAGCAGTATAATAGCAATTGGGGTTGGTCAGTCAGTGCTAGGCAGAGGTTATAGAAGAGCCATGCCTAGAGCGCAGCTTTGCAGAGGGCAGTGAAGAGAGGCAGCAAAAAAAAATACAGTATTTTGCAGCAGTTTGCACAGAAAGATGCAAAGAAGGGGCCCTCCTCTGCAGCCATAGTAATGTAAACTTCCTGTATATGGTTATGACATGTCACAGAGCGCTTTCTCCAGCAGCTGTTGGAGTTGTTGCCTCTATCATGTCGGAGGCCTCCGACCAGACTGAGATTCTGACAGTGGTTGCAGCTCTGCAGGTCTCAGGCTGCAAATCTTCAGGCCTTTTCTGGTGCTGTTGTTGATGAATTGTGCTGCCAGGTAGAGGAGTTAGGGGAAGAGATTAGCAGGCTGTACAGCATCTGAGAAGATGAGCAAGATATTGATAGGATATTCTCAGAGTCTCTACAGAATCAAGAGTCTCAACCACCCTTAGCAATGGAGATGCAGCCGGGCTCTGTGCCATGGGGAACAGTATGTCATAACTTTGTACATGAAGGCTGGATCACTTCTCATGTGAAGAGAAAGGCTGCTCCTGAAATCTTGCCATTGATGAAAAGATGCAATGCCCCCTAAACTGGGCATCTGAGCTGGTGCCACATAGGAACACCCAGAAGAAATGGTAAGTGATTTTTGTGGGTGACTACTTTGAGGGGACAGAGGTATCTACCTGCCAACCTGACCTCTTTTCTAGAAAGATTTGTTGCCTGCTAGGGATTCAAATCCAAGATGCATATCCTAATCAAGACGGACAAGTCTTGCCAGCCACCTGACTATCGCCTCCCGTTGTTCTTTTACATGGACATCCATAATACTGTCAAGAGAAACTGAAAAGTATCAAATGAGAATTCAGAGCCCTGAGGATAGTGATCAGGAGTCTGGGGACCTAGGTTGTTTCTTCCTTCATCCTGCCAGTGAGAGGGAAGGATGAGATAGAAGTAGATGGAAACTCCAAGTTAACAACTGGATGCTGGTGTTGGCAACAAGGTCTTGGCTTCTGTGACCATGGGACCCTGTTTGGAGATTGACAACAGTGTGAGAGGGATGGGTTTCTCCTCATTAAAAATAATAATTTAATAAATTAGAACACTCTGAAATGATGATAATCATATCATTAATTTTCAACATATCACTGTCTCCAATGAGATGATCCCACTAACCCTATAAGAGATATCTCAAGAGAAAAGATGTTAAAAAATAACAGAAGAAAGGGAAGTAGGGAGTGAGTTGTCAGAACATGTCTGGAGAAAGACATTGACAGAAAGAAGGACTCCAGAAGTCTTGCAATATTTTTTTTTTTTCCCTTCCAGGAAACAGTAAACCTGAGAGAGAAAAGAATGGACATGTACTGTCTGTTTTTGTTGTCATTGTTCTTGTTGTTTGTCTGCATGCAGAAGACTTTAAAAGTCAAAAGGCTTTTGTTTTACATAAACTGTGTTTTCCTGAATGAGATTGTTCTGTTAATAGATACCCTACTTGTACCACAGAAACAACAGATTCACAGCAACAGAGTTAAGGCAGACCAACCTAGTTACAGGACTGAGTGCTAGTATCTCCCTGGCATCTCATATTCAGGAGATCAATCCACAGAGCTGAAGACTAAATACAGTTCAGCCTTCCTTCAAGTGTGATGACTTAAAAGCCAAGACCACAATAGTGCAGCTCATAGTTGCAGTTCATCAAGAAAATGATTAAATACATGCTTCCAAGACAGCACAGACATTCATGTCAAATTAACACGATACCCCCAGCTACACCAGTCCTCAGTTAATAATTCTTTTTTGTGCCAGATGCATAATCAAATGATGTATTTTCCAAAGATCTCATCTAAAGTATTTTTCCTACATTCATTAAAAAGCTACCTTTAGAAAAGTATATGCTAACTAAGCTATTTAGCAATTTGAAAAAATAACTGGAGTATCATCCTTTGATTAAGGACAATAGATTCTTTAGATAATTGCCCATGTAAGGTGCATCTGTATTTTGTAAGCATTATTGATGTTATGCAGTTATTGCGTTCCTTTGCTTTGATTTAGTGCTCGTCTTGAAGCCAGCCAAGTTTATTTCAAGAGAGGGTATCTTGTGAACAATGATCAAAGTGTAAATTTATTCAAATTCAATGCTTCACCTTAATTATCTTGATGACGCTTGTCAGCAGCCTTTTCCATGGTTTCTCTGATTAGCAAGCTATCACAAATAATTATTATTTCATCTGCAATTACAATGATGCTCTGCATTGGCTTATTGCCCAGGCACTGGATTGCATCCCGCCCCTCAGCCTGCTCTTCTGGAGTTATGCCACACTGCACATCATGTATCAGCAATCCTATTTTCTTCAATCAATCACCATAAACCCCTGAACTTTATGATCCCATAAGGCAGGTCCTCTCTAAACCTCTACAAGAAGGATTACTACATAAAACTGCTAAACATGGTCTTGGGCAGAGTGCAAGGGCTAGAAGGGACTCCTCTGCAAGTTCATTTTGCATCAGCCCCACTGAGCCCAGAGGGTAGTGATCAGTGGTGCAGTGGAGGCCTGTAGTCAGTGGTGTCCCCCAAGGGTCAGTCCTCGATCCTGTCCCATTCAATTTATTCATCAATGACCTGGATGAAAGACAGAGTGCTCCCTCAGCAAGTTTGCTGACAATATGAAACTGGTAGGAGTAGCTGATACCCCAAAGGGCTGCCTTGTCATCCAAAGGTACCTGGACAGACCAGACAAGTGGGCAGTGAGAAATCTTATGAAATTCAGCAAAGACAAGTGCAAGGGCCTGCAATAACTGCAGTACAGGCTAGAGACCGACCTTCTGGAGAGCAGCTCTACAGAGAGGGACCTGGGCGTCATGGTGGATGACAAATTGACCATGAGGCAGCAGTGTGCCCTCATGGCCAAGAAGGCCTATGGGATCCTGGGGTGCATTAAGAAGAGTCGCAGCAGGTTAGGGGAGGTGATCCTGCCCCTCTACTCAGACCTCGTGAGACCACATCTGGAGTATTGCATGGTACTGTGTGCAGTTTTGGGCTCCCCAGTTCAAGAGGGATGTGGAGCTGTTGGACAGAGTCCAGCGCAGGGCTACGAGGATGATCAGGGGCCTGGAACATCTGCCCTGTGAGGAAAGGCTGAGAGAGCTGGGCCTGTTCAGCCTGGAGAAGAGAAGGCTGAGAGGAGACCTGAGCAGTGTCTATAAGTACCTCAAGGGAGGCAGTGAGGAGGATGGGGCTGGCCTCTTCTCGGTGGTGGCCACTGATAGGACTAGAGGAAATGGCCACAGACTGAAACACCAAAAGTTCCATAGGAACTTAAGGAAAAATTTCTTGACAGTGAGGGTGACAGAGCCCTTGCACAGGCTGCCCAGGCAGGTTGTGGAGTCTCCTTCTCTGGAGATCTTCCAAACCCGCTTGGATGCAATTCTGTGCCACATGCTATAGGTGACCCTGCATGTGCAGGGGGGTTGGACTAGATGATCTCTAGAGGTCCCTTCCAACCTTAAGGATTCTATGATTCTGTGATACAGAGAAGCCGTCGTGAGTAGCAGCCATCAGCCCTACAATCATAAATGGTCATTACCAACCAATAGGACCAAATCCCATAAATGTAGAGATCAGATATATAAGTTATGACTAAACAAAAAACACACAATTCAAGCAACATATTGGAATTACTCACTTTGTAATGGTCAGAGGAAAGGAAAGAATTTTAATTAAACCTACTGTAAATTAGAATGAATAAATTCCAGCTTAAGGCAGAAACATCTGCTAGATATTAAAACACACTGCTTACTACCCAAAATTCTGAAACTACAAATCAATGTCCCAGAAAAACAAAAAAACAAATCATAGGCTGAAAAAGCAAACACTGATTTTGTCTAAAAAAATTGAAAAACAAACAAACCATCACCACCATCACCAACAAAAAACACACACAAAGCTGTTAAAAATATACCTAATTATCTATTAGGCCTGATAAAGTGGGATGGGATATTTCCAAGAGAGAAAGGAAGGAAGGAAGGAAGGAAGGAAGGAAGGAAGGAAGGAAGGAAGGAAGAAAAGCCTCTTGACCAGATTCATATTGCAGTTGGAAAAATCAGAGTTGGAAAAATAATTATACTGAAGATTCTGTTCAAAAGTGATGAAAATTTCCTATTTGAAAGCTGGAAGACAACTAAGGGTTGCAAAACACCCCTGTTAAGGAGCAAAAGAGTATTACTTTCTGGTAACATCCGAGCTCATCTGAATCCAGTGGATCAAGAGATGACCAAATATATACAGAAGCATGAAGAACTGTCTAATGACTTAATTGACCAGATTTCTGACAGAAATAATGGAAGGCTCTAGCACACATGCAGACATCTATACTGGAATTCAGCTACCTGCACACAAGAGTCCACAGCCAGCCAAGAAATCTGCACTGTCTAGCAGATTCAGCACAGGAGATCTACAGGACCTACAGCAGACCTGCATGTTCTGTTTTGGTAGGCCAGATTGGATTGTCCATGTGATCTAAAGTAAACACCTGATGTTTATCTCAGCTTACGTAACTGACTCCCACCTCGGTGTTGTAGTTACTTAACTACCAACAACCAAAGGTGCATGTTGAATCCCTTCTCCAATGTCTATTGGATTAAGTCAAAACTTGTAATAAGCCAAATTCTGATGCAGGGCTGTATGTACTTGCTGCCACCACAGTCCAGCTGGGTGAAAAAGCTCAAAGCAGAGACAGATTTTCAAATATAAACCAAATTATCAATAGAAGCAGGAAGACACAAGGTCCTATGTATACAATCCTCTGTAAGGAGGGACTGTGTGAACACGAAAGCCCAGAAGAGGCTGGCATAAAGCAAAACACTGTACTCCAATATTTAAAAATCCCTCTATGTGGCAGTGATATCATTTCAATTAATAGCTTTTAGCAAACAGCCAAACATTGCACATATATACTCAGAAGAAAAGAAAAACTAAAGGCAGCAAAGCTAACTTTGTATTAGCAAACAGTTGCCACATTATTAATTGAGAGTAATAATAAATAAAGATTGCTATCCCAAACGTGTTTTTATTGCCTTATCGTTATGAAACTGTGTCCAATTATTGTTTGAAGGGTTTTCTTTTACTTGTTGGAAACGCTTACGTTGGAGTCATGCCAGAAAGTATTTATGGAACTGCAGAAAAAAAAAAAAAAAAGAAAGAAGAAAAAAAAGAAAATTAATTTCCTTTCCTGCCTTTGGGCTAAATTGATGGGATTTGCCTTTTATTGATGGGCAGTACAATCTGTTCTATTATTAAAGTGTTCCTGAATTAGCAAGCCCAATTAGAATGTGCTGGTTCTTAAGATTTGTTTTGTCTAGTGTAAAATGCATCTGTGTGGATTTTTACCAAAAGATCAGTAATTTTATTGACAATACTAGAACTGTGAAGGTTAGAAATAGAAAGAAATTATATAACCTAATTAAGCTGGTTCATAAGTTTACATACATTAACTAGGACTGTGGTCAGTCTACCTTCATATGAATTATTTGCTGAGTTAGAAAATACTCTATAAGCTAGCAGGATACAGGCAGGAAGTTTTTCCGGCTATTTTTGTCTGCATCATGTCATCTCATTTCTTTGCTTTCATGCCCTGTTGACAGCCATTAAGTAAAACACAAAGGTGTGGAATATTAATATAATGCAATCAGCATGTGTTTCATACATTACTGAAACTTTGCCATTACCCTTGGCAAAATGAAATGTTTGCAGCTCAAGTGTTGCATGCTGGTGATCTTACATGTCATGGGATGAGAAGCATGAAGCTAAACAGCTTTGCCGTGCTATACTTGTTTTGTAAATCCTCACTATTTAGTGATGTTCTTTACAGTGTGTAGTAGCATAGTAGTAGAGAATTTTTATTAACAAGACTGTTTAGATTAATGCTTGGTACTAAGCATATGGATAGTACAACAATTTGTACAAAATAAACATGATTGCGTGTTTGCTCATGGAATAGTTTATGTTACTGCTTAAAAAGTTCTGCTGAGTCAATCTAGTTCAGATAAATCTGTTCATTAAATCTCCTTTTGTCTATCATTTTCTCATTATCTAAGTGCAGAAACCCTATCATTAAAAACCTAGCAGCTAACGTATCCTCTGTCATATATTTATACTGATGGATTTTATAGTTGGAGCAGTGATTCACCTGCATATTGACTTACAATAGATTTTGTATTCTGCAGGGTTCAGCTTTACTGAAGACTATAATAGCATTATGTGCAAATTTACTATTACACTTATCCTTAACCTACTGTCTTTACCTTCCTTCATCATCTGAAGGCATAATTCAGCACTTTCCAATTGAAATTATCTTCCATTTTAATCATACAAGTATAATTCAATTCACTCTATTTCTAATAATAATAAATAACATAAAAATATAAACTCGATAAATGTAAACATCCTGACATCTAACACTGGTACAGAGAAAAATGAGAAACTGGAAGACAGAATCAGGAAGTAATGCCTTCTGCATGGCTGCAAACTCCTGCCCATCTCTTGTTTGCTTTGTCACACTGCCTTGAGATTTCCCAGTCAGAGACACTCAAGGATTTTTATTATATCATCCCTCTTCCCAACTGGCTTTTTAAAAAATCCATTATGATTATAATATTTGAGCAGTGTAGTTTCTTAAGCACTTAAAATTTTCCCTGTATCCCATACACAGGCTAAAATGCTGCATCTGTTCAGCCACTTTATCTTGGACAGAGCCAAGTTCTTACCCGCTGATCACTTGCACCACCTATATCTATCTCCCAAACTTGCCCCAGGATGAATTAAGCAAACAGAAGCAGAAAGTGCACCAATGATTATGCACCTGATATCTGAGGCAGGGCCTGCTCCAACTATGTGTTGCTCCACCCACAAACCCAAGTTCAAGCATGAGTGTCAAACATAGCCCAGATCACCCCTTGGTCCTGTCCGTCTATGGAAAGTGTCAACTTCCACTTCAAATGTTCAATCCACAGTCTTAGATGAGCTTTTGTTCCACACAGTCGGGCTGTAGATGATATTGTCTGGGCAGATTCTCCATGTTTGTCCAGTGAGCTGTTTGCCTAGAACCACAAATAATGTTTATTCATACAGGTAATGAAAAGAAGTTCAGATAAAATAATACAGATTTATAACACAGATATCCAGAAACAGCCATCTGTCACAGACAGCTCCTGGTAGCTATATGAATGGATTTAAACCTGAGTATCTGCTATGTCTTCATTTTGCTGTACTATCACAAAGACATCCTCTAACACAGGTGCTTCATGACGTTAGCCATATCCATTGGGAAACCAAAATGTTTAAAGCGGCCTTTAACAAAATGCAGGGACATGGTTAGCTGCTTTCTACTGAATGCTAAATTTCCTTTGAGAATATTTTTATGAAATTATATCAGAACAAAGGTCTTCTCTTTTAATGATATAAACATTCAGAATCCTTCAGGATCTCTTTCTAGAGGGACTTTCCTGACATCCAGGAAAATAAATTAAAAGGGGGAAAAAAAAAAAAAAAAAAAAACAGTTTACAAAATTTCCTGTGATAGTTCAGCAAAATATAGCCTAAGATTGTTTTGCTGTTTGATTCACAATGTTATACCTGAGTGTCTTCACAAATAATGATTCTGCCATAGATTACACGAGTGAGACACAGAATATCTCCTTACACAAGAAGAATGGGCAAAGAAAGTATAATAGAAAAGAGTTAAAACAGAAAGAAACACAACTCTTGGGCTTTGTGTAGGTATTGTGCTTTGCAATCAGAAGGGTAGCATAAACTAGTCTTGCTCTTACACACTCTCTGAAGTTGCCTTCTCAGAAAAAAAAGAAGTAGACAATTTAATGTAATGCTCTAAATCAGCCCTCAAACAATGGAGTTCCATTCTCCATACAGTGTCTTCAAAGTACTATAGGAACATATGGGTAGAAGAAAATGCATTCTTTTTCTTCAGTCTACTTAATGTACAATTAACAGTCTAATGCTAAAATTTATTCCTGTCCTTCCAAAACTTGCAATTAAAAAAAATCCATCTGGCAAGAAAAGCATTTTATCCCCCCAAAACCGTTTTGAGCAAGTGTTATCAGTCATCAAGTTGAAAGCATTTCACTAAGACTATTCATATTCAATAAATTCCAAGGAGTTTGATGGCAAACATTTCTGGATTTTAAGTCTCTGGACAGTGTTTATATTTCTATTTCAAAGATGGACTGAAAGGGCAGTAATTTTCCCCCTTCCACTTGAATGAAAGACTCTGAGTAACAGAAGTCCTTCTCTTCCTTTATAATAAAAAAGCCCCAGTCCAGATGCAGCTGGAAAACGGTGCTGGAAAAAAAAAAAATTAGAAGAAATACCACAGGTCAAAGTCCTGGACTCTGTCAGAATCCCATCTTTCATTTTCTGTTCCAAGTTACATGACCATTGTTATTGTGCTAAGGAAAAGTGTAAAATTTTGAATCAAAAAGCAATGGAGATTTTACAGGTAGTTTGAAACAGTAGCTCAGAAAAGCAATATATGCTGTGCTGGTTGTCTGGACAGCTCCATCTTTGCAGGATCTTTGTGTTGGAGAGAGAAACCGAGTACATTCTGAAGACAGACTTCCCAAATGTTCACAGATAAGCCTCTGACTCATTTATATATTTAATTTTCCTATTTCTACAAGCACCTGTCATCCCGACAGATAAGTGCTCTAATTACAGAAAATTAAAACACAAAACAAGATCCAAGCAAAAACAGTTAATCAAATGCTAAACAAAATACAAAGGTCTTGCCTCCTGCCTTGAATTCAGTCAAACTAATCATTGATTAGAGCCATAGCAAAACATAAACTATTCTACTTTATTGCCACTTGCTTACTCGCTAACAAGGCAGTTCTTAGCAATTTTAAAATTTCAAGTTCCTACTCCTAGGAATGGGGTGCAGTGGGCAATAAAAAGTAATTTTCAAAGTACCATTATCTCTACTAATTTATTAAAGGTACTTTTGAATAGGCTTCTTTATTTCCCTTTCCATTTTTTAGCCAGCTTTCCTAAAACAATGAGGCTTACATAATTAGAAGACTGTGTTTTGGGGGAGATGAGAGAAAACTGATGTGTCTTTGGGTAGGCCAGATATTGAACCTAGTAGTTTCCAAATAAATTTAACATCATCTTCACATTGAGAACTACACTGAGAACTTCTCTGGGTCTGGGAGAGACTACTGTGGAAACTTGTATGTTGCTAAATAATTCAATAAGCTCACATAGACAATCTTATGCCCCAGAGATAGGAAAAGCTTTAATCAAAATTCACAATTCCAGCACAAAAGTCTGTAGAGAAATTCATTCATTCTAATACCCATGAAACACTTCATACATTACTGTTCTTTTGTTTCACAGAATCACAGAATTGTTCAGAACTGCTGGAGGCTAATCTCTTACTCAAAGCTGGGCCAAAGCTGTTCCATGTGAGTAACCTGCAGAAGAAATTGGGCTGCATATGCCTCTTTAAACATGGGAAATGAAGTTAGAGCTGAAATTCACCTGAAGTTTATAATAAAAAATATGTTCTATATGTGATATGCAAAACTAGAAAGTTCTGGTGTAGCATGTTGCAATTTGAAAACAACCATTGATAACTCGTTCTGAAAATTTGATTGTGAAATGTATTTGTATGCTTATTAAATATACTGCTGAGGCAATCTGTGTTGAACATAAATTCATGGCATGCTGTTACAACCACCATTAAAATAGCATTAAAATATAAGGCATCTGTAGTGCATGTCAGTTAATAGAACAAACAATGAAAAATCTGCCTCATGCAGTTTAACATTCGTGAAGTGATAATGAACAGCATGTTATAAACTAGTAAATTCTGAAACTATAGTAAAAACATTTAAATATCAGCAACTTTCAACAATTGGAACACTGTTTGGATTCTAATATTTTATTAGAAAAAAAAATCAATAGATAATGACCAACAGATAAAGTAGATGCTAAATTTTTCTTTACTGACTTGTAGATCTCTTTAAAGATTAGTACAAATGTAAAAAATCTCAGATGTCTTAAAACAGGTCTGCCATTAAAATGATCTTCTGTAACACAGAGCTCACTGTCAAATTTATTTTCATCCCCTGAATGTATTAACCTGCCCAAATCATTATAACATTCATATTTTAGTCTACTGTGGTCATAATTCTTACTTTTTAGGATTTTATATAAATAATTTCCTAAATTCCAAAATTAAGGTATGTATCTTAGAAGCAAGTCTGAAAATTAGCACACATTCCATAATCTATACACACATATTAGCATAAATGGATTTCCCTTCCTTTACTTCAAAATAGAAATAGTACTGTTTTTTAATTTCTTCCTCATATTTAATATGGCTTTAGTCTTCAGACATCTCATATTTAGAGTTTACCATACAATCTTGGAAAGATTTTGTGGATAAATGAATTAAAATAAAATGGACTGCATTTAGGGAAACAAAAAGAAATCTCACGATATCAGGCTATAACACAATAAAGGTTCTACTAAATTTGTCCTCAAATGCACTGAGGTGTTTTATTTCCTAGTCATTAGTTTAGACTCTGTGAATAGAAAATAAGCTCATGTGGCTCTATTTTATTCAGTGTAGTTGCACAAGAATGAGTGAGAGAAGAATTTAAAAATAATGGGATTGAACAACTGGTCTATAACTTGAATTTAACTAACAAATCTTCTAACAATATTGCTCATCTGTTACAGCAGATAGACCTATATTTTTGTTTAACCAATCAAGAGCTTGGTCCTGAAAGTATTCATATTTAGCATATCACTAGTATGGTCTGTTTTATTTCTGTGTCTTTCTTAACTTGATTCCTCATATATGCTGCCATCTACAAGACCTATCTGCACAAATATACCATTGCACAGTATCCAGAAGGGAAAAAATACATTTTTGCTATCCAGAGATTGCTTATACTTGCAAAATCTTCGTGCCTGTGTCCACAGAATAGCAAAGTCTTCTCTTGAATATAAAATAATGTCGTCTCTTTAAAGAATGAGTGTTTTCCCATAGCACTCTCACTTTCTGTTTATTTCTTTCTTAGAAAATAGGCTCAGGCAGGATGGGGAACTAGTAATAGTTTTACCAGTTGAGGATATGTTCCATAAAGTTGTTGTAGTCTGTAATGCTTTGTAAAGGCTTATTATCTCGCTCGCTCTTTTTTTTTTTTTTTTTTTTAATAGATATTAGATTTCTCCCAAAAATGGACAGAAAAACACAGAACCACACAATTTACTGTGAATATTGATGGGAAAGAGGGAAGGGGTTTTTCACTTGGTGCTTAGATAGGCTTAACACAATGACACATACAATTTTGTCAGAAATTCATGGTGCTTGAGCTGTTTTGCTTAAAAGGATTTCTGTGCAGCCATAGCTGCTCATAGCTCTGAAATTATCTATCCTAATTTCACTGCTTCACACATCGTGGGGAGAGAGTCAACTTGATGAGCTGTGGTGAGGCAGTCTTGAGCTGCTTTCTACAACTCCGTGGCAAGGAAACCCAGTGCTGCAAGCCAAGCGAATCAGAGGGACAGCCAGTAAGCGGGGAAACCCAGTGCATAACTTTTTGTAGCTCTGTACATTCAGAAAGCAAAACTGATGACTGAGAAGAGATTTTCTCACAGACACTGTGGAGACAGTAATTGTCCTGTGACTAGCCTTGATGTCTGCAGAAGCTCATTAGCTGCTAAATGCTCTTTGCTTATAAAGAGTAATGAGACTTTTTTTTTGCATGATAGTCTTTATTTGTTCTGTTGTGTAGCCTGTTACCTATAGGTTAAGTTGGCTTCTGGGCAAAAACTGTCCCTGGTACCTCTCAGTGTCTTCTCAGAGCTGATACCACTTACAAAAAAAAGTCATTTTGCACCAGAAAGTAGTTTGTACATTAGAAACAAACACAATATTAAAACTCATTGATACAGAAACACTGAATTGTAGCAACTGCAAATTATATATCAAATACTTTTCAGCCAATCATGTGCTATTTCAGTATATATTTTTCTTTCTTTTAATTTTTTTAAACGGTACACATTTTGATTATCTACCCTACATGATGAATTAAGAATGTCAACTATTTAAAACCTCCAAAATAATCATTTATTTTAGCATTTCAAGGGAAAATAGTAAAAGTAGACGTGTTTTCTATTACATATGACAATATACCTTCTGTTGCACAGCAAAAAAAAAAGACGGACTCAGATTTTTTTGCCATTTACAAGCAAAAGTATCCAGTTTCTGTTATTAAAGGAAAAGGATGAAAAGAGATTTTTTCAGCTTGCCAGCCTGAGGATAGTAAATATGAAAGGGCAACACTGAAATCACTTTCTTATAAAAAAGTGGTACAACACTCCCTAAGAATGGAAATCAGCAAAGGCCAGAAGAGTGATTCCACTCCAGTGGTTTCCCTGAATACATAACAGTGTCTGTATAAAAATTTAAATCTTTAGTGAGTTCAGAAATGGTTCTTGTTGTTTATTTAGCTAGGAACATAGTCTGGAAGGTGCTGTCCTAAGCCAGAGTGAAGTACTCTGTGACCTGTGGCAACTGGCTTCTACGATGACTCCCTCACATACCTCAGACCAGGGAGTATCTCTCCCACCAGCAATAAACCAAAGCCCTGTCACATAAGAGCGAAAGCCAACATTGAAATGTGGCCTAGAAAGGCACTAGGAGAGGCTAAAAGCCATCAGCTTCACACCAAGATCCTCTGAGGACCATAGCAGCTATATTGCTGCAGGTCAGCAATACAAATTATGAAGATAAAAGGACTGGAGTATCTGTCATATGAGGAAAGACTGCAGGAGCTGGGACTGTTCAACCTGGAGAAAGGAAGATTGAGGGGAGATCTTATCAATGTGTATAGGTACCTAAAGGGAGGATGTAAAGAGGATGGTGCCAGACTATTTTCAGTAATACCCAGCAATCAGACAAGAGGTAACAGAAGCACAACAAAAACACAGGCAGTTCTTCTGAGCATAAGGAGGAACTTCTTTCTCTGATTTGACTGAGCGCTAGAACAGGTTGCCCAGAAAGGTGGTGGAATCTCCTTTCCTGGAGATATTCAAAACCCACCTGGACAAAATCCTAGGCAGCATGGTGGCCTGGGTAACACACTTGGTGTTTGGACCAGATAATTTCCAAAGGTTCCTTCCAACCTCCACCATTCTCTGGTTCTGTGAAAGCTAACCTCTACCAAAAGAAGTCCTGCAGGCTTGAAAGATCAGTTCTGGGAGAAAACCCCACTGTCACCCTTGGATCAGCTTAAAGCCCAAGCAACTGGCAATGGACTATCTGGAAGCAGGATAGTATTTAATCAAGGTTAAGTAGTTCTTATTTAACTTTTCAGCAAAAGACAAGAATAGGTAATACAAGTTGGTGGGAAAAGAACTCTTTTCACCAGCTGCCTCTTTTAAAAAGCAGTAGTATATTATCAATGCAACAGTGTACTCCAGATTGTGGTCAGACTTTTCAGAGGCATAAATACAGTGTTCAAAATCTGTGTTAGGGTTAAACTACTTCTCAGCACTCTTCAGGTTTATTTCTGTAAATGTTCTTAAATTTAAAATCAAGGAACGAATCTTTGAGCAGTGAAATTTCTAAAAGTACACAACAGCTGAAACTATTAAATAAGAGCAATTACTTTCAGAAGGCTATTTCATGCTCCATGTTGAAGTCCATGGAACTCAGTCTGTTTTCTAGCTTTTCAATTTTTCACACCAGAAATAAATAAAAAATAAAAGCAAATGCTAGAACAGTTTGTATTTGTTAATAATTTGTTTGGCTTTCTCAGCACAAAAGGACAAGATGATTGAATAGAGATGAGAAATAATTTCTTTTAATCTTTCATAGGTTCTCATCAGGGCAAATGATGACAGTAGGTCAGCAGGGAGAGGCTTAATTGCTCTTATTAGTTACAGACTTTTTTTTTTAAGCCCCATGTGTTCTATGTGGCAGCTGCCACAGAGAACAAAATTTATTTTAAAAACAATCGAGAAGAATAAAAAGAGTGATTTAGGTCTCCATAAAAATGGCACAATATCAGGCCTCAGAAAATTATGAAGAACAAAGATAATATGAATTTATCATTGTCAGAAAACTGTATTGGTTATTTATGGCCTTAATGTCCTAGCTTAACTTAAAGTTGTTACTTAAAGAAATCTTGATTGAGGCAATAAAGCAGCTTCATACATTTGTTAACAAGGAGATTTACACTGTTGATGTAGCCTTAAACAGAAAAGCTATACATTATTTTGTAGTGCCTAACATGAAAGAGAAAAAAAAGGAGCCAAACACTTTCGTATGAATCTTACAGGAAAGTTAATGACCTGACAGGGTTTAATGATATGTCTGTATGGATACTACATCAGACTAAAACCAAAACCATTTATTGACTTCTATGCTATCATTCTTATAAAAACCCCTGTTACTGAGTCCAAAATAGGATGCCACAAATGAAGAAAATGTACCTTCATTCACGTTTCACATATTCATGCACAAAGCCATAGCTCCATCTTTAAGCGCAGTGTGAATATAATGAAGGTCTTCCTTCTTTGTCTAGGCAATTTCTTCTTCATCTGTCTTGTCAGTGCTTTTCAGGCCATTCATTAGTGCTTTGAGTGCATTCAGTACAAAAATGCTGCGGTGCTTGAATCAGCAGTTTTTGTCTCAACAGAGAAAAAGTGAGAGAAGTGTTGCTCCTTGTTCTGAATACTGGCTTACAAGTTTCATGAATCATTGATTTCTTTTCATTGAGCCTAGGAAACCTTGATATAATGTTGAGTTGTACAAGGAATACATGGTATCTGGAGGAATGCTTCATACATGTTTCATTTTTTACCAGTCCACTGGGATGTCTTGCAACGGTTTTCTATTACCATTCATGAAACCCAAATTTCCTTTTAGAGATTAATCTGAAAAAAGGTCAGTTGAATATATTCTAATAGCTACAACTGCTGTACACAGGCAGTTTTCTTGTAAAGAGATTGCCAACTTATTTTCAACCTAAAAGCTTAATTTGATAGCAAAGAGTGATACAAAGGTATCTTTAGTTCTTACCAGGCTAACCTTTACATAACGCACAGGCATCCAGACTCTGCAAACCGAATCTATTTTTGGAACAACTGACAAGCATTGTACCTCTTTGTTCTTACAGCATTCTCTGATAGTCTGAGTCTATAAAACAGAATAATTTGTGGAGCGATTTATGAATCCTAAATCAACCAGCAATATTATTGTTATCTTACAATGAAGTCATTAAAGTAAACTCAGCAAGTTATTAGAGATTGAAATATTACCAATAAATATATTTTAATGAATATTTTTATGAGATGTAGTTTGTGAATATTTATGAAACCAGAAAATGTTTCTCAATGCAAATTGTATAGTCTGGAAAGGGAAAAGTCAGGTAATATATTAATTCAATCAATTGCTTAAACTGCACACCCTAAATCCAAACTGAAGAATATTTAACATATTTCTATATTAACATGTTGAAAAATCTTTGTATAATTCAAATCTAGACAGATTTTAAAAGATGTTTTAACTTGGATTCTCATAAACACCAGAGGTTATCAAAAAAGCTGCATGATGAAGATGTCTGTATTTATTAATGAGAGGTTAGAAAAAAAAAAATAGGAGGAAATATAGATCTCCAGGAATGGCTCGGAAGATTCGTTTTCACACACACGACTCTAAAGTTGGATAGAGTGGCATAATCGAGCCGAAAACCCTGCCCTGTTCCTAAAGGCAGCTCCGTAGGCATCCATTCTTATCGAGATCTGTAGGGCTGAAAAAATGTCCTGAAGAAAACCTAAACAAGAATTGGTCAAGAGTGGTTTCAGGTAAATTGCAGGCTCCTTATATTTTTGTTTTGCAATAGTCTTTTCATTGTTTTTGTCAGGAGCTGAAAGCTATCTTCATAGCTTTATTTCTCTTTTGAGCTTTTCTAGTGGTTAAAATAAATGCAGATATACCTGAGAAGAGAAGAAGTATTTTTAGTTTCTTGGAAAAAAAAATTTATATCAAACCACGCTATACCAAAAAAAAGCAGGCTTCTCAAAGTCAGTTTGAGAAGATAAGGTATTCCTCAGGCTCCTAATTTTTGTTTTATGAACAATAATAAGGGATGTTTTCAGTAAAACACTGACTAAAAGGGAATAATATTGGCAACAATCTCTGCAGGTTCTTTTTTTCCTCTCCCTGTTTGATTAGCTCTAAAAAAACCAAACTAACAACAAAAAAAAAGAATTTAGGAAATTTATAAACAAATGGCAGTAGTTATGCAGCAGGTAGACCAGAAGCAGAGTATTAAATATTGGCAGTGTGGTAGTATCCTTTCAGGTTCTTCACCAAAAGGGAAAAAACACATCTTGCAGAAACACGAGAGGAAGTTTTAACCTAGTTTAATCAACAGAACCTTGAATAATGCCAGATTACAGCGAAAAGGGATTATAGAAAATTATGGGAAGCTAGAGGGAAGTGTTTTAAAATAAAAAAATTACTGCAATAAAGATCTTTGATACACCTTTTCTCACATGATCTGATCCTCAGGTCATCTGAGTGTAAAGAAAAACCTGTATCTTAGCAAAGCTTCTCAAAGCTTTTCTCTTTAAAGCAGAGATTCATATTCCTTTATTATCTCCCTTTATTTGCAGAGTAAAATGATCACCCAACATGAATTTCTCCAAAAGATTTTTCTGATGTATATAGAAGACCAGTTAAGGCCTTGAGGTCTTGTGACAGATGATAGCATGCATTTTTCATTTACTTGCTCTTAGGATTTCTTTGCACAGTGCTCTTTGTGTTTGGAATCATCTTTGCAAAAGATGCCAGTTTCTTGGGGCTGACAGCTAAAAAGATGTGAAGTGAATGGAAATGTGCCTGATGTTAGAGGGTTTTTGAGGAAGGAAGGGTTTCTAAAAGTGAAGTTTTAAATTGTGGTGCAATATGATAACCTACAGCTAGCCTCTTGCAGTAAGGTAGACTCCAAAATTATAACTGTTTGTGAATTCTGTTACCATTTCAAATGATGATGCTGCTTTAAGGTCTCACAGCAAAATTAAAACTTCCCTTCAGTTCCTTTTGTTTTAAAATACTTTTGTTTTAAAGTATGTGTTGAAAGGGTTTATTTCAGCTCTACATCTAATGATAAAATTTGTATGGATAAATTAACAAAGGAAATAGATTTTCTATTGATGAAAATCCAGGTAACAACATATTTTCATGATTTAATACTTTTAATCTTCTCAGACAGATAATATTTTTTTCTATAACATAACACTAGAAATTCAGAAATACATAAATGAACAGATATTTCTGTTTTTTAATGATGGTTGTTTTGGTTTTCAGGGAAAAAGTAATATCTAGGCCATAGTAATTTTTTCCTTTGCTGGGTACATTAGCTATTAGCTGTGGATACTGTACGGCACTTGAGAAGGCAAAAGTATCTAATAATAATAGGATGATCCCATCCTGGCTGACTGCCAGAAAAGGTGGCATAGCTGGCAGCGGTGATGGATGGCCTAGTAATGAAGATGAAGGAGGCTTAGCAGGAGTGAACAGAGAGAGAGAGAACAAAACACGGGATGTAAGAAGAAGAGACAAAAGGGGGAGAATGCATCTGAAGGGACAGGAGGACAATATTCAAAGGAGTATGTGAAAAAGATAACATTTCATTTTCCACAAATCAAAGAATAGAAGAGAGAAATGCAGTCTTAGGAAATTGCCATGATTTTTTAATTAGTTTCACTGAGAAAAAAATAAAGAAGACTATAATCAGGGAATTTAAATTAGCAATTGAAGACAATCCTCTAATGAGGAATAGAAGTAGGGTTCACGAATGATAAATCATGTCTTACAGACACACACTCATTCTTTTGATAGCCCTAAAAAGAAAAAAAAAATGTATACCAAGTATATATATGTTAGCAAGATACTGCAACTAGCTTTGTCATATGAGCTGCTCTGGTATAGGAAGCCATAAAGTTCTATTAGATCAGCATTTTGCCCCAGGCTAACTTCCCCCAAGAGAAGGTTTGTGTATATAGTATAGTCTGAAAGGAGTCAAGGAATTTCATTCTGTCTCCCCCAGCTCCTGTCCCCTGACTGATGTATCACACATGTTTATATCACATCATTCTGTCTTTACCATGTTTTTTTTCACCCCTATGTAGGAGAAAGGGGTCCACCTCTGAGTCACTATTATAAACTGTATTATTATAAACACTCTGTGTGTATACTACACTCTGGTTTTCTCCACACTCATCACCACAGAGCTCATTTCATCTGTAGGCTGAATGAGTAAGCTGCAAAACATCGCAAGCTTTGCCCATGCTTAATTTTTCATAGTACTTTTCGACTAGAGCCAAAACTAGTGCCTTCCTGGATGCAGAAGGTCTTTCCTGTGACATGGTGGGATGATGGATGGACGTAGCTGCTATTCCATTCTGCAGCTCCAGAAGCAGTGAGGCTGAGCATGTGTTCACAGAAGCAGATATGCTCAGTTCGCACAATACACATGGGACACTACACAGTTGACAGCACAGGTGTTCTTGCGTGAGCACCAGCAGCACTCACCTGGACAAGGACAGCCAGTCCAAAAGCCAAGCTCTGTATCTGGTCACCATTTCTGACCTTGGGCCTTTGCTTTCACTCACTAGCTGGCCCAGCATGAACTTCCATGTTGAATTGCACATACACACACAAAACATACACACACATGAGACTGAAGTAAAACTGCAAGGTCGCTCCAGCTGGCCCACAGAACTATGGGCTGCTCTAGACTCCATCTTCTATCACTGAAAAGAGGTGCTTTTCCTCTGACTGGAAATTAAAGGGAGAGAAAGAAAGTTGTATTGAGGTATGGTTATATGTTCTGTACTCTGAACTGTAACAATAAAGCAAGAGAGAGGTGACTGTATTGCTGCGTACTGAACTCTTCTGTATTATCTCATGCTTATGTCTGTTTCCATATATTTTCATAGTCACATACTTTGTTTCAGTCCAGCCTACGACTAAGGAATGAGACCTTCAGTAAGTAATGTATTACCTGAGAATCATATCGGCTCAGAGACAAGGATTATTTATGCACTTGCAATGAAAGGTTTTTCTTCATGGTATATTTGCTGTAGTTTGTCAAGGCCTCATTACCTGACATTCCTCTTACTCTTGACTGTCCATACATTTCATTTCACACTGCTTTTCTTTTCTATCTCTGCATTGTATTTTTGCCTGGCGAGATCACTCTCTGAGACTGTGCTCATTGTTTGGATAAGAGTGTGAAAGCTTTTGGCAAATAAGATTAGTAGGGCTCGGTGGGAGACAAGTGTGTGCTTGAACATGCTGTATTATTTAGAAGTCTCATTTTTAGATACATCCTGTCTCATCAGTTCTGTAACAGAAGACTGTATAGATGTATCAGCTTTTGAAAAATGAAAGGTGACAAAAATCCCTATACATTTTTCTGCACTATGTACTGTACAGGCGAAAAAAATAATCCTTTTGAATATTTTTTTTATCAATAAACAGTATGATGAAGCAGTGTAATTTTTCCTCCACAGATAGCAATAAAAAGAAATATTCCATATAATGGCTTACTATCTTTATTTATTTATTTATTTTAGGGCCTTCACTAAGCCACTTAAGTTAGAAGCCAGCTTACCCTAGATGCCTAAATAGTGTGTTGAGAAATTACAGAAACCTGTAGTGAAAAAAGTGATTCTTATCTCCTAAGATATATACCTTAAAATGAGCTTGAATTGGATCACATTTCTGTTTCTCCAGACTGATTTTTAGGAAGACCAGGAAATTATGTTGACCAATGCAAGATACAGAGAAATGTAGAGATTTTCAGTCAAGCACCCTATTAAGCTCTGTCAAGGTATCTCTTAAGATGAGATGGAAATTAGGTTGCTTATACATGGCCATAAGCTATTTTCCTTTTCCTTCATTGAATGCACAGAGTGAATCTCCTCTGTTACAAAAACAGTATTAGGTGGTGGAGAAAGCTGTTGATTGTAGAGTTGTTTGTTACTGAATTTAGAAAGAGTGTACTGAGTGACTAATGTGATTGCAAGAAGAGAGAAAAGGTCACATCAGTTAAAGCAAATGAATGATTCTCTGGAAAATTCCTATGTCAAGTCATTTAATCCATACCTTTCACAGATGGTCATTATTATGTGCTTCCTAGTTTTTGAATGCTCAGCTTGATGACCTGATATCTAATTGATGGACATGCTGCTCAGTCACAGTAACAAATGGGAACGAGTGAGAGATTAGTTTTGTACATAAAAAGCATTCTGAAAATAGCAGGTGCTAGAAATCTCAAATTAGGGAGCTAATCTTGCAGAACTCTTTCACACTTTTCTGTTCATAACTTCCAGTGACAAAATGGAGGTCCTTCCTTGACAGAAAAATTATGATGATACATTAAAGGTTTTAATTTTCAAATACAATAGTGATGAGTGCTGAAGAAAAGAGTCCAGGAGACAATTTTGTTAAAGTACAATCGAAGAAAGGAAAGAAAGAGAGGGTAGAAAAAATGGACATGTTTCTTTAAATACAGCATATGATCATATGATTAAAGCTTTTTCATAGTACATAAGCATCCTTATATAAAGACCATCTAGCTTTTGACTTTGTTAGCTCAGTTGTTTTGAAAAGTCTAATCTAAGTACTAGAGATGGATTTTTATGTATAACATATTTTGAAGTGAGAAGATGAAATTCTCAAATGTAATCTGACATAAAAGTTATCTAGATTCCTAAATATTTGGTCTGAAGAGCCATCAAATCTCATTGGATTGCACATAGTGAATGCTTAAGTTCTTGAAAACCAAGACACATGCATAAGAGGCTGAACATGAATTTTAAGATCTTGTAGTAGACCTCGATCATCATATGTAAATATACAAAAAAAAAAAAAAAAAAAACCTACATACTTACAAAATGCCACATCTATCCTTACACCTCATTTTTGCAATTTTCTATAAATATTTCAACACCAGCTATATCTTGAACTCAAATACTTTAGTTATTTTCTCTGAGGTGATATGTTTTACCATGAATTAGACAAAATAAGGTAAAAGAGGGCCTAATTCTCCTCATTTTCACCTTCTCACAAATCAAGGGACTAGAAAATGATCTGATA
The DNA here is from genome assembly GCA_013398735.1 of Nothocercus julius. Classification (NCBI taxonomy): domain Eukaryota; kingdom Metazoa; phylum Chordata; class Aves; order Tinamiformes; family Tinamidae; genus Nothocercus; species Nothocercus julius. Next base: position 8,842,905 of record VZSV01000019.1, on the reverse strand, counting down.
CTACCCTTTACAGATCTGATATTTCACAGACAGAAATGTTTCCATGAAATTAGCAGTTAAATGTAATTCCTTCACAGTTTCTCTGTCGCTGCCTCTGTTTCTCTTTATATATACAGATTATCCATCTCTCTCACACACAGTCTATGTATATATTTTTAATATATAACAGCAGATCACACAGAAATCACAGAGAAGGGTTGAGATTGGAAGGGACCTCTAGAGATCATCTAGTCCAACTCTCCTGCTCAAGAAGGGACACCTAGAGCCCGTGGCACGGTGTCGCATCCACGCAGGTTTGGAAGTTCTCCAGGGAAGGAGACTCCACAACCTCTCTGGGCAGCCTGTTCTAGGGCTCTGTCACCCTCACAGGAAAGAAGTTCTTCCTCCCATGGAGATGGAACTTCCTGTGTTTTAATTTATACCCATTACCCCTTGTCCTGTCACTGGCCACCACTGAGAAGAGTTTGGCCCAATCATCTTTACATTCTCCCCTCAGGTATTTAAACATATTGATCAGATCCCCTCTCAATCTTCCCTTCTCTAGGCTAAACAGACCCAGCTCCCTCAGTCTTTTCTCTTAAGATAGATGCTCCTGTCCCTTAATCATCTTCATGGCACTACGCTGGACCCACTCGAGAAGAAGTTCCACAACCCTTTTGTGCTGGGCAGCCCAGAGCTGCACACAATACTCCAGGAGCAGCCTCAGCACAGCTGAGCAGAGGGGCAGGATCCCCTCCCTCGACCTGCTGGCAACACCGCTCCTAAAGCAGGCCAGGATCCCGTTGGCTTTCTTGGCCATGAGGGCACATTGCTGCCTCATGGTTAATTTGTTGTCAACCAGGACTCCCAAATCCCTCTCCACGGAGCTGCTTTCCAGCAGGTCAACCCCCAATCTGTCCTGGTGCCTGGGGCTATTCCTCCCCAGGTGCAGGACCCTGCACATGTCCTTGTTGAACTTCATGACGGTCTTCTCTGCCCAACTCTCCAACCTGTCTAGGTCCCTCTGAATGGCAGCACAGCCCTCTGGCCCTCTGTCTGTGTCGGTAACTCCACCCGGTTTGGTATCATCTGTAAACTTGCTCAGGATGCCCACTGCCCCCTCATCCTAGTCATTGATCAACAAGTTGAACAGCACCAGGCCCAGTACTCACCCCTGCGGGACACCACTGGCCACAGGACTCCAACTAGACTCATCCCCATTTATCACGATCCTCTGGGCTCTGCCATCCAGCCAGTTCTCAATCCACCTCACTGTCCACTCATCTAACCCATACTTCCTGAACTTCCCTATGAGAATGTTATGGGAGACAGTGTCAAAAGCCTTGCTGAAGCAAGGTACACAACATCCACATCTTTCCCACTGTTCATCCATCCAGTCATTCCATCTTAGAAGGCTATCAGGTTGGTCAAACAGGACTTCCCCTTGGTGAATCCATGCTGACTACTTCTGATTCACCTTTTTTTCCTTGACATGGCTAGAGATGATCTCTAGGATGAGCAGCTCCATCACCTTTCCAGGGACGGAGGTGAGGATGACTGACCTTGTAGTTTCCTGGGTCCTCCCTCTTCCCCTTTTGAAGACTGGAGCAAAGTTGGCTTTCTTCCAGTCCTCCTGCACCTCTGCTGCTCTCCATGACATCTTGAAGATGATGAAAAGTGGCTGAGCAATATTCCCCACCAGTTCCCTCAGCACTCTTGGGTGCATGCCATCCAGGCTTCTCTATCACATCAGTGTTCTTATATTGGATGAGCTAGAGTAATGTATGTGAACAATATAAAATTCTGCCTCCTAGCTGCCTGGAAGAGACTAATTGATTTGGATGAGTGACTAAAGGCTTGCTATTCTTCTCATATATTCTTACTACTACAAATGTATATTTTTAAAGAAAGCTTGAGGAACTCCGTCCTTTGCTAAAACACAAAATTTTATGGCATCCTTTGGTACCTGGTCTGCACCCCATTTATCCAATACCTCTTTTTCCTTTTGCATTCACCTTTCCAGCCTTCTAAGGGAACAATCTCTGAATTTCACTCAGTGAAGAACCGGGTCATGACTTTTTTAAGTCATCTACAAGGGGCTGGAATCGGGAGAAGACAATCTGAATGGTAAATTTGCATAAAAGCTTTTGAGTCTGATTGTGCATTTATTTGATTCTGCAGGTCAAAATACAAGTATTTTTTTCTGAGTTTTTTTAAAAAAGGTCTCTGACCATTGGGGCACTTGTAATTGCATTCCCAGAAGTAATACTGTGTGGTAGAAACCATTAGCTGACTCAAAACAAAGGGCATACCAAAAGGTATGAGACTGAGTGTCATTCTCATGGAACTGTTGGATTTTGTTTCTTAGGACTTTTCTTCATCTATACAGAGTATATGCGATCATATCAAAGTATCACGCAGGTTATAGCATCTTCAGCTAATCCTTCCATAAGGGCTACTTATTTTGACTTGAAATAAGCAATTCATTTTGAGTTTGAAAAAAAATGAATAAAAATCTGTGCCTTCTTTCCTGCTGTGACTAGTTACCACACCAAGCATCTATTCACAATCCTCTATATTTTACTCTGACATCAAATGGAGACCTTATGTTTAAATTACCTGATTTCCTAGGAAACTTGTTTTATCTCATAATCTGAGTGCTTTCAAATCCCCATGAAAGATCTACAGTTTGTACATTTATATTTCTGAAGAGTCTTGTGACCTTGAGGAAAATATTCATTGCTATGTATTGTACTGCAAATGCAGGCAGCTTCTGAATCCCTTAAATTCTGGAAAAAAAAAAAAAAAAAAAAAGGAATTATCTTTCATCTTTTCTGCAGTAGTACTTGTAAATGCTGTGTATACTTAAATATAATGCAAAAATTTGTTTTTCTAGGTGGCTGAATGTGGTTATCTTAAAGAGAGATCACATCCACTCTGTTCTAGTAAAACAAATGCAACCAGAAATATGGGTTTTGTTGTAAATTTTAAGTGCGACAAATGCATTCCTTATTCCTGGAACAATATACTATGTGAGAAACAGAAGCATGTCTTTCTTCTAAAAACAAACAAACAAAGAGAATCCAGAAGTGTAAGATGAAATATCAAATAGTAAATTATATTTTTTGCTTAAACTTAGATTTTTTTCTCTCATATTTTTGGAAGTAATAGTAGGTGGATTCACACTGAATACGCACTTACTATGAAATCATTTGGAATGTGGGAGAGAAAGATATAAACAACACTCTCCCGTAAGAGCAGATACAGATAAAATACTCTTTTGTTTCCAGTTTCTCCTTCTGAGCATTGACTTGGGACCAATTATTTCAGGTTACAAAAATCAACCTTAAATACACACAAGAGAAAAATATACACTGTCCCCCAGATATTTGTCTAATTTCTAAGGGTTTCTCTTAAATAAGAGCATACTTATGAAATTAATAATAGATAATTAACCTGAGACAGTTAATTCAGTTAATTACAAGTGGAGACAAGCCCTGAGAAGTGGACCCCACTTCGTGCATTTGCAAAAATCTTGTTGTGCTTTGTCTTCCACTTCATAAGATATTTTTGGAGGATTACAGTTAGCTGATACCTATTTCTGTTTAGCTATTTAGTTGAAAAGATAGCCCTAGCAAATTTGCTTTAGATCAGACTTCATAGGGGCCAGAGTCTAGTACTCTGGTCAGGTTCTTTCTCATATTCCACACATAGAGTGTAAGTTTTAATATAAAAGGTGGTTTTTTTTTATATTAAGATACTTGATGTTAAGTGGGATTTTTGATTTAGCAGTGTGATTCAGCAATGTACTGAAATCATAATACAAATGTACACATCTACACATTTCAATCACAATACCAATGTTATTGTTGTTCCCAATCTCTATGGGCATCCCCCATCACTGGAAGGAATATGTGGGTTGAAGACAGCTTAAGCCCATTGCTCTCTTCAGAATTCTTTTGTTGTTCCTTGTATGTTGGGGTGAACCACGTATACACTTCCCTCATGCTGGTCTGGCTCATCTCAGGGAGCCACTTAAACGCATTTGATCAGCTCAGGAAGAGAAGTGTACACCAGTTATCCATTCAACAGATACAGCTGCTTATCTAACACAACAGTCATCCTCTGGTGCCCAGTGTGTTGAGATAAAGTCAGTTCTTTGTACAATAGATGTGATTAAAAAGTTATATTATACATGATTCCTGAGCTTCAAGGGCAAAGGGTCTTCACCCTTTGTCCATCTTCTCTGGGCCTTCTTCCGTAGTAGGGGTTATTGATCAGTCACAATAGAAAATTTTTGCTCACTACTACTTGTTATAAAAGTGAGTAAAAAAAGCCACCATCTTTATATGCTGAGTGAAGATGATCCTTTGTCTGCAACAAAGGCAAGAAGGAAAAATTGCTCCTGAAAGATTTCAGTACCATTTAGAAGTATCAAGACTGATTGATTTGGATTTTTTTTTTTTTTTTTTGAGATGTTTTTTCCTCTACTATTGGTCATACAGTATGGAGGACGGTTCCTTTAATTATTTTCCATATTGTGTACATTTTTGAACAGTTGAGATGTCTTCTTTTATAATACATTATCTAATTTGACGCCTAACCTTACCAGAGTCTTCAAGGAAGTTTTGACCAGTCTCCTGGGTCTTAGAAAATCTCTATATATTGCCTCAGTATCTCAATTCTGAATGATCAGCTGCCTACAGTCTACGTTTCTCCAAAACATCCAGGGATTCAGAAGAAATTTTTTTGCTTATTTAGGACAAGATGAACCCAGCAAAAGTTTTTAGTTGAAGTTAAATCACACAGAGATCTCTGAAGAAACGATTCTCTGCCATATTTTCTTCGCACTTCCTAATAGTGACAACAAATTGTTCTGTTAGTCTTTTCATGTCTACATACCAATATTCCCTGGTATGAGGCAAGCAAATATGTCTGCTTATTTTGCAAAAGAAAATAAATATATCTGTATTTTTTTCTAGTAGATATTTTTGCCATGGCAATGTTGCTTGCTTGTTCATTTTAATTATTTATTATTTTAACACAGAAATAACTGCAAAATAAAATTGTGGGTAATGTCTGTGAGCTAACAGGTAGAGAAACAGCACATTAGATATCATGAATCATGGGGAAAAAAATCCCAAGTTTAATAGAAAGAGTCCAGTTTAATAGGAAGAAATCCTACAGGATTTCTCACACTATATTCCTTATTTAGCTATGCAATTAGTGTTGTAGCTAATGTAGTTAATATATCTATGTGGTTCAATGTATTCTTTAAATTAAAATCTTGAGCATACCAGTCTCAGTTCCCCAACACTGTGGTAGTCTTTTTCTGACTACAATTTGTAGGACTTTTATAGTTCTTAGTGCCTCTGAAATCTTTTGCTAGGTTTCCCCACTGCCACTGAATTTAGTTGAAATGAAACTGATATGTAGAAAACATTCATTTTTTCATAATTTCAGACTTTACTGAAGGATGGAAATTCTAATTCCTAGCAATATATTTTTCCAGTCACAGTACTGCCAGAAGAAATAGTTCCATAGTAATTCTTATTATTTCTATCCAAACTCGTCCTGGCCCACATTTTTGGGGGTCCTAATGATATTATCCCCACACTGTCTCTGGAATAATATCTTACATCAGCCTTTTACACATATAAGCATAAACACAAACATGCGCTCAGTGAGGAGAGCAGCTATTCTTTTTCAGAACAAAAAAATATTTCTCTTTGTGATTCAGGCTTTTTTTTTCTAATTGCTGGAAGAGGTGTCGTTTTTGAGCCTCACTGCTGTGGTTATAAATGTTTTTGCCCCTTGGCTGCTACTGGAAGCAGATGGTAGGCTGACAAGATCTATTTAAGATCTGAGTGTCTTGAAGGAAGTAAAAGCAGTAAAGACAGGTAATTTAAAGCATGGTGAGTGTAAATCATACCTTCATTAGCATAACTGTGAAAGTAGACTTTGATCTCAGAAGAGAAGTGCCTCACACAGGGATCTGTATCATATCTGATATACATTTATACTCCTTTACAAAGTCTCCAGTGCAGATACTTCGCCAAAGACCCTGGGTGTCCCACATTTTACTCTTTCGTAGGAATAAAAAATATATTGGTTTGGGCCAAAAATCTGATCAGTCCAGAAGTTTCTCTTTGACAACAGCCAAAAATGGATATTGAGGGAAAAGTGTAAGAATGGGTGAATCATTTAGGACTTTTTCCTAATACTTCCCAAGCTTTCTCAATACAGACCCAGTTTGAACCACACTGGTTTTATTCTATTGTAATGAGACAAATTACTTCTGTTCACTGCTCACGCTGCTAGTTGCTTGCTCCACTCATGCCTTTTTAGCAATCCCTTTCTTTGCTCCTTGATGCTAACCATACTAGTTACCTAGAATAATTTTAAAAGATTTTATTTCAGATCTAAGCAAATGTGTGGTCCTAAAGTTCTCCTCAGTCATGATGAACTGAAAACAAACCCTACACCTTCTCCGCCTACAAAATTATTCAACATTTTCCCTTGTTTGAGTCACATAAAATACACGTAGACAAACCTTGGTTTCTTTCTAAATTCTAACCTCTGAAACCGAATGCTGAAAGCTTTTATCTATCTTGTGTGGCCATTTATCCCATGTACATCTAGGCATGATTAGCAGACTAGATTCCTGTATAAAATTGCAATTAGGATTTTTTCCCCTTTTTTATGATAGGACTCTGTTTTTAATAGTACTAGCTCTCAATCATAATACAAAACAGAACATGTAAATAGACATTTCAGGCTGGTCAGTTGGTCCTCTCATCTTTTAAACATCAGACATGGACCACAGTTTTTGTCTTTTGAGTTTCTTTATGGCGTTCTTATTGGGGCAATGGAGGGAATCTGCATTTTTTGCTTTCATATTAGTCTACAGATAGCAGGTCTACACAATGATATCTTTTTTTTTTTCTTTTTTTGTTATCATTTCCTTATAACTTTCTAGATGAGAACACATACATATTTTATTCATTTGCTTTTGACACAGTGTGAAAACTATAAACACTTATGATCAAAAGAGAAGAAAAATAATATTTGTGAAGAAATAAATAAGCATTATACTGCTCAGGAATTAAAGCAGCAACCTATTTGCGTTGTACAGTGTCTATATTACAAATTCTACTTCCCCACCGCCAAAAAAGAGAAAAAACCTGCAATCAAACATTTTGGGAAAATGACCAATGTCATTGGCATCTGACATGAGGATAAAGGTGTTGCTTGATTTTCAGATCTTTTTTTTTTTTTTTTCTCCTACCAAAAACATATGAATGCTGAAAGAACAGATTAGCCAGAAGGATTTTTTTGGTTTTTATTTGCAAAATATGAAATAAAGCAAATTTATTTTAATATGAAAAAGAAAATATTCTAAATTTACTGAAAATACTTAATTACTGAAAATAAGGAGCAAGGTATCACACAGAAGTTTTAAAAATACTATGTTTAATTATATTTAACATCTTTACTATATAAACATACACATACACTTATAAACCAAATCTTTGTTACCTGCCATCTTGAACAGTAACCTGTAGATCTTGCAGGACTTTTTATCCTGAGTTAGAAAGCCACTTCAGTGACTGCAGTAATTTCACATTTTATGGAAGAAAAAATAATTTACATAATTACAGAATTTACATAATTTACATTAATTAACCAAAATTCAAGAATACATCTAAAAAATCAGTTGAAAAAGAAATGTCAGAATTATGTAGAATGTTTTATCAACAACATGTAAGGCAAAAGTATGCTTTACTTTAGTAAATCTCCTGGAAACTGGAATGTCTCACCCGTCTGCACTGTGCAAGGTGAAGATGTTCAAGCCAGAACAAACCTGTTCCTGGATGAGCTGTTATGCCTATACGGTTCAAAGTAGAAAGATGCCCCAAACTCAGAATAGCTCGAGTGTCATTCACTTAGACATCCCCACTTCATAGGCCATTGCATTGCTCAAACATATCCAGGATTGATGTCTGAAGTGTGTTTGGTTGGCTTTGTCCAAGGTGTGGAAGAATTGCTTGAAAAGGGGAAACTTGGATAAAAACTAGGGACTAACAGCAGTTTTGGCATTCCAGGAGCTTGCTTGGGGTGATACACAGTTGCCACTTCCAGGACGGTTGGTGGAGCCAGACTCTGCTCCTCCACAATTCCCCAGGCAGCACAGTCTGCCCTCCCCGCAGCTGCAGAGGGGAGTAACGGAGGGTGGAGCAGAGGGAAGACACCGCGGCCAAGCTCTGTTGCACTCCCTGTGCTGGGCCACTGATCAGCTGCACAGTAGCTGCCCAATGGGAGATACACGATAACGTGTCCGGTGCTGAGGCAGCAAGGGTGGCAAATCACTCCTTTCGGATGAACTTTGCTTGGACTTTGCTCGTTAAGCTTATTATAATGTCAAAACACACTTCCATCCCAAAAGTTACCCGCCTCCGAGGTACAACCATTCCTCCCTGAGCATGCGCTCTAGATTTTCCATTAACTGTGCCTTTAAATGAAAGCGAGAGACTTTTCACCAATCAACAACAGCATTAAATATGACTATAGTCACTCAAACTCCACCTGAATGAATGTAAAAGAAAAGTATAAAAGGTGAACTAAGGAGGAAAAGGAGGAGGAAGGAAGACTCCATCATAAATTTTGGATCTGTTGACTGGCTGATCCCCCTTTCCTCTCCTCCGGCACGGACACTCCCTGAGAAGACTCAGAAGTGACGAGGGAAGATTCCATCGTAACTCCTGGGTCAGTTGACGGGCTGATCCCCTCGGGTTGGGACGCTGCCCGAGGAGACTCGAGACGGAGACCCCTCTCCCATCTTCTGGAGTGAGTGATAATTGCACATTCATACATCAGAGCTAGCTAAAAACCCCATGCTGTAGTAGAGAATTTCCTGTACTGACATCTGAAACCTGCTTTGTAAATGTTGCATTTGAATAAATCATGCTGTTTGTGAACTCGACTACTTGTTTGGGGGGTGATCGGACCTACTGTTGACAGACTGTTCGTGAATCCGATACTGCCAGAGTTGAGCTTATAGTTGATCACGCTATTTGGGAACTCGATTCACTCCTAGGAAGGCAATCGGACCTACGGTCGACAGACTGTTCGTGAATCCAATACAGCCAGAGTTGGGCACATAGCTAACACAGTATTTGATATCTCCTTCCCTCCCACCACTGTGACTTTAAAACTGCAACACAAGGAAATAAAAACTTCATTAGATTTGTTTTGCAATTAGTAATGGAAGATAGACAGTAGATGAAAGGTGTGTCAGAGAGAAAATTTGGTTATAATTAACCTCTCACATATAAATTTGTACTGTTGGAACCCTGCATTTTATTGGAACTTTGATTATTAGAGAATGCTTCTCATTTAAAATGCATTGTATATTTCCTTTTTTTTTTTTTTGTTTTCCTCCTGCATACTCATTACATAAACTAGTCATTGTAATGCTCCAAGAAACTGTGATAGACTTAGGAAAACATTACAGAAAATTTCTCAAGTGATGGAATGCATTGCCTTAACTTGTCAAAGTATTATTTCACTAAATAAACTTGATTGTCTGGGAAAATATATAGGGAAAGCCATAAAGTTCCTGAAATTATAACAGATCTAGTTTACCTAATAACATTTTATGTGATTATAAATGTGCTCAGATTTATTATTTATCAACTTGTTTTTGTTGAGAAATAAGTTTTTATGGAAAAGGCTCGGTAAATAATCATGTAATTTTTTGTTTTGAACTGAAAATTTGGATTGTATTAAAGACAAGACCTAAAATAAGAACTGATATTTAGGGCTGCTAACATCTGTATTTGCCAATTACACTGGTAAATTGAACATTATTGTTATCCTTTTAAATTTCTGTACCAAGAATATGGTGCATATGATGAAAAGCAGGCATTCAGAATGTATACACTGGTAAATTTTAGGCTCAGAAGGCTTCATAACCTACTTGAAACATTTAAAACATAATTTTTAAAAACCTCTATGCTATACACTTCCTTGATATTTCTAAGTCTAAATAGTTTTGTGGGTGTGCATATACATTGTAAATGCCTGCATTCCATCATATGTACCATATTCTTCGTATATAAATTTTACCTTCATACACAAACATCATGGTCAGCGCTTGATAAATATATTGAAGCACAGAAGAATTTTGCCATTCCAAAGACTCATGACTATCTTCTCTAATATGTCAGCTATAGCTATGTTTGTTCCAAAATTAACATGTCAAATATAGTTAGCAGAGTCCTCCAAGAAGTCCTCCCTTTCCTGTTCAGTTGTTGTTGAAAATCTTATAGGAAAAATTGAAAGAATTTGCTGTCTGGTAGTCAACATTCTTGAAATCATCATCCTATTGACATGCATGAAACAAAGATTTCATTTCCTGTGGTACACTGCATTAATGATATAATTTTTTTTAAAGCAGCCTTGAAGTCAACATCTTATCGACATGAATGAGACAAAGATTTCATCTCCAGTGGTACACTGGTTAATTATATATACATATATATATATATATTTTAAGCAGACTTGACCCCCAAACTAGATGCTTTTGGCTAGCCAAAAGGAAAATTGAAGATTCCAGTTTATGGTCTTATACCTTTAAGTTCATCTGTACAGTCTTTGAGGATTAAGGATAATAGGGCAGAACTTGCTTACCCCAGGACAGAATATAGCAATTTTATAGTCTTTAGCAAGTTAACATTAGCAAATTGCAAACATAGCAAAGGTTTATGAGATTAAATATGTTGCTAAGTTAATGATCTTTGTTGGCAGCAGACCCGGAATGAAGACTGCTTAATGGGTGTAGGTAACTCCTGCTGACCAGCTCATATTTGATGATGACAGCCCTCATGTAGAAATAGATATATGTGTAATGTTTAGGACCTAAAATGCCTTATAGAGAGCCATACCAGAGAGGATAATTCTCATAATTATATACCTGTTATGTGCACTTTGCATAAGCAAACTTGAGAGACATAAAAGCATTTATTGAGAAAATTCTGTGAATAATTTATTCACATAGTGGCAGCAGCTATGGTTAGAAATGTCTCTTCATTTTCCTTTTATATTTTTTTTTCTCTTTTCTGGCAGGAGCCATCTAATGATGTATCTTTTATATGTAAGGGTAAGGCACTTCACAGTATAATTGCTGGTCTGTGTTTCAGCATCACGATAATTGGCATCACTTTTAAACTCCATGTCCTTTGGTGTCCCAGATGTCCTACAATTTAAAATGTCATAATAAGTCTATTTCACAGAAAGGTTTTGAATGACTTCAGAACCTGGGTATAGAGAAAGGAAATCTAGGTCATTGAGATTAATAAACCAGTATTGGGATGAAGAAATAAAGTCAAATGGGTGACCCAATTAAATGTTTTAAATATTTTATTCACAGCAAATGCAAAAGGGTGTGAAATACTTTTCTAAACTTTATTCACAAATAGCTATTATTTATGTTGTTCAACCACTCTTCAAGACCGTCATGAAGTTCAGCAAGGACATGTGCAGGGTCCTGCACCTGGGGAGGAATAGCCCCAGGCACCAGGACAGATTGGGGGTTGACCTGCTGGAAAGCAGCTCCGTGGAGAGGGATTTGGGAGTCCTGGTTGACAACAAATTAACCATGAGGCAGCAATGTGCCCTCATGGCCAAGAAAGCCAACGGGATCCTGGCCTGCTTTAGGAGCGGTGTTGCCAGCAGGTCGAGGGAGGGGATCCTGCCCCTCTGCTCAGCTGTGCTGAGGCTGCTCCTGGAGTATTGTGTGCAGCTCTGGGCTGCCCAGCACAAAAGGGTTGTGGAACTTCTTCTCGAGTGGGTCCAGCGTAGTGCCATGAAGATGATTAAGGGACAGGAGCATCTATCTTAAGAGAAAAGACTGAGGGAGCTGGGTCTGTTTAGCCTAGAGAAGGGAAGATTGAGAGGGGATCTGATCAATATGTTTAAATACCTGAGGGGAGAATGTAAAGATGATTGGGCCAAACTCTTCTCAGTGGTGGCCAGTGACAGGACAAGGGGTAATGGGTATAAATTAAAACACAGGAAGTTCCATCTCCATGGGAGGAAGAACTTCTTTCCTGTGAGGGTGACAGAGCCCTAGAACAGGCTGCCCAGAGAGGTTGTGGAGTCTCCTTCCCTGGAGAACTTCCAAACCTGCGTGGATGCGACACCGTGCCACGGGCTCTAGGTGTCCCTTCTTGAGCAGGAGAGTTGGACTAGATGATCTCTAGAGGTCCCTTCCAATCTCAACCCTTCTGTGTGATTTCTGTGTGATCTGCTGATACAGAGGAGATATATTTTTGAGCTGTATGCGAGATGAGCAAAAAGAGAGATGTTCAGAATTTCTGAGCACACTGAGCTCTTTGAATATATTTTCTTTGCATTCTCATTTCGATCATTTTCGATTTCTGTCATATTCTCTATTGTAAAGGCATACCTTTGTGGATAATAGTCACCATAGCATTTTATGTTATTGGATGTAAATTATTCTGTATTTTATCTGCAGAACATATTTTCATTTTAAGCTTCCATTTTTGTTGACGGCAGAGCAGAGATGACAGTCTATTTCAACAGCATCCCCAGTATAGTTTACATTCCCTAGTACAATCTGAATAAGATTTTTTTAATATATATTTTTTGTTATTTTTCTTTGTTACTATTTCTAACTCACATAATTCCACAACATGAACTGGCTGATCTGATGGTCTAAATACAGACCAAAATCTACTGAAATTAATAGGAAACAATCAATCAATCAAACAAACAAAAAAAAACTGAAATCTTGGTGAACTGTGCTCCTGGATAAGACCATAAATAACATCTGGAGTTGAAACAAAGAAATGTGCTCTGATATTTTAGAACTCAATTTGTCAGATATTTCATTTACTCTGTATTTGCCAGTAACTGATAGCTTTTTTTGTTTATGGTATGGGATCATCTGTAATATCACAGTAGTATCACCATGTGGCTCTACCCTGCATCTGTATTTTACAAGAAAGCAGAACCTAGAAAAGCAAAAATCATTGCACTGGTGTTAAAAACTTTGCAGAGCTTGTTGAGCTTCACATAGAACCCCTTAATGATTATTACATTATATTTAAATCTTATATTATGTGTTCCAGTGAGATTCTTACTCTTTTTTGGCTTTGCATTATTTCTTTTTTTTTTCAAAACTAGACAGCAGTGAATACTATGAATATTTTTGCTGAGCATTATTCTTTTTAAAATACCTCTTGTTCCTTGGTGAAGCTTCTAATCTGTTAACAATAAGCATGATTTAAAAATAAAATGATACACAATATATGTTTCAAAATTCTTTCCTGTTTTCCACAGAACCCAATGATTCAGCATGACCCACATAGATACTGCAACTACTGCAACAAGCAAAATTGTCAGCAAAACCGCAATGTTGAACTTTGGGAGGGCAAACTTTGGGCTGTTTAGGACATTGGTTGGGACAGTCCCTTGTAAGACAGTCCTGAAGAGCAAAGGGATCCAGGAAGACTGGAGTTTTCTCAAGAAGAAAATCTTAAAGGCGCAGCATCCCCATGTGCCCAGAGATGAGCCAAAGGGGAAGAAGACATGCCTGGCTGAATAGGGACCTATTGTTGAGGCTCCAGGAAAAAAAAAAAAAAAAAAAAAAAATTAACACCTTTGGAAGAAGGGGCAAGTAGCTTGAGAAGGGGGCAAGGAAGCTGTAGGGAGGAAATTAGAAAGGGGAAAGCTTGGATGGGATAGCTCGTTAAGGAATATTGTCACCAAGGATGAAGATAAGGCTGAGGTACTTAATGTCTTCTTTACCTCAGTCTTTAACACACAGATCAGTTATCCCCAAGGTACTTGGCCCCCAGAGCTGGAAGACACTTGTAGACTAGAATAAACTCCCCATACTCTGGAGGAAACAGTCATTGACCTGTTACTCCACTTGCACACCCACAAGTCTATGGGGCCAGATAGAATCCACCTGAGGGTTCTGAAGGAGCTGGAGGAAGTTCTCACCAAGTGGCTCTCCGTTGCCTGACCTCGGTATTGGGAAAAGTTATGGAGCAGATCATTTTGAGGTTGATCACATAGCATGTGTGTGACAGCCAGGGGATCAAGCCCAGCCAACATGGATTCATGAAAGGCAGGTCGGGCCTCACCAACCTGATCTCCTTCTATGACCAGGTGACCTTCTTAGTGGATGAGTAAAAGGCTGTAGATGTGGTCTACATAGACTTCAGTAAGGCCTTTGACACAGTCTCCCACTGCCTTCTCCTGGAGAAGCTGGCAGCTCATGGCTTAGACAGGTGTACTCTTCGCTGGGTGAAGAACTGGCTGGATGGCTGGGCCCAGAGAGTGGTGGTGAATGGAGTTAAATCCAGCTGGAGATCTGTCAAGAGCAGTGTTCTCCAGGGGTCAGTACTGTGGCCAGTCCTCTTTAATACCTTTATTGATGATCAGGAGGAGGGCATTGGGTGCACCCTCAGCAAATTTTCAGACAACACCAAGCAGAGAGGAAGACTTGACCTGCTTGAGGGTAGGAAGGCTCTACAGAGGGATCTGGACAGCCTGGATCAATATGCTGAGACCAAATATATGAGGTTCAGCAAGGCCAAGTGCCGGATCCTGCACTTCAGTCACAACAACCCTATGCAGCGCTGCAGCCTTGGGGCACAGAGGCTGGAAACCTGTGTGACAGAAAAGGATCTGGGAGTGTTGGTTGACAGCCGGCTGAATATGAGCCAGCAGTGTGCCCAGGTGGCCAAGAAGGCCATAGTCTCCTGGCTTCTATCAGGAACAGTGTAGGCAGCAGGACAAGGGAAGTGATTGCTTCCCTGTACCAGGTGGCGGTGAGGCCACACCTCGAATGCTGTGTTCAGTTTTGGTCCCCTCACTACAAGAAAGACATCAAGGTGCGGGAGCATGTCCAAAGATGGGCAAAGCTAGTGAAGGGGCTGGATCACAGACCTTATGAGGAACAGCTGAGGAAGCTAGGGTTATTTAGTCTGGGGAAGTAGAGGCTCATGGGAGACCTTATTGCTGTCTACAGCTACCTGAAAGGAGGTTGCAGAGAGGCAGGACTCAATCTCTTCTCCAGAATATCTACAGATAGGACAAGAGGAAATGCCCTCAGGTTGCGCCAGGGGAAGCTCAGGTTAAACATTTGGAAGATTGAGTTGGCAATATACACTTTACTGTAAATGCCTGGATTTACAGTAAAAGATACATGCTGGCTCAGTCCTAGCATAAGATATTCATCACCAACAATAACAATTTCTACACAGAAAAAGTAGTCAAGCATTGGAACAGTCCCCCCAGGGAAGTGGTGGAGTCACGGTCCCTGGCAGTGTTCAAGAAATGTGTAGATGAGGCATTTAGGGACGTGGTTTAGCAGGTATGGTATTGAAGGGTTTATGATTGGATTCAGTGATTTTGAAGGTCTTTCCCAATCATAATGATTCTATGATTCTGAGCATTCAGCAAAGGTCCATTTAGGCTGAATTGAGACACCTCTGTTCAAGAGACCAACTCTGGAAAACACCTTCTACTTTCAGCATGTAAATTTTCAGATAATAACTACAACTGTACAACATGCTCAGCAGCCCTGTGCTCTTGACTGAAATGACTAGGTGCCTATCTCCTGCCAAAAAACTTTGGGACACAGAAAGCAAGTCTTCCTTTTCTTTTATAATTTTTAAAGCACCACATTTGTTAGCTGTGCTCAGATGCACCACATTTGCTAAACATGCCCCTAAAATTGGGTAAGGCTTCTTTGAATTAAAATGTTCATTTTTAATCAATCTCCCAGGATAGAGGATTTCACTGAGATGCACCTTTGCTAGCTATGGCATGAAGTCTGGTGCAACATGAGACCCCTACGAATTAATCTCAGCTAGTCAAACCTAAGGTGGTTTTACACAAGGTCAGATGAAGCACCCCCTTTGGATCCAGATCTAGTATAATGAATACAGAGTACAGACTTCAGAGTGCCCCGGATGGGTTCAGCCGTGTCCTAACATGATTATTAGCTTGGTCTTTGTGCAATTCTGCTGAGAATCAGCATCAAAAAAACTAGCTGCAAGAGATGACAAAAGGGAGGGCAAGCTAAGCAACATTAAAGTCAGGTAGAGAGGTGAAGATGTACCAGAGGAGGTCTAAGCAGCCGTGGCAGCTCAATAGAAGGAGAGGAATATAGCAGATGGTTACAGGGAATAGGCTAGGAGAAAAGTCAAGGAAGCAGCAACAGTGGATCTGGGGTGGTGACCAGGCAATTGGATCAAACACCCAGGTCCTGAAAGCTATGCGACTGCATGAGTAGTCCCTGAATAGTTTTCTCTCCAGACCTGTGAAAGCGGGCCCAGTTTAACCCTTGGAACAGACTTGGAACAGGATAGTGGAGACTGTCTACTATAACTCTCTCAGATAATTCCAAAACATGGTTTATTAGCTGGCACAAACCAAAGCCCATTCAAAATAGTCAGTCTGGTTATGGCTGTCCTGCTTTGAAGGCTACAGGAATTTATTAGTTTGGATACATGGACTGATGATCACCTAGACGTCCTAGACAATGGTTTGAGGAACTTTAAACTTACTAGTGTAGCTGTATCCTATGGCTGAGAAGGACTTGCATTATTTCACTACACCTTGATCTTCCTCCTAAGCATCTCAGACCAAAAAAAAAAATAGAGATGATTTCTAGAATATAACAAAATCAAAAAGATGTTTTCCTGCAATTAATTCACTAGAAAAGATATAGCCATATACTTGACAAATTATTATTTTTAAGAGAACTGTAATACTCATAAATAGTCACATTTGGAAGTAGTTTTCGGGTCTAAATCTACTTCTTTCTCTGACTCTTTCCTCACACCAAAGAAACGGACATTGAACAAACACAACTGCAGATGTGTCCTATATGGTTATACCTATGAAGAGATTTTTTTTTTCCAAAAGTATGTTATGTTTTCAAACTAGGGAATCCATCTTCCATTCCCAAATCATCAACAGTTTGCCTGACAGGAACAGAACAAGATGCCAGGAGGATATCTTGTGTGAGTGCACAAAATGCAAATGAAGACATAAAAGCCTGCAATTACTTCCTTAATTGAGTTTTGTTTGTTTTTTTTTTCTGTAGTAGAGGTCCTTCCATTTCATTTCTGTTCATTTTCATTACACACAATATATATTGATTCTGAATAGTATGCCACTTTTTGCTCATTTTCATTTAGAGATGTCTGAAAAGGTATGCTAACATATCAGTACCTGATGTTTTTTCTTCATCAGGAAAACTACCATCTCAACATGAAGAAGTATGACTTATTATTGCCTGGGTATGATCTATTCAGTCCATGCATGTGCATATTTCACTTCTTGCTTTAATTAGGTGTTTTGAAATAAAAGGATGAAAATTGTTGGATACTTGTTCATCCAGAAGGAGAGCAAACATGCACAAACATGTATATTTAATTCTACATAAAATACATATACTATGTGACTGTGTTCAATCACAAAATACAATGGTTCCTAACTACATTAATAATGATTTTTCTTATGCTTTCTTTCTTCCGTACTTTCTTTGTTATTAATTCCTCTACCCTTAGAGCTATAGACTTTTCAGAACAAAGATACGTAGAGAAATATTATGCTATTTTCAGTATAAATAGTTCCTGCAGGATAACCATGCTTTTGATAAAAAGAGTGCAAATCTAAAGGGATTGTATGTTGGATTCTTTTTTGTTGTTGTTGTTGTTCATGTAAAAATACAGAGCTATAATCTAGTTTCTATCACAATCTTTAAGTACAGAGCAGCAAACACAAAAGCCAATTAATTGTAGTTCCAGAGTAGACATTTCTACCCCAAACTCATTGTTTTAGCTGATGACAGCAGTTTTGTTTTGCCCAAGACATAAAGTATTATCCTAAATTTAATATTGTCATTACTTAAGAGAGGAAGTTCAACATTCAAAGCTTTTCAAAGATATCTGCTACTTGAAACGTGTTATAGGTAATATTTATTTTATTAAGTGCTAAAATGAAGATTTTCCTTAGCTCTTTCTGGTTAAACTATATGTATTTTTATACATATACATACGTATGCATATTTTTTGTTTGTTGTTTGTTTTTTGTTTTGTTTTGTTTTCTGGTGAGTCAGTTTCCAGAGTTCATTTTATTCTCTTCCTTATATTTCTCAATCTGAAGTGAGAATGTGGTGTTGATATACCTTACTAGGTTATTGCATACTATTGCTAAAACGAAGTGAAATCTATATTTTCATTTTTTAATTGTCATTGTCATGGATGATTATTAGTATGCTATGAAGCTTAATGCTTATCACAAAGGAAAAAATACTGTGTTGCTCTGTATTTCTCTTCTGTCTTTTTGAAGGATATTACAATGGCTACTTTAAGGGCAGCAGGTCTGCTAGCTTTATATGCTTACAAGATAGACCTCGACATGCTAGTAAAGTCTCTAGTTTTCCATTATAGCAGACACACTAAATTGACATTTGGATACAAAAATCTTACCAAATGTAGATGTCTATGTCACAGTGAAAAGAATAAATCCCTGCAGGCTAGCACTGAATAGGTCTACACTGAATAGAATGGAAGTTTAGATATTTAGCTGGAATGTTACACTTATACGGGATGCACAGGAAGGTAAGTTGGATAGTGATTAAGATGCCACTCTCAATATTACGTATAAAAATTCAATGGGAAAAGATTTGCATTCTTGTAGAAGTGTTAGTTCAGTGGGTCAGCAGCTAAACTTACTCATAAGCTTACTTATAAGTAGTATGTATTTAATTATTCATTCTGACATTTGTATGTAATATGATGCAATAACCTGTAGTGAAACTAATCAATTTTTTTATCAGATTTAGTTTGAAATAAATTGTTTATCAATCTGTTTAGTATCAAATGGAGAAATATTTGTATGGCATGCAGTTTTAAAGGATTCAAAGGGCTTAACTGCCACTTGGCCAGGACTATTTTATACTATTTTAAAGGTAGCCACCTTGATCCATTCTTCATTATCAGACTGAAAAATTGTCTCTTGTTAATTTCTTGTATGATAGTGTCACATTGCATAGTACATCTTCACTTGTTAAATCAAAAGGATTAACGGGAAGAGAAGACTATGGGAAGAGAAGTTCTTGTACCTGAGGTGGAAAATTCTTGTCAAATCTGGTTTGCTAGCATTCCTACAAAATCTTTCATGTTAATAGGACTAGTAATGACATTTCTCTTTTCAGAATTTGTGGTAGTAGAAATATTCACAAACTTATATAATTCAAACTTTGCAACTTATTAAAAATATTGTTCTCTTCTTTGGGTTGCTGATGAAGCAGTCTCTGGGTCAGCTTAATTTACACATGTATTTATACAGGGATAAATTTTAAATTTTAAAGAACATTGGAGAAGTAAAATATATCCTCTTTTTTTATATCTCTTTTAAAACATCATCTTTATTAGACCGATGAGAATTTTTAAGTATTTTTAACATATAAAATGTTAGGAATATAAGGTAAATAACCAGTGTCTAACATATTTCTTTTGTATTATGTATCATTTTGTTACCGTCATTAGTCCATTTCTAATTCTAAAGTACATAAATGCTACTCATTTTTGCGGTTTATGGTCTAGGACTTAGGGTAGGATGTTTCTGCTGTGAAGTTTAACATGAAACAAACCAGAATGCTTACATAATGTGTTACATTTGTATTGTCATAACCTTGGCATAAGTGTGTATTGTTAATCTTATAACAAAGACATGATAAAGTGACAGCTCATTCTCTCTACTCATTTTCATGCCTCTTTTGAATCGACCTTGTTTTGAAATAGGAAACCTTTAAAGAAAATAATAATTAGCTGTCCGAGTTATCTGCCAAAGACTTTGCTCCGTAACATCTGTTTAATCACATCTGTCAAGAAGCAGGTTGTTCTTGGTATCTTAGTTTCATTTTCTCTATTTTTCAACCTAACGCAGAATTTTATTGGCCTATTATATTAAAGCAATGGAAATGAGTGGTTCCCTAACTCTAAGGAACTTAGAACAGCCTCGGAAGTTTCTCAGTTCCTCAGAAAGGAACACTTTCTGCGTTAAGTGGATTTTATCATCATATAATTTCAAATTTTCATTGCACTGAGCTCTCTTTTGTCAACCATATTTTTTTTTATGGACTTCCTTCAGTGAAAGCTTGACACTGCCACCTTCTTGCAACCTATTAATTATTATCACACTCTAATTTTCTGTGTAAGAAATGTAACAGGAACTATTTCACACCCAATCTACTGGAATTGCACCACTGGAAGGGCAGAATAGTAGTACCTGGAAATCTGTTCCAAGGTTTTTTTTTTTTTTTTTTTTCCTCCATCCTAGGTTGTTTAGTCAAATTCCTCTTAGCGGAAGTAGGAAAAGCTGACTGCTGGGACCTCCCCAGGGTTTCTTGTTAAACACCTGAGCAGTGCCACAGCAAACAGCAGACTCAGCAGACCCCCAAAACCTCATTCTCCCATGCCTTAAATCCTCCTGAAGCAGCCAAAGTTCACCTTTTTCTCCAAAGTGAATTCAGATCAGCATGCTCTGTGGGTGGCAGCAGCAGAGATGGTTGGTTTTCATGCTTTTATGCCACTAGAATCCTGCCTTCTGAGAAAGGTAACGGTCTTCTTCTGTTGTCATTTGTTTATGCAATCCTGCAAAAGAGAGAGGGATGCATATTTTGCAGGTGTGGTACCAAGTTGTACCCAAAGCAATAATTCTCAATTCTCTACAGAAAGAAAGGGACTTCTAAGGCACTTTTAGTTAATGCAATTCAATTTTAGTGTGTGCTTTATCAACACTCCAGTGATTAGTCATCTTTGTGTAGATTTTTGATTCATGAGATCTACATTTCATCAAGCCACACATACACACACACACACACACGCACAAAAAAATCAATCCAACTCAATCAAATATCAAGGTAATTGATGATCTTTTTATATTTTTGGTTATATATTTCTTTGTCTAGCTCTTCATTTAGGGGAATTTTAAGGTTTTCTGTGTGTTCACACTGTGACATATAATTTCCTATAATTACATCTAGCACACCCTGAAAACAGCTTTGGAACTGCAAAAGAATCCAGTCAAGCATATTTTCAGTTAGAAAACACTGTGAGTTAATTTACAATTTTTTTTTCGGTTCAGAATAAAAAGCTAGCCCAATTGCAACCAACTTAATGTATTCAGTTGATTTTTTTTCCCTCACATTGAAGACAGAAAAAAAAAAAAAAAAAAAGACAATATCATAAGGCCCACCAGTGCCTGTGCTTAATATTCTATTAATATGAAAAAAAACCCCAAGACATAGCTTTTACTTTACTTCTTTCAAGATTTACTTCCATAAATTTTTTAATTTTTTTTTAATTATTATTTTCCCTTCAATAACAATTTCTTAACCTACCAGTCAATAACACCACTGTGAATTTAACGGGAACAAGGATTTCATCTACAGTTTATTTATATGCTCCCTGATTAATTTATATCAACTTCCTTGAAGTCAGTAAGAAAACTCTCTGTTGTTGACTAGAACATAACAACTAGTCTGCCTGAGGTAGATTAAAGCTAGATCTTGAGAAATCTGCTGGAAAAAAAAGAAAGAATTTAATTCCTCATGTGAGTTTTGTAACATTGAAGAACAGTTGAGAATATACTGATTTGTCACAAACAGATCTTTCAGGGGGACTGAAAGACTTTCAGTAAAGAGGTTCTCCAGTCTAAATTGGATGATTTCCTAATCGAATTAGAACAACTCTTCAGTACAAAACACCCAGTAAGCCAAAAATTTAAGTACGTCTAAAGGATGTGGAAGATTCCATTCAAAGGTCTTTCTGCCATCAAAATTTACAAAGAAGGAGGAGAGCCTTACTTCTGAAAAGCAATAGCAAAGGGGTCACATAGTTTCTGAGAGACAGCAAATCAGGAAAGGGAATTAGAATCAGATGAAAATATAACAAAGTCCAGCACACTCATGTACCTCAAGAAATCCTACTTAATCTTGATGACAGGTGGTCCTGTCAGCATCAGCATTTCTAATGTCTAATCTTCACTGGCTAGTATTTTACATACAGACTAGTCCCATGTTTCTGAGCTAAAATAAGGTCCCTTCACAGGGAACATTTTTTAGCACCTACAATGCCAGTTTTAACATTTTAGGAGGGGAAAATGTTTAAAGGGCAATCCTTTTTCCTTTTTGCATCACAGAGGCTTAGAGACATAAAGAAAGAGCTTGAGGTAACTTACTCATTATTCAGCAGTGTTTTGATTCAAAAACCTGTGAACTATTGCAATCTAATTCATAGATGTCTACCAGTTTTATTTCCATAGCAACAAATATTTGCATATGGAAACACAATTACCCTTCTGTCAGAAGTCTGTCATTTTGCTTGAAACAATTCAAGCTGATCAATAATATTCATTTTGATTAAATGGTCAGTTTTCATTAAAGTGGGTAGATGTTCTCATCAATTTCTCCCCTGTACACTTTTCTATCATCCTGAACCCTACAAACAACTGCCTTTTTTTTTTTTTTTATCCTTGAATAACTTTGCCAGGCCCAGATTCCAGCACTATTTCCTAAGAAGATAAATGCCTTCTGATCTTTTTTTTTATTATTATTTTTATTTTTTTTTATTTCCCCTCAAAGCTGCTGTTCACAGGTTGAAATACCTCCTGGAAAGTTTCCATCAGAATAAGTAGTATACTTGTTACTTCCTTTTATTTCAGTTGTTCTCCCAATCTGCCAGCAGCATCAAAGAAGAGTTTTTGGTAGCTAGTGTGCTCCATCCAGCACAGAACAAGGCTAATCACCAGGCCTCATAGGATTGGGAGAAGATACGTTAAATTTAAGACTGGGACAGAGACTTGTGTATATGTCAGCTATTACTCATGGTAAAAGATTTTATGTTGTTGCCATTTTAGATTTTTCTGGTTTAAGGACTTGATATGGTAGATGTTGTTTCCTCTCTTAGGAGCCCCTGGAGTGTCTCAGATATTACTTTAGGTTATTGATAGCAGACTTGGCCACAGTCTTTGTGGTTTATGGGACATTTCTGGAGAAATTGCTGTCATTTACTGTTAAACCTAATTTGAGAAAAGAAGCCAGCCACCACACATATTGTTTATATATTAGAAAAATAAAGGAACCAACACACTTATAACTCAAAATAATGGAAATAGTAGGGTTTCTTTCTGTGAAATCACAGAGTGCTGATTTACAATCCCTTTAAATTGTGTCCAAGGTCCCCAGGCACCGGGGATCTTCAAAAAGCCCCACTGTGAATTTTTCTACTGTGAAACACAATAAAGTAATGTTATTAAAAATAATGAAGCAAATGTATTTCATTTTTTAACACACTAATAAAAATATATTTCATTTCCTTTAAGGCTCGAGCATAGTAGTCACTGCTATGTAGAGAATTGTTTAGAAAGTCCATAACCAGTATTATGTTCTAAGAGAAAAATTTCAGCACTAAATCAAATAAAGTATTAGCAATAGTTGCATCAAGTTTTTTGACTTAATTTTTTTTTTTTACCTTTCATTCCTTGCAGTCTTCCAAAGCCTATTAAAAGACATCACAGGTGTTTCAATCCACTCCATTTATTTCTTGAACCACTTTCACATAATCTTGACAAAAAGCAGCAGATTTTAATTATTACGTTTTCCCTTGAGAAGGCAGTTATCCTGATGACAAAAATTAGATATAAAACAGTCCAAATCTAACTGTCCCCCAACAGCACTTGAGTTTCATCCATGATTAGACCAGAAATTAGACCAAACCTTTAATGAAGGTCTGAAATATTCAGATAACATTTTATTTTTATGTATGCAAATTTTCCTTCTGGGTTCCAGATGGAACTGCAAATGATGAAACACCAACAAGGGTTGCTGCAATATTTCAGAACCAGCAGAAGAACAGCTGTATACTTCCCAAGGAAAAACACTTCTTGTGAGATCTCCAGATTTGTTTTAAAAAGCTCAGACGGTCTAGAGAGTTCAAACAAACTCTCACTTTTCATCAAAATTTACACTGTTTAGATGAGTGGAAGCTAAATCAAGAACATTTTCAATTTAACCCACTTTAATGAAAATCCGTGTTTAATGTGCTTCCAGTGTCAACCAGCAGGAAAAGTGAGAAAAAAAAAGAGATCTGAAGAGACATGGACAATTGAAGGAGGAGGGGTAGAAATGAGAATAATGAAATATAGGATTGGTCATAAGGTTCTCATTTGTAGAAATAGGGAGGGATAAAGTTCTTACTCTGTGTGCTGTTGCTTAAATCCATATCTATTTAATTTAATAAGATTCTTACTGACTGTGCTTAATCAAGTTTTTAGTGAATAGGAAGAAATGGAAAAAGATACAAAAAGTTCTATTAATTGTCTTGCAAGTGGTTGTCACTGAACAGCAATTTTTAAGATCCAAAAACACATGGGTGAAAAAAAAAAAGGGGGAGTCAAAAAGACAAGGACAGAATGGAATAGAACATTCTAGCACAGGTACTGAAAGAATTTAAGCTTAAAGGCACTGTTAGTTATGTGTTTTATTGCATGATCTGAAGACAAAGAACTTTTACAAAAGTGTGTGAATAATTTCCCACCTTCTCAAGTCAAGGAAGTGGAAATGCCAGAAAATATAAAACTGTCAGAAGAGCTTTGTTGCCCTTGTACAGTACATCAGGCTTCTTAACTCAGAAACAGAAGCATGCACAAATATAAAACAACCAGAGTTAATTTGGTGCATGCAACCTTGTTAACCATTTTTAAAACATAATTAAATATTGTACTCTGAGAATGAATCAAGAAATCCATGTATACCTTTTAAAACTGTAGAAGGCCACATGCCCAAGAAAACTTTAATAGGGCATGACTGTGTAATTTGTTCTTTATAACTCCTAATTCTCTTCCCACTTTGTCTAGAAGCTGGACTACCTTCCATTTGCTCTTTGTAACTTGGGATAATTAAAAATCCATTATATTTCCCTCTCTACTATGACAGTACATAAATTAAGCATCAGTAGTGTTGAAACACATACAAAAAGTGATATAACCCTTTCAAAGTGTCACTTATTTGCAATGCAAATTTCTCCTGGGCAATCAGAAATTCAGCAAATATTTTTAATTCGAAACTCAACCTTTTACAGATAAGTGATGTTCATTTGTTGATTCACAGTTCAGAAGTTATTGAGGTGTTTATTTTGGTTAATCAAATATGTAGTTCTCCAGTTATTTTTACACTTTAGAGGTCCCAGTACTTCAGCCTCAGGGATGCCTCAGTGATTCTCAACATTGAGATCTGCAGAAATACGCAGCCAGGCTTTTCACTTAAGAAAGTGTTCATTTTCAGAAACCCAGTAAGAGGCCTATATGACAACAATTTTGCTAACGTGTACTTCGTTTTCTTTTTTCTTTCTTTTTTTTTCTTCCTTTTTTTTTTACATATCTCTGTTGTAGACGTGGGAAATAAAAATTAACCTACTCCAGAACTCGCCTAAGCTTTTCTGAAGATGCTGCACAAACATTCTACTTCTCATGCTCTGGCTCATGCTATAATATTTATTTAGAAAATAACCATAAAAATGTTGTTTGGAAAAAAGTCCCCTGTAGACTTAGTCCAGCCTCCTATTCAAAGTAGGACTAACCCCTGTACTGGACCTGGTCAGCAAGGTCTTTTGCTAAGCCAAATCTTGAAATCCTCCAAGGATGAAGATCCCACATCCACTCAGAGTAATCGGTTCCCATGCTGCCATGCTCTTCAAAGGATTTTTTCCCCCTCTAATGTCCAACTTGAATCTGACAAACTACCTCACATTGTCATTATCCCTCAAAATGAATTCTTCTACTGCTAACAGGAGCTTATCCTCCAAATTTTGTAGCTCTATTTCAAGTAGTTGCAAGCTTCCTTTAGTTTCCGTTTTAATAGACAAAACGAGCCTGAGTCCACTACATACTCATATAACATGGACACTAGGCCTCTGCTGCTTAAGCATCGCTCCAACTTTCCAATATCTCTCTTCAGCTGGAGACCTCAAATTGGACATTTTTCAGTTGTACTTTCACCAGCAATAAGGGGAAGGATGTAATTTACCTACATCTTATGGCTACCCTACTCTTAACGTAGTCCAGTATTACTTTGTGTTTTCTTGATAAGCATGCGAATTCTTGCCTAGTGTTGATCTTGATGTCCACTATAATCATACTCTTATTTATACAAAGAGAAAAGTACCAAAAATCTGCTTTTATTATACTTTAAAGATTTCACAGATTTTTTTTAATTTTACGATCAACTAATAACTCTTTCCTGTCTTTAAACCAAATTAAGCCATATACCTTCCTTTCAGCATTGCTTGTTTTAGCATACATACTTATGAAGGAATTTCCAAAGCAAAACACTCCAGTAAAGCTTCCTAAAAGATACACACCTATATTAAGGAAAGTTCTTTTTTATGGTATAGTATGAACTCATTGGTGTTTAGTCTAGCTTATTTTAACATGAAGTGAAAGCTTCCAAGAAAACTCCTTTTCCTTTCACTCATTGGCTTGTATTTTCCCCAAGGAATGACTTGACTGAAGTCTCCATATAATTTTCTGTTGTATTGAACTCCTTGTAATACTTTTGCACCATTAGATGAGTAAAGGCTGAAGGAAATCCAAAGGGGTAAGCATTCCTTAAGAGGCCCTTACATCTCTGCTGAGTCTCAGCAAATATTTTCTTTACATTTATAGAGTTTTCTCTACATTTATTGTAGCAGCTAGAAACCTTTTCTTTTAGTTTGATTATACTAAGTTTATTCTTTTAATTAAATCTTAAGTTCTTCAAAAGGAGTTTGGCATTGCAGTTATTATTTGAATTATTTTCATTCACTTCACTTATTAATGTATCTATTCTCTGATCTCATAATATGTCTTGTTTTGATGTATTTGTAAAGAATCCTTAGCTAACTTTATTTTCATTTTTTTGATATTCTTCATTGTTTTTTTCCTTGCATACCTGCTCTGACTCTAAGATTCCAGATTAATCTCCAATATCTGAGCAGCTATTATAATGCTATTGACTGATTCTGGAAACCACAGATAAGATTCATCTTCATTCAGAAAGAAGAAATAAGGTCTTTATAATAGTACTGGTCTTTATACTGGTCTCCCTTTAATACAGGATTCACCTGAATAAAAGTCTGGCTCTGTGTCTTAATTTCCTTTTCTTCTTTGACCATAGAAGGAGCAAATGATGAAATGATGACCACTTCAGCTGTAGATATATGTATACATATATCAAGAACATCTAAATGTAGGTGAGAAGAACATTGTCATACATGAGTTAAATAAAAATGATTTGAACCAATGGAGTCTGATCCTCTTGGCTGCTAAGGGATAAAGAAAGCAAAAGTCTCCTATAATTCCTACAACATATATACAGAAAGATGATAAAAATATGTTGCCGTATTTTAGTATTGATACAGGGACACATTGTACAGAATTCTGCGTTTCTTCACATAGAAAAGAAGACTAAGGAGACTGAGAAAATGGTTGTGTTTGCTATGTTAAAAATTGTGAAAGAATTTTTATTAGAGCGGATGTTAGATTCCCCACATCATTCTCTGTATTCTTGAGTAGAGCTTTCTTTTTCTACTACACTTCCAATCACAGTTCTTCAGTACCAAGGAGCTGAACACCTTGCAAGTGGAGACAACATGAATCTTATAAACTATACACCATCCTATGCCATGTGGGGATAAGGATTCATTTCATCTGACAAGAAACGAGGATGTGTTGAAACCTGCTTCTGTTATGATCTCAAAGCTGTGAGGGAAAAGTGAAATTAATCAGACTTTTGTGAAACAGGCAAGCTGACCTATTAGCCCTCATGAAGGACTACAGCGGCAAACTGGTCTATGCTGCACTTTCTTTTTAATCGCTCAGCCGAAGAGTTCATAAGAAAACTGAAACTCATCAGGAAGAAAGTTAATAGATGGAGAAATGGTTCTTAAAGGAGTTACAGATTTGTTTCCTTTTACCACTTCAAGTTCTCCAGTTCAGGATTACATAGAAAGAATGTTTTTTTTCTCATTTCCAACAATTTTTGAATTAGTGTCAGGATGTCAGGATAAGGGATAAGGCAAAGTTTGAGGGATGATATCCAAAGCTTTACTCTGAGCTACTAGGACATAGGGAAAAAGAGGAACAGGAAGGGACTTTTAAACGTGAATGTTCCACTGAATACCAGAAAACAGAAAACAAACAAACAAACAAACAAACAAAAAAATATAACATCCCAGTCTTACCAGCTAAAGGTTTGAAGAGGGAGAAAAATATTTTCTTCACACCATTTTTCCATTTTTTTTGTTGTGTCAGTGAGTTTATAGGAAGTTGTTACACATTCCATTATATAAGGCCAAGATCCACAGATTTTCCATTGTGTGTGTGCAAAGTAATGGTCTTCTGCAGAGAATAAACTTATTTTTCATGTTCAGAGCTACTTCTCTATGACTTGCTGCCCGCAGCTACCAGGTATCTCCTGAGAAATTGTTTTAAGCAAACAATGGCAACGGACAAAACATCAACAAAAATAGCAACAATAGAAGCAAACTCTGCAAGCTCCTCCAAATAAGTGTCCTTTTAGCTAATAATAGAACGCCAGTCTTGATTTCCTCTAGCTCCAATTCCCTTTCTGAGGTGCCTTTTACTTTTGTATGCTTCTTTTCCTTCCCTCGTGATTTTTCCCTATGTGCAGCTGTTAAAGATATTTTTAGGTACAGACAGAGATTGCCTGTAGCACCAACTAAATGAGACTGCCACATAGGAAGGCTGTAAATGCACACAAATAATAAAGCAAAATCTACGGCTTTGGCTACAGCCACCTGTTCCTAATATTCTTTCATGGCCTCTGGCAAAGATAGAAGCAGAAGACAGAAAACAATACTTTCAACTGAGTGAGGGCGGAATTTTACCTGGGTGGTACTATGCAAAGGGTCTATAATGAGAATCATTTTCAGTGGGGAGGGGTGTAGAAAAGACTTAATGTCAATGCTGGTCAGTACAGAAGTCCTAGATAAAGCTCATGGAAAAGACAGCATTACTCTCCAAAGAGAGGTGTTAGGTGTTCAGCCTGTTTAAAAACGAAACATAGATTTCATTAATACTTATACTGCCAGAAGGACCAATTGGGCACTTGTAGGAGAACCATTGCAAAACTTTACTCCTGCTGTTCTGGATAATTTGCATGTGAACTCATCATTGGGTACTGCTCAATAAGAAAAGCCATAAAAGGCCACAACCATTTGCTCAGAGGAAAGGAAAGACCAGTGAAGTGCCAAAACATTAAAAAACAAGAAAGATACCAAATGCTAATCTGTATTGCCAGCTATCCCTTACATGGCCCACTTCCCCAACCAGCCAGTGGCTGCTAGAGAGATCCCCTCACTTCAACCTGGTAGCACTCCAGGACACTTCAGTGCCTCTGCCCTACTCACAGGTGTAGCTCTTTACCTACAGGCCACAGCTGTCTGGTTCACAGCTTACCTATAGTTCTACCTCTTACCTATAGTTCTACCTTACCTATAGTTTTATCTATCTATAATTCTACTTACCTATAACCTATAATTCTACATGCCTATATAGTTCTATCTTACCTATGGTTCTACCTCTTTAAGGAAACACACTCATTTAGTCCTTAACCAGCTCATCCTTGATCATCTCCTTTATAAACCTATTAATAGAACTTCAATCAAGCAGCAGAAAATTCAATCTTCCTGCTAAGTAATCCAAATATAAAGAAATAAAGCCACAATTTCTGTTTATACAAGTGATCAGCTCCCATGCGTTATGCTGTGCATTTCCCATTGCTGTCATCTTTCAACGTACATTTTCTAATTAGCTAACTATGCTATTTGTATGCTGAATACAGGTATAAGCCCAAGTCATCAGTAGCACTCTATTCTGTACATGGTATATATATCTTAATGACACATTTGAAGCCCTTCCTCCATAAAATATCTTGAATCTTGTGCACTGCTTTGATAGTCCTATAACAAACTACAACATCCTGCTCTTTGGTGTCTATTTATGAAATTATTTTCAAATTCCTCATAATAATTAGCTATCATATTTTTCAGATCTTTAGCACTTTGGTTTAGCATAAAGTCATTGAATGAGAAGGAAAAAGGCAATTGTTACTCACAGTCCTCCCATATCAGGGCTGGTTGGCTACGAACCGCAGTAGCACCTTCAACATGTTTATTTATATGTGCATTTCCTGGGTGCTTCAGCCTTGACTTTTCTGAAGTTGAAATGTCTGACACTGATACAAGAAAACTGTTGCTGTTCAGCTTCCCATTTGTCTCAGAAAGAAAAAAGGATAGTTATTTCAGGAACTGAAAGGGTGTGTGTAATCACTCCAGACAGCTGTGGTCTAGCACAGATGAACAGCTGTCAAGCTCCAGACTGGTGCCTCCCGGGGGGCAGCACATGTCTGTGTCTGAGCTCAAGTGGGCAGCAGTTTCAGGGAGATCCTCTGAGATCTGCCTTTTTGGCAAAAGAGGCATTTCTTGCCATATAGTTTGCAGAGATTTGCTGGGCTCCCACACTGTGCAAAAAAAAAAAAAAAAAAAAAAAAAAAAAAAAAAAAAAAGGTGCATTTCCCAAACTGATAAATTCAGGTCACGGAAAAGAGCTGTCACTCACAGTTGATTGAGCACCTCTTCAGAGAACAAAACTCCCTCTCTTTTCTGACATACTTTGATGAACAGTGAAACAGTTAACCATCTTGACATTTATAGATTCCCAAGAACAGGTATACTTACTAGAGCATACTGCCTCATACTGGCCCGAGTCAAGATCTCAATGTCAGCTATATTTACAAGTTTACAATGTGTTTACATGGAAGGATCATAATGAAACTAAGACGAAGAACAGATGAAAAATTTAAATGCAGAAACATTTTATACATATACATATATGCATACAGAAGAGCATTACATATATATACATGTATACATATACATATACGTATACGTATACGTATACGTATACGTATACGTATATGTATATGTATATGTATATGTAATGCTATTCTGTTATATAAATACAGGTGAAGCTTTTTTATGTCATTCCTAGAGATGAATTCTAATCACATAAAAAATAAGTGACATTAAGATTCAGTGAGCTCCTATAGAAAGAATTTGGGATGAATTTCTATGTTTCATTGCTGCAAACATCTGCTGGAGTAAGAGCAAAATAAACAAGAATATGAAATAGAAATAACAGATACCTAAACTGAAAGCATATGTGTGTATGCAAGCAAGTCTCAGACAGAAATCTGTAATGAACCCACATCTGTTCATTCCTTGCCCATTAATCAATTCTTCCCCTAAATCTCAGAATCAATATTGTTCTTTCCTACACCAGCACAATAACCTGCTCCTCATTTAACTGTTTCTCAGGTAGCACCTGAGATTCTTTAACGCAGACATTCTAAGTCTGGAAAGCAAGCCTACCAAATGGTCCTCTTTCAGGTTTTGCGAGTTTCTATACTTGAGCAGTTATTAAGGATATCAGCAGTTAAGGAGTGGTCCTGTTGCACTCAGACAGATAGCTGCAAAGCCCTGGTTTCTGCTTTATTTTTCCCTTCGTCCCTTGAAGGAAAGAATGAGAGGAACTTTTTATACTTTGTGAGATTCCAAGCTGGCTGTATTTCCCCTGGCAGTAGATTTGCAAAAGCAAGCTGTCAAACCAGAGGGAAAGAAGGTGGTTTTCTTCAGATGACACTAAGTGTATGCAAGACCTTCAGAAAGGAAAGACCACTTTGTGAGGATTGTGTTTCTTTCCCTGAGACTCATAAGCACTGAAAATAATCAGCACATTCCTGTGTAGGTTCTATCAGCTATCTACTACTTAACACCTACTACTATTTTCAGAGCATTAGATGATAATTCTGATGGACATCTATATAGCAAGATATTCTAGATTTTTTTTTTTACATTGATACTAGGTAAAACAGATGAATAAATAGAGACTGATGATATCCTTTCTCTAGACTCCTGAAGCCTACAGTGATAGCTGAACAGTCTGAGTATCCTCTTTTCCAAATGTAATGTAGGAGCAGAACCACTGAAATTCATATAACTATAGAAAAGTTATATCAGGCCTTTCTTGTACTCACTGTAAACATCTGGGACTAATAACAGCTGGATAGTAAGCATACAGACCAGGCAGCAAACTAGGCCCTACTATAGAGATCTGTCAAGCCCATCAATGTCACTTGGGAGCTGCTAGGGGCTCCCTGAACTGACTGTTCTTCACCCAAACTGCCCATAGTCCCAGTAAGTCCCCTTTACAACCCTGCCTTGAACTCAGAAAAAAGACTTTTTTAAAAAATTTTGACCTCAAATATCCATTTTTTTTTCCTGAAACTTTACTTTTGTGAGAAATTTGGTATTTACTCTCATCAAGATTTACAATTCCCTTGCCAGTTTGGCCAAACGCAAGAAGAAGGAGGTGGGAATATGATTTTTGTAGGGAAAGCAAAGCAGCAGGAAGTGAGAGGAGACATCTGGTAAAAAAAAGTAAGTGAACACAAGTAATTAGGGAGTATGAGAAGAAAAGGACAAGGAGGCAGAGATAGCACAACAGTACTGTGGTGTCTACTACAAATAAAGGTTCTTAGAATGAACTGATCAGGCAAAGTTGAGGGCATAATATGATTTCACTCATAATTCTGCCAGTCTGATTTAATAACTCCATGTGTCCCAGCTGCTAGTATGCAAGTTAATATTCTGGTTAGCTGAGATCATATGGCTTGCAATACAAAACAGAAAGTTTCCATTAAAATGACCTTGCAACCCCATTGTAATCAAGAGCAGCAATAAAGCCCTAAACATCCCATAAAACCACATCTAACTGATAATTTTACAAACTCCCACTGAAATCTGTGAAAGTTTAGACCACAATTAAAAAGCAAATTGCCCCTGTTCATTAAATAGCCCCTCTGATACATGTCTGCAAAGGGACATACCATGCCATAAAGGTTGTTCCATAAAGGGATGCTTCAGCACTGTGCTGCAGAGTCTGTCAGTTAATTATGTCAGGACTCACTAAGGAGGATAATATATATATGAGGAAAATATATATTATCAGACTTATTCTGACAAGTTATGAGGATTTTCAGTCAAGTACTAAAGGCGAAGTATGAACTGTATTTGAGGAGTTGTATTTTGAAAACACAAAGTCTATTAATATTTAATTTCTTATATTACTGTTTTATAATCTGTGTTTACATAAGGCAGTAAGATGCTATAGTATAATAAAGAACCATGTTATATTTATAATATAGGCTATTTTTACAAACTAAATTGAGGGTATGCTTACAGGATCAAAATGCATATAGATATTCATGCACTGAAAAGGTAAGATGTGCTTTCTTTAGAAGTGCATGACTATATGTAGATCATTGTTTGAGTTTCTGAAAATATGTGCATATATGTCTAAGCCAATATCTCACAGGAAATATTTGTATGGAAAACTTCAGGGATTAATTTTTTTTAACTTTATCAATGAAAAAAAGCAGACAAGTAAACTAAAGTATGGGGTGGTTCTACAACAAAAAATGTTCAGTAGTTTAATTGAATTGTAACTTTTTACATCTTTCAACTGTCTTTGACAGAATCTTTCAGTTGCTTTCTGATTATATGACACTGTGGCGTTTCAATATTCCTTGTATTTATTATTATTCATTATAGGTTATACCAATTACAAGAGCTAAACTATGTAATGAATTCCCTTTATTACATAAATATGTATTTGACTTTGTTGTCACTAATGTTAATTTCTTTAACTCAGATGTCTAATCATTTAAGGGGTGAAAATAGAAGCTAAGTTAGGTGGAAAGTAATTTTATTACCCTATATATTTTGTTGAGACTCCTCCAGACTTTTTCTCTTCAAACAAAATTTAAAATAATAATAAAAAAAGCTTTCTCATATTCTTCCAGTAAAATTCAAAAATTTCCATAATTTTGTGCAAGATATTTGGTATTCATATTGCAGCATTTAGAAAGAATACTATTCTGGACCTTTGTAAGTACAGAACCGGAAAGAATCTCAGAAGGTCATTAGCTCCCTTTTCTACGTATAAAATACCTGAAAATTTGCCCTGACAAGTTTTTAAATTGAAAAATACATCTAAACTTAGGGACATATTATAAATCAGAATCTTGCAATGCCCAGAGTTCTTGAGACACCCTTTTAGACATCCTTTCAAAGGCAACAAAGTTTAGAGCTTTGAGGAAGAATTGCAGAATGACATAACCTTATGTATTTTATATTCTGAAGAAGCTAATCTGGAGATTGGGATTCACCTTTTTACCTATGACACCTGAATTTAAGTGTCTGTATGTGGATATTTCCATTTTGTTTTAATCTGGATTATGCTAACAGGTTGAATAGGTATCAGTTTAAAAGAATTGCCAGAGCAAAACTTCAGTCATTTTATAAACAATGGAGAGGGCCACTGATATTCTGAGCTCCTTTCCAACGCTGTATTTGCACAGATCTAGAAAAGTTATAACTTTTTTTCCAATGATAGTAGCCTGAGAAAATCTCAGATTAATTTAAAGTTATTAGACTATAACTAGAATGTAAGAAGATTTCAGGCCAGTGTAAAATCTGATATTTTTTGTCCATAGCAAAAGAAAATGGGTGAGTTGAGTGAGTTTTAACCTTTCTCCTATAAGATGCATTGGAAGTGAGGAGATGAGATCTTGGCAGAACACCTCTGCATGTATTAGTGCCCTAAAACAGAGTATAGGGTAAGACTATTTGGGTATTCTACCTCTCATTGGACTATTTTCCCTCAAATTTCTGTAAAGGAAAGGGCATAGAAAGACATAGAAAGAAGACTGCTTTGTTCAGTATGGCAGTAGTAAAATGAATCAAGGTATAGGGTGCAGTGGATGATTTGCCAAGAAATGTTTGGCCCTAAAGTCCTTTTTTTTCATGTCTGAGAGATCTAGTAAGCAAGTCTGCCCCTGCAAGGAAAAAGCACATCATTAACTGTGCATGTAGAGGCCACCTAGCCACCGTGTTGCAGTGAATCCCCTGTACCAGTTGATTCAGAAGAAGGGGACACTGGCTGACACTGGCTCTATTCAGACCATGTTTGGGCAGAGTGATTTTGTGCAGTTGCAGAGAGGACTTTGTCCTTCTGGTCCACAATCATGAATCCTAGAAATGCTCCAGTCTAGGGCTGGAACACATGCCAAGGGATCAGACTAGTGCCCTCAAACCCAGAAAAATAGACTCTTTACTGATCCCAAGCAGTTAGTGCTACATTTTCTCAACAATAGAGGATCTACTTACAGGATGTACTATTCTCTGAGTGTTTCTAAGTGATCTCATTTTACATGTACAAAACAGTCCTTAAAAATCAATTCTTTTCTATGAGAATGTTTGAAATTGCAATGTATCATCTTCTGTTGGTAGGATAGTGTTTGCTGGCTTTTTGTTTGGTTTTCTAGCAGAGAGTTTAGAAATGATTTGGAGATTATAAAGCAACACAGAAATGAAGACCAGCTTTGAAAGACAGCATGTATTGCTCGCTATGCTTTGTATGAACTAATGCCTCTTTGGGAGAAAACATTATCAGCTGAAGCTTACAGTCCATTGCATACATTAACAATGACTAGTTATTAATCTTATAACCTTTTATAATTAACAGAGTAAATTCTAAAATGAATACAAATTGAATGTATCCAAGGGTAAAATATATTCAGCTATTTAGTGTGCCCTTATGTTTGCCGAAGTATTTATGAAGTGGTGTGCCATAGGAATTATCTGTTTTATATCTTTTTGGTTTGCTTATAGTCAATAAGAAGTGTCAGCAGCTGGCACTTTGTAACACATCTGTGTCAATCAAATATTATGGGCATAGCTAGTAAAATTGCGGTATTGTCATTGTTACTGTTGACAGTGCAGCTGTTGTTATGTATTATTTGGTATAGCACTTCCTTCCAAATGTGAGGCCCATGCAAAATAGAATAGGGACGTGAAGGACAGATTTAGCCCAAACATCTTAAAGATGTGAAACACACAAACTAATCCATGGGATGAGTGATATTTATGAAAAAGATTTTAGTATAAATTGATACTCCATGGAAATTCTGCTGTGCAGTTAGAACTACAGTACAGATAAAAAATAATGCACCTAAGTTGCATTATGATAAAAGGTATAAATGTCTAAAAAGATCAGTACATGCCAACATGCAGAAAAATAAATTACAGTTATTTCCTAGCAGGAATCAAATCATTACAGTCACATAAACATGACACAAATAAATATACAGAGATTTGATTTAGCGATGAACAATTTTTTTTTTTTTTTTTCTAAAGGAAAGAAAGAATTTATGTACAACTCTTTAGAGGCCCCTGACTCATTTCATTATCTATATAGGAAAAACAGAGGTTGTGTTTTACAAACTGATCTGTTTATTCTCGTCCAAGAACCAAAACAAATTCCTAGACTAGACTTGATGGAGCACTTCAGTGGCACCTATTTAGGCAAACCAGACCCAACTATAAAATAGCTACTTTAGAATGAAAGCACTTCTTTCTTTGGGGGAAAATAGCACAAATTCCAGTACACATCTGCAGAATCAAGATGAGTATTATACTGGGAAAAATTACTTAGAGGAAACGAGAAGGATGAAGCATTTAAACAGAAAAACAGAATTAATTTTCATTTTTACTTGTCATTCTGAAACTTCTAAAATATCCAGTTAAGAAATGCTGAAGCATAGTGTTTTGCCAAATAAAATAGGCAGCAAGAGACATAAATCTGGCAAAACTGTGGGTGTATGTGTGTCTTTAAGTATATATTTATATGAGTGAGAATATATGTATATATGCAGATAGCACCATTAAATCACACATGATCAAAGTAAATGTCTCTTTTTCTATGATATAATGAAGTTATTTGCTTAATTAACATAAACAACTTCCACAGGAATGGTACAGAATAAAATTATGGCTCCTTTGCCGTGGAGTAAGTTTATCCCAGAGACAGTTTTTAGATGTTAATCTGTGTGGCTGAATGTAGCTGTAAAATATATTGAGTCTCTTTGGTCCACATCCTCAAAGGTATTTAGCTGCTAAAATCTCATGGACTGAAATTGATGAAATTATGATTATATGGAAATGAACTGACATTTCAGTTCATTTCAGTCTGAATCTCTCTGAGCTATTTGGATATCTCTCTTAGACAGGAAAACGTGTCAAACAGGATAAGGCCACCACTACAGAACTGCCTTTGTACCTCTCTTCTTTGCTGAGGTGAAAAGCTGACTTTGTATTCTGTAAAAATTATCATTAAAATAAATAAATAAATAAGCAAAAAAAAACCAGAAAATTGCTTTTAAAACATAATTTTCTCTTCTTCCTACCCTCCTAGAATGAATAAATTTATTATGAAAACAATAACTGGGAATTAAACTAAAACAGCCAGTGCACATGTAGTTTTGTATTCACACTTTCCTTCAAATGAGCAACTCCTTTACAACTTTTCTTGAACGCTGTAAAGACATAAACAGATCTTTTATGCTATAAAAAGTTTAACTAAGCATAGAAAACAAGAAAACCAAGTGAAAACAAGAGCTAAAATACAATAAAATTAATAACTTCTTGAATTTATCTATCTCCCAAAGCTCACAGTGCTGTGAGAATTTTTATGTTTTCTTAAGACTATATTGTGTATACTAGTGTTTTATCAAGATTAGACGAGCATAGTCATGCAGACCAACATTAATAACTACTCAATAATTCATAGGAAAAGAATTATTAATTTTTAGATTAATCTCTGCTTATATAGACCGAATATTTATTCTTCAAAAGCATTCCTTTAGCTTTTACTGTAAGTTGTTGTGCACTGTACCATTCCACTAGCTGGAGAATATTGGTTCTATCTGACCTAATTAAAGGAAGTTTCCCTAGCATAGTTATGTTGCTTGGATACATCTTTTAAAGTATTTTATGTTAATTTGCCATGTGAAATAAGTAAGAAGAGGAGCTTTAAGTAATATGAAACAACTGTCAGATACAGAGGTCAAAATCGTCATTTTATTCTTTGCAAGATCATAAACATAAACACACATTATTGCAGATGGGTACCTACTTGTCTGGGGAAAAAAAAAAAAAAGAACAAAAACACAAAGACACATACTTTGAATACTGAGTAGAATATCTGCTGAAGGAAAATAAAAATATGGTTAATTATTTTAGGCAATACTAAATCCAGGTTTTGTCACTCACTTTTTAAAATAAGAGAGCACTAGACAGACCTGAAACTATGACCACACTAATGTAATGATTCTTGATAGCAGTTACTGACTTCAGGCATCAGCCTGGCTCCTTTCCAGCCAGAACCTTGGCAGGCAACACCACAAATGCCAACATCTTTTGTTTTATGCTTTAAATATGTCTTTATTATTATAAATGTCTGTGTTCTTGTCTGATGTTTTCTACAAGTTTTTTATAAAAGCAACAAACTGTAGTAAGAATGTGGCTTACAGAAAAGTCATCTCTGTGCAGCGACCTCTGATAGCTTCTGCTCCAGAGGGAGAAGGATCTTGCAGGCTGTGATCCCTGGCTGAGCATTTGTCTGCTTGCTGACTGGCAGGATCATTTCAGAAGCACAAATGTGGGTAAATAGAGTTAATTATTCTCTGACCATAACTAAGCTGTAGCTCACTTCTTAGACTCATCTCACATTTCAAGAGCTTTTGTATTCTCTGGAAACCTGAGCTGCAAAATCGTAGGCATCTCCTACTGTTCAGCAAATGTGCTTAAATAGAACAAAAGTATTGGAAACACTAGCAATATCCAAGCATTCTGTTTCAGCATACTCTCCCATCTGCGGTTTGTCATCCATTCCTAGACTACTCTTCAAGAGCCTGTTTATTTTTAACATTTCATTTTGCTTTTTTATATTCAGACTAGCATCTTGTGCATATAAATTACCAGTAACTATTGTTCAATCGATTGTTCAATCTGTCTGTGCAACAGCAATGACAAACCATGCAATTGAAGAGTAAAGCCCCACACCTCCATTTATTCAAATAGTATTTTAATACTGTGTGTTTGTTAATTCCTCCTAGCTCACTGCTTCCTCATTTTGTCATACAAGTACCTCATTCCCACTGAGATCAAATCTCATTAAAATTTGTGTTTGATTGATAACGGTCTCTCCTCACACAGCTGGAGAGCTGATTCTTCTCTCCCTGGCATCTTTATCAGAAAATCAAGTTGTCTTCCCTCCTGCACTAAGCTTTCTATCAGTGCAATTATCAGCACACATGCTTTTCCTCACAACACAGTTATCCCAGTTTAATGGACTGGGAGCATTACACCAAACTAACAAACAATTGCTAATTAAAATTTTCATTCTCACAGATTTTATTTCACACTGTCCTTTTGAGGAGAGGGGAGTTAAATACAACTACTAGCTGCTATATAAAGTTCCTGTACCATCACATGGTGTAGTTGCCTCTCTTACTGTCTGAATTCATTCTGTTGCTTTGGAAAGAAATTATAGTTGGTATTTTAACATTCTGTATTTCAGGAAGCATTTTTCCTTTGTTCCTGAGGAAATACTTTTCTGTCATTTTTGTTGTTGTTGTTGTTGTTTGTTTTGTTAATATTTAAGGCATTTCCTACTTACTCTACCATCAGTTTCAGATTTCATATTTCTTTCACAATTCAGTTAACCTCATGGATCTCCTTCAAATATAGGGTCAAATTTTCAGAAAACAACACAGATACTTTCTGTAATATACTTCACATCTGTATAGTAAAACACCACACTACAGAGTCACCAGTTTTGGGGGTCTTGTTAAAAGGAATAATGCCATTTTGATTCCTTCTGCAGACCTTCCCCTTGTGATGGAAAATCTTCAACCTGTAGTTATTTTAGACTGGGCTAGTCAGAAATACTTGTAGATGATATACAGCCAGTGAGAGATATGATAACAAATAGACATGGGTGCAGGAAAAGATGAGAGACACCGTCTAACACCTTTTTTTTTTAATTTTTATTTTTTTACTAAATAAGATCAAACAGAAAACTCCACTTCAGAGCCCTCTGCTCCTTCCCTTACATCCCTTCATTTCACGCTCTTTCACACAAGGACTCAAGAGGAACAGGACTGTGAAGTCTAATGGTTGGAAAGGAGATAGGGATGGAGACTTCCTGGAGGGGCCTGTTCCTGGACTAGGATGGGAGGGGAAGATGAGCAGAAGTCTCCCATGGACCAAAGATGGGGGCTAGGACCAGGAAGAATGGGTCCAAAATGGAACTCTCTAGAAAACAGAAGAGGAGGAGGAGGATGGGCAGGAGGAAGCTGGCGGGAGACGAAAAGTATGGAAGTCACAACATTGACTTTCAGGCTGGAGAAATGGCCTTGATTCATGTTACCGATGACCTGCTCCGTGGCAAAGCTGGCAATTACAATTGCCATGGATAGAAAGGGTCTGCCAGGAGACTTTAAAAAATAAATAAATAACCAAATGAAGAAGGAAAACAAAACAAAACTAAACTAAGTCTATAACTTCACCTTATTCATTTGTTTTTTAAATTTATGGCTGGGATGGTAAAATATCTCATCTTTTGGGAGGACCTAGCATTGGGGCAGTTCCAGAGTTCATACCACTGCAGGAAAGCTGTCCTGTGCAAGCCTTGTTGTGCAGTGCGACATAAAAGATTAAAGCTAAATGTATCTATATTGACATAGGCGATAGATTAAACATAACAAACTATTTTAAACAGTATCAACAGTAAAAAATGGAAATGATAATGAGAAAGTGGCAAGGCACTTGCACTGATAAATAATTGATTTTCAGAAGTTCTTTAGAAGATCAGCTGCATCATAGTAATGCAGCATAGTTGCTGTTCAATTAGGAACTTCATTTTGTCATTTCAGTACAATAGCAAAAATACTTACACCCCTAAATAAAACTTAAAAAAAAAAAAAAAAATGGCCAGAAGACCAAGGAAAACTTCCCCACAGTCCCTTGTTTTGTATCATTAGGAACTGGTCTTGCATCTGATGAACTTCTCCAGAATGAAGAATACAGCTGATTCGTATCTTGTACACTTTATGTGAGAGGACTTTTCACACCCTATAAATTCAGAGAGATAGATGTGGTAAAAGTACTACATAAGATAGTGACTAATTTCTTAGCTATATAGTTTTGCTCTGCTTCTGTTATCTTATCTGAGAATCTGTTATCTAGCAGTGAGCAGAATGGTTATCTAGCAGTGAGCAGTGAGCACCTATCTGTGCTCTGGCAGTAAAAAATACCCTGCTGAATGTTGACTGAAGCAAAAAATGCATCTTAAACACTGAAATAATGTATGCTTCAAAAACATTTAGAGAAGGGCAAGTTCTACATTTCTAAAAATAAGGTGTAGAGGGCAGGGAATACTCATTTAGCAGCAACAAATACTACAAAAAAAAAATCCTTCATACTTTGGTTGAGGCAAAACTTAGTGCCTGTGTTGCCATAGTGTGCCACAGTGTGCCTATGTTGCATTACAATAAATATTATATCTGGTAGCAGAACATATGGTATGTAGCTCTGAGAGTTAAGTTACAGATAACTGTGAGCACTTAGTATTGCTGAAAAACAATTCCCTCATAATTATGAGTTGATATGTGAACTTACATCTATGACTGTAGGCACCAGTAGTATATCTTTCTATCTAGTTTGGAATCATGCTTTCGGGGCACTTACAATAGCAATGCCTTACAGAAAACAGGGAAACAGCAACATGCAACTTAGCAAAATTGGTTTTATATTTTCCAATAATGGAAGAAATTTTTTTGACAAAAAAAAAAGTGTTTGTTAAAATATGTCCATGCTAGCCTCAAAAAGAAAAGGAGATAAATCTCTCTCAAAAAAAGGATGTGGGTAAAGAAAGAGGGAAAAAGAATCCCCAAGAAGAAGAAAGGAATATCAATTTTGTCAAAATATTTCATTTAGGATTAAAGAATCCAATCACATTTATTTGATCCTGTTTTATTCTAGAGTTATACTACCAAAGGCTTTGTAATAAGAACAAAATGCACCTAGTTGACCTAACCCATGGTGACATGTTCACAACTTGTCACCTGAAAATGAATACTGCGCTTAACTACATATACTTCTTTGAAAACACTGTGATTCCTGGAAAATATTTGCACCACCACATATATCTCACAGTTTGGATCTAAACTAGTGTGGTAAACATTTGCAAAAGACTTTAAATTATTTGCTTTATAACTAGCAACAATAAATGTAAAATTACCACGCAATACTGCACAGCTCTGAATCACCTCTAGTTTCAGCCTTTCATAGAAAAATCTTTTCTGATATTTTTTTTTTTGGTTTTGGAAGAGAAAAGAAAAGCTATTTACATTGAGAATCAGTTTACGTTCTTAGATTCCCAACCTATAACATGCATTTTATTTTTGTAGTATTTTGTTTATGATCTTTCAAAAAGCATTTCATTCTGTGTGACAGAAGTTTGCACTTTACAATTCTTGTATCTGACAAAAAGGTAGGTGCAGTATTTTGTTAAAGGATCATAATTATTGAGTAAAGGTTAATAGGGTAGAGAACATAATGATCATTTTAATGGAGTTTTAGAGATTCTTTTCTTTTCTTTTCTTTTCTTTTCTTTTCTTTTCTTTTCTTTTCTTTTCTTTTCCTTTTCTTTTCTTTTCTTTTCTTTTCTTTTCTTTTCTTTTCTTTTCTTTTCTTTTCTTTTCTTTTCTTTTCTTTTCTTNTTTCTTTTCTTTTCTTTTCTTTTCTTTTCTTTTCTTTTCTTTTCTTTTCTTTTCTTTTCTTTTCTTTTCTTTTCTTTTCTTTTCTTTTCTTTTCTTTTTTCTTTTCTTTTTTTTTTTCCTTTTCCTGAAGGATATCCTGAAGTCTTACAAAGAAAACTTAATGATATGTATGCTTATGCATGAAACGAGTTTGCACATCAGTATTCCAGAAGTGAAGGTAAAATCAAGGAGAGCTCTTTGGAGTATGTTAATTTTTAATTTGCCTTTAGGGTAAAATACTTAAATTATTTTATCTGGAAGTCATGGCAACATAGAGGGGCAAGATCAAGTATAGATTGAGTTCAAAGGATCAGGTTGTCATGCAACATTTTAAATGAACTCAAGCCAGACATAGATCTCCAGATATATCTGCACAAGGTAAACCAAGGTTTTTAACTGTCAGTGTTATTTTTCCTTGCTGAAACAAGGACACTGAAAAAGAGATAAGAACAGACAATGTAGCTGGAGGGTAGATGTCACACAATGGCTTTAGTATCTGCTCTAAGAGGACTCCTAGCAATATGTGTTTAAATAAATGACAATTATTTCTAAGATTATGTTTCATTAAATAATCTTTATTGTATGGAAAGGTACACAGCCTTTCTTCCAGAATTTTGAAGGTTAGATGGTTCACCTTGAACACAGTTATTATGATGCAGCATTTGTACACAAAATATTCTGATACACCTTCTGGATGGGCCTGTATGTGTGTGTATGCTTCAAGGGTTCTTTTTTGTTTTGTTTGTTTGTTTTATGTCATTCTTACCTTGATTAAAGGATATGGTCCAGCCATAAGCATGATATGGAAACTATTCTATATAATTTCATTATACAACCTTGAATGATAATAAAGCTTGTGTATCCAGGGAAACTGGGTAACCTATGTTTATTTATAAAAGGTAGTATTCAAAGGACTGTTGGAAACATTCACATTACTTTTTAGGGCTGAGATGTGACTCTGACCTCAAGTTTGTTAGAAAAAATATCTTTGCTAGTATTGTTTTCTCTGCCATATTTCTTTGCTCTGGTGTTTTCATAAATTTATTTATACCTGATTTAGGGTGTTTATTAGGGTCTTCAACTAATTAACAGAGCTCAACTGCAATTCTTTTAATTAAAATGGTATATCTTCTGAAGCAGAGGTTAAACATTATGCCTACACCCCATTCTGCCATTTCTCTATTTTTCTCTCTGAAAATGTTACTTGTTTCTTGAAGCTGGTAACAGTATTCATCTCTTCTTTGGAAAATGCTACTTCTTGTTGATGACAAAAATAAGCAAAATCACAATGGCATAAGGAGGCCAGAAATTTTATGGGTATTTTTTACATGGAAAAGACTTTTATGTCATGCCATTCTCACCTCTTCCTACACTTTTCTTTGAAGGTTGAGAGTCCTTTCATATACTGCACTTAGGAATCATTTCTGGCCAATC
The DNA here is from genome assembly GCA_013398735.1 of Nothocercus julius. NCBI lineage: Eukaryota > Metazoa > Chordata > Aves > Tinamiformes > Tinamidae > Nothocercus > Nothocercus julius. Next base: position 8,798,594 of record VZSV01000019.1, on the reverse strand, counting down.
AAAGTGACAATGGCAAAAAAGCTCTTCAGTTCAAGATACATCAATCACCAGTATTGTTCATGGTTGGATAAGAATCTGAACGTGGAAGAACTTGAAAACTGCTTCTGGATTACTGTTGGACCTTGGTAGAACTTAAGGATTCTGGGGGAAAAAAAAAAATCCAGTTCAAATAATAGCTGAATTGAGCAGCCACATTTGGAGAACTGACCAAATATATTCAAGAACACTAGACATTGCAGTGATTATTGTGCTAGACTGGACATTTCCAACAGATGCTGCAGCAACTTTTAGAACACACCTCAATTTATTGCAGGAGGAGGAAAAGAACTAAGTAGAAATGTAATTTTGCCTGTTTCCTTTACATCGGCCTGTATCTGCCTCACCGCTAGTGTTGCACGTACATGCATTTTAAGAGCAGGGGAGGACTTTGACAGGAAGGAGCTAATGTAGAAAAAGGTGGAATTAGTTCTTTCATTAAGTCACGAATAAAAATCCATTGCTGGGGGATTTGGACACATAGCACAACTGCTTTTCTTCATGAATTAGCAGTTATATGGAAAGATATTTAGGAATCCTGTGGTCATGTGTCCTGTGTTTAGGTCCAGTGGTCATCCTTAGGTCATGTGGTATGTGTTGAAATGAAGAAGTGCTTACTGCAATCATTATGACTTCTCCTAACACTGTAATGACAATATCTCCACAAAACACAGTATACACTGTATGGCCAATGGTATGTGACTATGAATTGGTCAGCTATAATTAATTTATATTTTAAATAAATATCATGTTAATCACTTCTGTTATTGTAACATCAAAATTGATTAAAACCTCTCTTCCCTGCATTCCAGGCTTTCACAATCAAAATTTTTGGACACGTGATTGTTGTCATATACCTTTAAAAAGAGACTATTGGGTAAAAAGTAGAAGAAGAAAAATATAAACAGGCATTTCTGTGCAAGTGAATTGAATCTTTTTGATGAAATAATGTTACTGACTGTTCTTATGCTGTTTGTCACATATTTATTCCAATTAATTTCAATTAGGCAAGAGCAAATGAAAATTAATATTGAGACACAGATAAAGTAACCATATACAAAGACTGTGATTATCAGCTGTGATTTTCATCTCAGGTGATTAGTGGAAGTTGAAGAAAGTCCACTACAATTGTAAATTATCTTTTCTAAACAATCAATTGCATTAGGTATGCTTCATGATATGACAAGCCTTAAATAGATTATTATGCTTTAAAATTGCTAGTGAATGTTGACATGAGCATGCTATTTTTGTTCAGATAATTAATAATGCATAAGAATGGAGATTGTCCTGCTTCAACACTGAACTCTTTTCAACTCTTTTCAACACTGAACTGTTTTATATTTCAGAAAGTTTGACCACTATCATCTTTAGAAATACATATTTTTGTTCCCATTTTATGGAAGATTCCTTGCTAAATTTCAAATTGCACTCTTGTGAATTAGGAATTGCAGACTTCAGAAAGAAACAGAAAGTCTGGACCACAGCCCAGTTAGTTTTCTAGTCCTTTAGTCCTTCTGTCAAATAAGATCTTCGTCACCCTTTGGCTATACTGTTGTCCCTTACTGCATTATATGTCTTTTAGAGTGATTGTAGCATCAATAATTCATAAAAATCCATGGGGAATTCATGCATGAACGCTGGAAAAAAAAAAAAAAAAGGAAGGAAATGTGTTCTATGTCTGAGTTAGATGTTTTACTAATGTCAGTTTACTTCAGCTTTGGGAAAAGTCCATTTCTATTTAAAATTAGGTGAAATGGAGAAAAATGTCTTCATCTCTACAGTCAGTGATTATGTTTCTTAAATCAAGATACTTTATCTGTCCAATATTATCATTTTCTGTCTAATTTAGCCTATTTTAACACTAGCCAGAATAGCTGGATGAAATTATGTTTAAATGTTTATTTCTTTTTATAGAGAGAAAAAGATCATAAAAGATCATAGAAGATAAACCTGGAGGTTATCTTCTGTCCCATATCTTTACTGACTCCAAAACCATTGCTTCTGTGTTGCTTCTTTCTCCAAAATTAGCCTAGAGAGCTTCTGTTTCAGCACATCAATGTTCTGAACCTATGTTTTTAACTTTAGTGCTTACAGTTAAATCAAAAATGACCTTCCTCTGACAGTCTTTAAAGGCATTTCCCTTTCCGCACCAAATAAATGTATGAAAAATAGTCCTTTGAAAAAACTGAAAAGAGGTGCCTCCACTGGGCACTGGGTAAGTGTCTAAATGAAACTCACTGTTTCCCAGGAAAGATCAAGATTAAACATGATTTACCAAGCATTTGCCTTTCTTTACATATTGCAATGAGAAATGTCTCTTATACACAACCCATACCAACAATTACGGTAGTGCTTTCACATTTTGGTCTAGAATTTTTAATCTCATGTTATCCTTTCTGCTCTGTTTATGAAGGTCAGCAGACCTGGTGTGATTTTTGTATCTCTCTTGCTGTTTATCTAATTCTTATACTTGATGCTTGCTTACTTTTAGCTTATTTCCTGTCCTGACGGCAATGTTTTATTTCTCTGGAGCTGTAAGTCAATGTAAAGATAGCCAATGCTGGGCTTAGCCACTTTCTATCTCTGCATGAAAAATGCATCTTTCCTCTCTTATTTAAATATTTGTTTTCCTCTGGTGATTAATTTAACATAGTTAGTGCTCCTTCTTTTGACCCATGTAAAAAGATACATTTTACAGCTGGATAGTGGTTGACCCTCCATGCATTTGGATTTATCCTTTCTAAAAGCTTTGTATTGTTCTGTTGTTGTATTTTTTTTTTTTCTCCAGTACATTCTACGTCATGATCTTTATGGTAAACAGTATCCTAGTAACAGAAGTAATTGGCTCAGAAAAAATATTAGTTTTCATTGTATTTCCATCAAAGAGAGAAGCTGGAAGCAAGATCACAAATATCTGGCAGACACAGCCCGCAACTACGGACTAGGATAAGTTGGGAAGAGAAATACCTGGTATTTAATGCATATTAGTTGTTAGATTTTTGCTCCAGAGTAAATTAAAGACACTGATGGGTGTAAATTGTTATATATGAATCGTTCTGTATATCTTTAAAGGTTTTATCCAGCAGAGTATATGAACAGGGTGAAATGACTAAGATAATTATTTTGCAGTCCTCTGTTTAAGTGCCTTGCTGAAATAGGATCTTGTTGCTCAAGTTCTCTCTAGAGACACACTCGAACATATAATAATACAGAATATTAAAGAAATATAATAATTAATTTTATGCCCAATATGGTGCAAGATAAACATTTGAAGCTTAAGAAACAAACTGTAATAAAAGCTTTGCATATATAAACCCAAAGTAATTTTTCATGTATAATTCAGTGCAGTTTTTTGTTTGCTTGGCTAAGAAGTATTTCAGCAAGATACAACAAATGGAAAATGTAGCATAAATTTATAACAATGTAGAATTTTTAACATGTTAGGTAAGCCTATACTACAGTAGAGAACAACAGCTATATACTAAGTGGCATAACTTTTCTTTCTGTTGAGCAACTGAGTTTAGTTTTCTTTTTGTCCAGTTCATTCAAAACAATTATAATCAATGTTAACAGAAAATGTAAATTGGAAATGATCTTAATTTACTGTTGGCTAAGCTCTATTCTCATTGAAATATCTCATCCTAGTGCAATAATTAAAATGTTGGCATACAAAATGATTAATATGACCTTAAAAAAATTGCTTGACCTGTATAATGATGGCACTTCTTTTAAATACATTCAGTAGGATATTTGCTCACTGATTTGCATACCATGCTGGAGGGAAAAAAAAAAAAAAACAATAAAGGTCAGAGACAAAAACCAAACACTCACTCAGACAAATAAATTTAGTGTCTTAAAAGAGGATTTGAGTGAAATTTAGGCATTTTATAGCAAAATTCTGATTGTGAAACCTCACATTCAGATAATATTGGAATAATTTAAATTTCATACATTCCTTACTTTTTAAGATAACAAGACACAAAAGTAAGATTCAACTACCTAAATGCAGATATCATAAGAACCTGGTTATCCTGGTTATCCTAGATTTCCTTTTTTTAGTCTATGAAAAAAAAAATTCTTAGGCCTGATTCATCTCATCTTCAAGTAGACATACAAGCTAAACTAGACACATCTTGATTTTTTCTTCCCTAGGTAAGAAATGGAGGTTTTTTCTGCTCTAGCTATATACTTTGTACACGTCTAAGTAAGACACGCTTACAGTACACGCTTAAGTAAGACAAATCTCAGCCCTGGAACTGCACCTCTACCTTCACTGACTCATTTCTAAACCCTTCTGGAGCTATGGACAAGGTTGTGCCAATGACATCCGAGGACTCTAATCCTGTTTTAGAATATTCCTGACACACTACTAGAATGAGGTGCTTCCTGCACTCCTACAGTTTTCTTTCAGATCTTGGGATCAGGATGATGGTTCTTCTGTGCATTTCCTCCTTGACATTCTCCTGGCTGGGACATGAAAACAAAACACAGCACACAGAAGAAACTGTCTGGGTGTGTGAAAAGAAGTGCAAGCACACTCTCTGCCTTGCCCCTGAAAGCTTTGCTGTTTTGAAGTAAAGAAACATAAGTTCGTTGGGTAAGGGAGCAAGTAACAGAGACAGAAAATGACTTTGTAGTCACAGGGTTATGTCTCGCTCTGCTCCAGAGGCAATCATTGTATTTTGATTAAAAGATACTTACTCAGTCCTGAAGTTTTGTAACAAAGATGTCATCACAACCCAGGTGAGTGCCCTTAGCACTGGAGAACCTCACCCTCTTCCTGGCTCCCTGGATTGCTACTCAGTGGCACAGCTTCAACGGGAAGATGAAGAGTGATTTTTTTTCCCATTCCTTATCTCCAAACATGTACTTTTTCACAAATCTTGACTTCATCCCTCAGCCTCCTGCTGACATTCTTGCCTCCTCTAACCTGGTGTGCAAATGCATTCTGTGATGAGCTCTGCGGTCTTCATTTTTTTTCACATTAGGCACCACATCAGGATGTGTGACAGCTCCCATATGCTGCATCGATTCTGTCCTTTTTCCCAAAAAGAGAAAGGCTATCTAGTACGGAATAAACTTGTGGCTGGGGCCTGCAACTGGTGTCAGGAGCTGAAAAGCATGCCCAAGGCACCAGTTCATAGGCATACACTGAGCCCTCTGCAAAACATCATTACTGTACATCTTTCATGATTACTTATCTCTTCTGCTTTGTCAGATTAACAAAACTACATGAGCCCCTTTCAAGAAAAGTTTTAGTACACTGAGAATGAAATAGATAAAAAGGGTAGGGATTATTTAAGCTACAGGGTATATTAGAGAGTCAGTGACTTACAACTCTCTCTGCACTAACCAGAAGAGGTTTTTACTGACAGCAAGATTTCAGTGAATAGCAAAAATTCTTCTCCAATTTGCATTGCCTTCAAGACATGAGAGGAACTATAGCATTAATCAGCTCATACTGCACAGCTGCCTTTCTACTCTCCCCTCAGAGATTAAGGCCAGAGTCTGCATGTTAATGGACAGTAACCTTGATTTTATCATATAATACCCTCCCTGTTACTCCAAAAAGGGTTTGCATCCACAAAACAGTCTTCCACAAATCTGCCAAGCCAAGTTTTTTAAAAGCAAGTACATTTCCCAACCTGGGTCTGGATAGCAAAGAGGAGAAGCTCATGAGATGTGTCAAACTGAGTTTAAATTAAATATATATGTGTGTGTGTGTATATATATATATATGTGTGTGTGTACATACATACATATATATATATATAAGAAGAGCACCCTTTACATCATCTGGCATTGAGTGCTTAAAAACTGATGGACAAAATAAGTATCTGCAGCATTCATATAGTGCTCATTATAGTTGCATTAATGCAGTTGTCTAAACTCTTAGCAAAACACTTCTGTCATTGTCATTAATTTCCAGAAAGGACAGAATGCCATCTAGCTGCTAGGAATGGCCTCTCACAAGTGAATTTTGTTGAAAGATAATCAAAGAGGGTTGTCATTCATCGGCATAAATCTTAGTATCAAAGGGGATTTCCTTTTATTTTTATAAGTATCACAGGAGAGAGGGCTGGAGCACCAAGCTGATCCTTTTGCAGAATACGTTTTCTAAAAGCCTACTGAGTGATGAGATGTCACTGGATAACTCTGCCTTTCATATGTATCAGACAGTGAGATGTTAGGATCTAAAACTGGTACTCTAACAATACCCTGGAGCTTAAACAGTTATATGGATAGTGGCAATAAATTGCTTCCTCATGCATTACATATGATAGTGTAAGATTATTAGATGAAGACCAATTGGCACCTTTTCCTAAACCTGATTATTTTGTCCTTTTTTTGAGGGGAGGAGAATTGCACAAAAGATAAGATTTAGAAAGTAATATTAAAGAAGTTCTTATATATAATGCAAACATAACGTTTTTTATCACTCTCTCCAGGCAATCCATTTTTGAAGGTGGGAATTAGGAAGGAGGGTTTCATTAGCTTACAGTGAAGATCATATTAAACCAGGGTTATTCTCCTGCAGCCCAGTCTCAGTCTGTAAGTCTTCTGAGATGCTTTGACTTGAATATATTGTAATAAATATTGTTACCCGAAGCCACTTGACATCAAATCCAGTTAAAATGAGTGTTACAATAGAATGTTCTATCTTATAATTTCTCAATAATTTTTCAAATGACCCAGGTGTGATAACATATTATTCACATAGAAAGATTTTATTATTTAATTAAGTAGAATAAATTATACTGGAGATTTTTTTTTTTTTTTTTTTTTTACAATTGGTTTAGCCATATACACTAATGTGAAATTTTCTCCATTGCTCACATATCTGAA